>CM035355.1:3430749-3990749 GCA_020137815.1 Hormiphora californensis | reverse complement strand
ACACAATGTATAACACCACATCATGACGTCATATATAAAATGACGTCACAACCTCTTCCAGGAACTCTGTGGACCAGATAGAGGGTATTATGGACTGTGTGTACGTTCCTCTCATGATGGCAGGAGGGAGAGGGAGGGATCCAGAAAAATGGGACTGAGAGAAATATGGAGCACCTTCATAAGTTGGCATCTATTCTTCAGATTACTGCTGGAAATGAACGGGTAGGTACCTGAAATTATATTCTTCATACTAATTACTACTTCGTAAACCCTCTTTTACTTTACTGTGGTATTTTCGAGCCCAAAACCTTGTCAGGCACTGAAACTGTAACATCTCGAACGCTGCTCGAACCACTCTTACGTATAATACTTGTTCCCCTACTTCATTTAACATTTCTCTCCCAGGGAGATGTTGTTCTGCCAGTTCCCCTCCTGGAAACACTCCTCCAATCAGCCATCTCTAACTCAACCGTAGTGGTAATCCTGGAAACCACTGTCATCTCATGGACCAAACAAATCAAGATAGCCCTGAAACTCGATCTCGAGAAAGCTCTCCGAGCGAAGAGCACTGTTGGACCTCTGGCTGAACTCCAAGTTTGGGAGGATAGACAGGCGAGGTTGAAATCTATCTTGGATCAGTTGGATAGTAGGCTGGCGACTCAGATTCTCAAGGAATTGAGCTCCATGGGGAATGTTTATGCACGAAGTTTTACTGTCGTCGTATCTGATATCAAGTGAGAACCAATTAATTTTGTCCATTGACAAAGTTTCATTTCTCTACCCGGTGGCCAGTAACCACAAGATACTTGTGATGCGATGAAAATCTCACTTATCTCGTATCGGAAATAATAAGCTCACTTGTTTTCAGGGAGGCGTTATGTGAGACAGAGGAGAACATAACATATCTCCGACCATTGCAACCTTACCTGGAACAGCTGGCCGCTGTCACCAAGACGGACAAAAGTATCCGAATTATTGCCCCCATCATTCACGTTCTAGGTACTTACTACTTAGCAACATGCTGATAATATCGGTGTCGCATTGTAATACGACACACATTATACTTTACTATCTGACAACTCCTCATTTTGTTAGATCTCATCTGGAGGCACAGTCGATATTACCACGAGCCTAAGAACTTCAAGCGCCTTCTGAGGCACTTGTCAGCGCTTGTAGTTAGCAGTGCTCACCGGTTTGTTGGGGAGGCCGTGTTTTCAGATACAGAGACAGCTTTTGTGAACCTCAAACATGCGCTGAAGCTGTGTGCAAAATTCAGAGGTACGTTATGATTTAACTTCTCGCGATTGTAATTTTCGGTCTCTATCTCTATCTCCTCTCCTTCTCCCAGTCCAACTAAATATCTCCCATGCAGGTTGCTACCTGGATAAGCGAGAAAAGTGTAACGAGTACAATAAACAGAAGGTTGAGGAAACCCTGGAGAGTAAAAAGAGCGAAAGTGGGATCAAAATTGTCACCGGCCCTTTTATTACCATGCACCTGAAGCGATATCACGGTAATAAGATGTTTGTGATTTCTTACCAACTTCCAGGATACATTGAAACATATTTATCCAGGAGAATCTCACAAAGTAGTAGACCATTAGTTAAGTGATTCCCCCTCCCAGGTATGTTTAATCTTGGTAACCAGGAGGCAGAAGAAAAAGACCCGAACATGTGGAAGAATTCTCCATGGCCACCCAGGAACGCCCCTGCATTTGGCCTACTCAACGGGTTTATGGAGCGGGCAAATGATGTTCTGGACCTCGTCCAAACTGAGCAACATTTCAAGAATTTGGAAAATGTGGCTAATATTGGGGGCGTGGGAAACAGGAGTTTGGGTGAGTGATCACGATCTGATTTGTGGAAAAAGAATCTTGATCTGAATCCGCAATTTCAGAATACTGTGTGATCATAAGAACTTTACTCGATTTTCCTTAGATACGATTGTGACGAAGATTCACAAGAGGTTCACTTCTGCGATGACCCATTTCATGTCCCTGACGGAGCGAAACGTCCTGGACACCAGTTCAACGGACCGAGAATTTGAGCACGAGTTCTTCAAATTCCGAAGTCTTGTCCGGGATTTAGAGGGTCAAATGGCTCACGTGATTAGGATCTGTTTTGATAGATGTGTCAATACTTCTGCTCACATCCGTTTACTTGAGGTATGTCATGTGGTTCAGTCTTTCAATTAAACAAAGGCTTAGTAAACTTAGGTATAGCAGGTAGACCTCCAAAACTAGTTGTAAACCTACTATTCTCCCTTTAGGTATTTGCGGGTGTGAGTGGTCGAGAGAGTGTCCAGCGGTCCCTATCCGACAAACTGTCCGCCATACTCTCGGGCATGATGGATGAAGTATTGAATGTGAAGACAACACTAGATCAGGGGATGGAACACCCCTATCATCTGAACATGCCCTCCACTGCGTCCAGGGTGTGCTGGTTGAGGGCCCTACGGGTCAGGATCAGCAAGCCAATGGAAAAACTGAGGGGTGCCATACCTGAGATACTGAATACTGACGAGGTATGCAGTATTGTGATTTTCAGCACCAACTCCATTTTCGAAAACTCTCTCGGCACAATTATCCACCTCTCTTCATTCACCACTTCACTCACCTCACACCTCACTCACACTTCACTCACCTCTCGCCACAGAGTTATTGCTTTGATGATGGGGATCAGGTGGATCCAGATAAATCACAAACCTTCTCACAGTTCTCACTATCCCTCGTATGTGTAACCATGGTAACCATGGTAACAACAAGCTCCGTTACCCTAACGATAATCACTCCCTCTCTCTTTCAGGGCTGGAAGCTACGTAACCAGTATGATACCGTGGTAGCAGATATTGACGATCAACTTCGCCAAGATATCCAGCTCCTGGAGACGCGAGATAAAACCTGATCTAACCGCCAAACTGACCCTAAACCTGTTTGAGTTTGTGGAGGGAGGGCCTCTAATCAGGGTGAATTTGGATCATACCTTGCTGCTGGTACTGAAGGAGGTGCATTATGTTACCACTCCTGAGGACATACCACCCTCTCTTGTGTCCCTTCTGGAACAGGTTGGTTTCAAATATTTTACACTTTTTAATAGGGAGACAAAATTAAGTAACTACTATCAGGTTGAAACAAGTTTACAAACAGTTGTTAATTCTACAATGCGGTATCAGTTTGTTCTCTCTGATCTGGTTCAACTACATCTTCCTATAACCTCACTGGGGCTTACCAAGTGTTGTTTTCTCAGCCCCATCTGAACAGTCTCAACCATAGTGGAGTTGCCTATTTTCTGACCCGTTTTGCGTAGTGCAGCAAGCAGTTTCCTAATAAGGACATCGTTATACAAGTGGGGGTTGATCACCGAGTTGATGGGTAGGAATGATTGTAGAGAAGAACGGATACCAACTTGACGCGTTGACAAGTTTTAAGAAGTGAAGTAGACACACAATAGTAAAGGGAATCCAACACTGCAAAATCTGTTAGAATGATGGCTGTTATTTTAGTTTGCATGTTTCGTTGCCGTTTTGTAGGCATTACTACAACCCGCTGATGTCCGCCTGTGGGATCTGATTGTCTTGACGCTGACAAAGATATAGGAAGTTGTGATGAGGGCGAAGCAGACAATGTTTATCGCTAAAACAAGAATGCTAAACCTCCACTGTGGGTCGTCCATGGTGACAAGATACTTGAAAATACACACCCCTGAGTTTCCATAAAAATGAAGTCGTAGAGTTGCTCATCCGAAGAGGATCATCATCTTGCTTGCTGCCTTGACAAACATCCAATCAACCAAATCTCGTATCTTGGTCCACCTCATCTCAGCTAGACCTGTTCTAATTCTCCCATAGTACACCCCAAACACATTGTAGTGCTTGTCCTTGGTAACCATGCCAACAAACAATGGCACTCCTGTATAGTACAACCCATTGACAAAGAAGTCCTCCAATACCGAGACCAGGGGAACTATTCCAAGTGTGACAGAAAGAAGGAGAAGGAGGGTGGAGATAGATGTGACAATTAGGACTAAACACCGCTTCCTCGGTCGCCGTTGGATCATTCTATCCATGACAGTTAGACGGAACATGCTAAGCACTGTCATTGAAAACAGAGAGAGCTGGGAGGCTGTTGTGCTGGTTGCACCAAGAAGTTTGCACTCCCCGGAGGATAACCACTGGTATTTCTCCCTGCAATATGATCCATTCTGATCGAACTTTATGTTTATAAAAGCCAGGGCCAGAAGATAACCACCCATGAGGAAATCTCCGAAGCTAACTAGGAGAAGGAGAGTTCTGTTCAGTGCGGATTCGAGAGTGGTGGTTTTCCTTAGTTTTCCAAGGTTTACAGCGCAAGAGAAGATGTTTGAGGCGGTGGCCAGGGTACCAATAACCCATGAAGCATACATAATTGAGGTGTCAGAACCGAATAAATTGGTTTTCGGACAGGATTCATTGCATTCATCCTCATACGACAGACAGTCAACATGGCCATCACACACGGAAGAAAGAGGTATAAATTCCCCGCTTTGGCGGCAATGGAAATGGTTTGCACACCACATCTCATCACTCCCATCTCCACAATCATCAACAAGATTGCACACATCCCTCGTCTCTACGCAGTGGTTGTTATCACAGGGGAAGATGTCTTTGGTGTAGTGATCAGAGGTGTCTGATGATCTCAAGAGCACGGTTACACTTTGATCACTCGCCATTGCGAACACAACCTCCCCGGGCAGGTTTTTACAAGTAGACCGAGGTATTGGCTTCAGTGGGCACTAGTGCATCGGTGCAGTGGCCCGTACACGCCAACTGTACATACTGTTCCCCGTGCATGTGTTTACAGCTGATGGGCTCCGCTGGAATCACCATAGAAACCGGAGATATCACGTTGCTAAGCTCCAACTTTGGCCCTGAAATATACTTATCCACAGTGACGCACCTCCCCATTTGGTGCTGGAGGTCACCCTCTAGACCAGGTAGACAATGATGGAGATACATCTTATCCCTCCACTCCGTCACTACCTCTTGGGTCGGTGGAATTCCCCGAGACTCATAACACAACTCGTTCTCAATCTCACAGCTGTTGATCTTATCGCATAGTTCGGGTAACGCTACAACATCCGTTACAACATCAGGGTGACACACAAGGAGATCCTCGCACGGTTCATCAATATCATAATACCGTGTAACCGACCCTATTCTACAGACCCTCCAGTAAGATTCATTCTCATCAATGTCATTCTTACAGTCCCTAACCCCATCCCCGACCCACGACATTGGTATCTGCAATTCTCGTTCTTGTTCAGCATCCTGTAACCTCCGAACGCAACCCAGTTTGGATAACCGGTGGCAGAACTGTTTAGATTCATCGCCACCATTCGGACAATCCACGACCCCGTCACACACCCTTCCCTTGTGTACTAGACAACCAATCTCGGGACTGACACACTCGTTATTGAAGTTATCATCACACAGCTGTCTACCGGAGCAAACCTCGAACTTGGAAACTGAAGAATCGTATCCTCCAATTGGGCATCGAATGGCAGCCCTGGCGGGATCGGTACAGTTAGTTTGGTCCATTCCATTAGTACACACGGGTAGGTTTAGGTATGGAACACTGCACCGGCTACTGGGTGGAACACCAATCACCATCCCCGCCTCATACCAATCCTTACAGAACAACATATCAGGACCATCGCACATATCCTCATCTTGTCCATCCGGGCAGTCTCTTACCCCATTACAAACCATGGAGGGGGGCAGGTAGGTGTACCCATTGTGACTACATTGTAAACCATACTCCACGCCATTACACTTACTCTCATCCCTACAAAGGGTATCCTCACACACATCATTACAAAGATATTCCTCCGGATCAACGCACACCTCCTCGTCAGCTCGGGTGTTGTGACAATCCTCCCTGTTGTTACATTGTATCAGATGGTGCACCCATCCACCACCAAATACCAGAGGATCGGGGAGGGTGCTTCGTATGACGTCACAAATGTACGTCCCACACGACATGGACGTAGTGGCCTTTTTGTGGTACTTAGAGCAACCACCGTGCCCGCACGCCTGGTAGAAGAGGGGATCGTCCGGACAGGCGCTGTCAAACACAATATGGAAACACTGGAGAACGTGGTCGATTGAGTCGAATTTTATGGAGTAATAACCGGCCGTGTTTGGGCATCGGTAGTATGCTTTCCGGCCGATCCAGCATTGTTCTTTAAGAAAGTACGGTCCAGGGTGTCTGCCTATCTCGGCCAGGCGGCAGAAATCAAAATCTGATGTTGCGAGTGAAGTTGGCGAGGTATAAGCAGAAGATGCTGATGTAAAGTTTATCAGAAGCTGCAGGAAAAGAAACAAGTCCATGATCTAACGATAGTGTAAAGGAGTTATTAAAGAGGGGCTGACGGAGCTATTAGTTGGCAATAGAGCGTGTCGACAACTGACTAGGCCGGCAGATGGTCTAATGCTAAATTGGCACTCTAACTAGCCCTACAAACAGAAGGGTCATAGAAGAGGCCTGAAACAGTAATGAGTAACTGAGAGGGTAGGATTTTATTCTAGCTAGGACGGTTGACACAATTTAGTAAATCGCATTTCGAGGGACTTAGTGACAGCTGGCGCTGCAGTAGTCACGTGGCCTACCTTCTTTCTCTCAATGCCTCATTCTCTCTTTTTTTCCTCCGCTACCTTCTCTTGATTGTTCATTTTCCAGCTGCCCAGCACAATGAGCTGAAATATAAATAATCTCCCTTCAGGTGGATACTAACGTACTGAAGGTGACGGCTGCACGATTGAACCATCGCCTCACACTACAACAAGCTCCGAGAGAAGATGAGGCCGCATGAGCAACAGCTCTTCACCTCGAAGATAGTGCAGATAGAACAGCTGCTAAGAAGAGGTGAAAATGAGAGGGACTTCTAGGAGAAGACTAAGGAGATAGGAGTTAGGAGAGAGTTCATTTAGAAAGAAGATACAGTCGGACCCCGATTTAACGGCACCCTCGGGGGAAAGGGTTTTGTCCGTTAAATCGGGGTGTCCGTTAAATCGGGGTATAGCATATTTGTGCCCATAAAACCCTATTTTTGTCCAAAATATATACAAAACACCTTAGTGTTAAATCAATATCCAGTATTGATTACAGATCATTTCTGATTAAAAAAGGAATGAATTTCAAAATAATTCAATAAGTTATAACAATTTTCTAAGGTACTACAGTCGGGCCCCGATTTACCGGGATCCTCGGGGGAAGTCATTTTGCCCGGTAAATCGGTGTGCCCAGTATTATATTATACCCTGCTAACTTAAATAATGCGCCAGTGGCGAAAGTCCCACTAGCGCGCTCTCAATAAACATCCAGTCCAGCGGCAGATTATTTCCCACTGGCAGGTTATTTATTTTTAACTCCTATGTAACATTCAAAGTGTGTGTAAATGATCAGTCTTACTAAATACAGAGGGAACACTATGTGCAACACTTACACATACTGGAGAGAAAGAAAGGACACATTCCGTCAATTACTCTCTCTTTATCTCCCCTTTTGTCTCACTATCTCTTCCTCTGTGTTATGTGTGACATGCCCCTTATCAGCTATTTCTTTCATCTCCTCTCCTTAGCAACTGCTTAGTAACTGTTACACAAACAGTGTACACCAATGTGAGGTTTTTAACTATTTCTCAGTCCTCTTTGTGTGTTTTGATTAGTGTTTCTCTCTCTGTTGGTGTGTAAACTTGAAATAAACAACTAAAGCAGGGTAATACCTATAAACTCTGACCACTGGCACGTTATAGGTTTAAACCCCTCCGCCTCTCCCCCGGCTCCGCCTCGGATCGTCGTCGTGATTTAAACCAGTTTATCCGCCAGCGGCGGATAAACTTCAGCTAACTTCTCCTAGCGGCGCGCTGGGAGAAAGTTATCTGAAATAACGCGCCAGTGGCCAGAGTTTATACCTCATATATCGGGGTAGAGCATATTTGACCCATAAATCCTACTTATGTCCAAAATTCTATTATACCAAGACACCTCTAACTGTATAGTATACATTTATTGATGACAATATGATCATTCAATGATGATTCATTGCTTCTGTCATTAGAAATGGAAAATTTAAAAATTCAAAAAAATGTGAAAACTGTTTCTAAGGTAAACCGAATCGTGTTTCGAATCGATGCATCTTATATATCGCATGTCCTGCCGCTAATTAGACGGTTCGAAACGAACCGATACGTGATACCATGCCGAATCTGGGCACCATAGACATCAACAATCGACCACAACACACCCGAAGAAAACAGCAAAAAACGAAAAAAAGAAAAAAAATTTTTTGCCCTTGCACAAAAACCCAAAATGCCGGCCCTATTTAGTGCCGGCAGCACCTCCGACCCGAAGAAAACAGAAAAACGAAAAAAAAAAATTTTTGCCCCTGCACCAAATCCAAAAGTGACGGCCCTATTAGGTGCCGGCAGGCACCTCCGACCCGAAGAAAACAGAAAAAACGAAGAAAAAAAATGTTTGCCCCTGCACCAAATCCAAAAAG
This sequence comes from Hormiphora californensis, assembly GCA_020137815.1. Lineage (NCBI taxonomy): Eukaryota > Metazoa > Ctenophora > Tentaculata > Cydippida > Pleurobrachiidae > Hormiphora > Hormiphora californensis. The sequence goes on along the minus strand of CM035355.1, from coordinate 3,982,213 downwards.
CCGGCCCTATTATACAAACGTAGGTCTTTTTTTCGGGGGGGGGGGGGGGGGGGCAAATTTCAGGCAGCGATTGTGGCCACATTTTTTGAGATATCGACCTGAAATTTTGTAGGCGTGTTCTAGTGTATAACTACGTGTCATAACGTGGCCGGATTTTTGATTTTTTGCCTAATTAATAATTATAGGTAATTAAAAAGTAGCCCCTGCACCGTGCCCCTGAGCATGGGGTGTTCTGTCCCCTGGGCATTGCCCCTGAGCCGAAATTATCTCCCGATCTGCTTGAAATATCGACTTGAAACTTTGTAGGAATGCTCTTCAAGCATAAAAAATGATCTACAAAAAGTTAGAATAGTCAAAATTAAGTAATCAATGAGTTATAGGCATGCAAAATTGGACATTTCTGGTGCCCCTGAATTTTGCCCCCGAGCATTTGAAAAACTGCCCCTGGGCAATTTTAAAATTCAAATTGTGGCCACACTGTTTGACATATCGATCTAAAACTTTGTAGGCATGTTCTAGTGTATAACTAGAGTCACCACGGAGCCTGATTTTTATTTTTTACTTAATTAATTAATATAAGCAATTAATTTTAAAATTGCCCCCGCACTAACAAAAGTGCCCAGGGCACCTGAGCCGCAATTATCTCCCGATCTGCTTGAAATATCGACTTGAAACTTTGTAGGAATGCTCTTCAAGCATATAGAAAGGTCTACAAAAGGTGGGAATATTCAAAATTAATTATCCAATTAATTATAAGCTTAAAAAATGGACATTTTTCTGGTGCCCCTGAGCATTGCCCCTGAGCATTTGAAAATATTTTCCGTTCTGCTAATATCGACTTGAAACTTTGTAGGATGCTCTTCAGCATATAGAAAGGTCTACAAAAAGTGGGAATATTCAAAATTGATTATCAAATTAATTATAAGCAATTAAAAAATGTGCAGTGGCAGTGCAGGGGCAAAAATAAAGCATATATATGGCGGGAAAATATTTTGGCGGGAAACCGAAAAAGCCCAATAAGCCAAGAACGGGGTGGGGCCAAGGTCTGGCCCACTAGCTTTTGATCACCTCATCGAGCCCGATCGAACGCGACCAATGTCGACCTCCCACGACGACCTAAACCCCTAATCCCACGTGGTGCCAGCCAACCGCCAGCCAACGGAAAAATCTAGTGATCCTCTATCAGCTGGTATCAAAATCTAAGCTCTAGTGACCAGGAACTGGCATTTTTAGTGCTAATTGGCGATAACGTCATAAATCACATAATTACGACTAATTAGTGAACCGGGGGTGGTAGAGACCTGTGGGATGGTACTTTGGACTTTTATAGAGTCCCTAATCATATCAGAAAGTCAAATTTAAAATTCCAGACCCAACTTCCCACAACCGACCCTACTAATAAACAGGCCGCCGCGCATCAAAAATATTTTAACACCCTGAAGGTTGCTGTTTTCGACGAATCTCCCACTTCGGGTCGGACGAGGGGAAGCTTGCCTTTTGCGATCATATATACAAAGAATAGAATTTTCGGGGGGGGGGGGGGGGGGGGGGGCAAATTTCAGGCAGCGATTGCGGCCACTCGTTTGAGATATCGACCTGAAATTTTGTAGGCATGTTCTAGTAGTATACTACGTGTCAAACTGGCCGGATTTTTGATTTTTTAATTTTAATTAATTATAAGCTATCAATTTGCCCCTGCACATTGCCCCTGTACATTTTGATTTTTTGCCCCCTGCACGCGTGCCCCTGCACACGGTTTATCTTCCGTTCTGCTTGAAATATTGACTTGAAACTTTGTAGGAATGTTCTTCAATCATAAAAAATGATATTCGAAAAGTGGGAGTATTGAAAATTAATTAATTAGGGTAAACCGGGGCAAAATGGTTAACTTTTTACTTAATCGGTTCTCACTCCCATTTAAAAAAAGATACAATGAAAAAAATTATATAGGATTAAAGTTCATTATTTTATCTTTCAAATAAGATAAATTTCAACTCTAGGGCCCATCTTTACTTAACTAAATAACTAATTTAAAAATTTTGGTCGGAAAAATGGTACCGGGGCAATTCGGATAACACCAATAGGATTGCTTTATTTCGTCACGTGGGAGTCACGTGAACGTCCTCACAACACCAGAAGAAGATTCCCGCCTGGTGTTTGTTAGAGGTGGGGGCAATTCGAACAATGTATCTACACGCAATCTACACGCTGGTCGTTCTTGTTCGAATTGCCCCGGTATCACGCGTGATCACGTGGTGCAAAGAACTGCACATCATTGGCCCGGGAGTTAACCAAATTGCCCCGGTGTGTTAACCAAATTGCCCATGTTCGAATTGCCCGGTTGTTCGAATTGCCCCGGTAATCTTAATTTACCAGAATTTGGAATGAAAACATGCGAATATTTAAATAATTTTTATACCATCTGAAAGCTGATATTATTAGCTTTCAGCTGGTTTTTTCAAATCGGAAATTGACCAACTTAAACCGGATCTAGAGCCTATTTAGTGGTAACGGGCAGGCTCGAACGAGCAGTTTTTCTTCTGGAGATGGATGACGTCATTATGATAGCTTAACTAGGTGAGAGACGGGCAGTACTATTTGAATGGCCCCAGTTGTTCGAATTGCCCGGTTTACCCTAATTAGTTATAGGCATGCAAAAATTGACTTTTTTAGGGCCCCCTGCACTTTTTTTGAAAATGTACAGGGGCAAATACCCCTGCACATTTTTTGTCAATTTTGATATTCAAACTGTGGCCAAACCGTTTGTTTTTTTCGAAATGAAACTTTGTATGCATGTTCTAGTAGTATACTACGAGTCATAAAAAGGCTGGATTTCTTATTTTTAATTTAACTAATTAATTATAAGTAATTAAAATTTTGCCCCTGCAACCATCTTTCCCCTGCACCGCTGATTTCGACCCCCTGCACATTTCCTGAACAAGGCAACTAAAAATGGTATATTTTCTGTTCTGCTATAAATAACGACCTAACATTTTGAGTAATGTAGTTCATGCATATAGAAAGATCGACAAAAGTGGGAATAGTCAAAATTAATTATCCAATTAATTATAAGCAATTAAATTTTGCCCCTGCACTTTTGCCCCGTACATTTGCGGCAAATGTTGCCCCTGCACATTTTCGGTAAATTTGATATTCGAACTGTGGCCACCACCGTTTGATATTTCAAATGAACTTTGCATGCATGTTCTAGTGGTATAACTACGAGTCATAAAAGAGCCGGATTTCTGATTTTTTTTAATTAATTATTAATTATAAGTAATTAAAACTTTTGCCCCTGCACAATTTTGTTTGCCCTCGCACAATTTTTGCACTTTGATATTCAAACTGTGGCCACACCGTTTGAAATTTCGAAATGAACTTTGTATGTATGTTCTAGTAGTATAAATACAGTCATAACGGAGCCGGATTTTTGATTTTCTAATTAATTATTATATAAATCAATTAAAACTTTGGCCCCTGCACAGTTTTGGCAAATTGATATTCAAACTTTGAGCCTTTGTGAAAGTTTCATACAGATGCTGGCGATAGACTCGATAGAGTTCGATTAATTTACTATGACAACGGTGTTGGTTACCATAGTAACCAGGGAATTCGTTGTAAAATAGTCCTTTCTTGCTATAAACTCGGCATTTAGATCAAATTTGAGCACCTCTAAAACAAATAAGCATAACTTAATTAATGATTAATTAACGTGGTGAGATACAAAATTGATTTTATTCTACTCGCACTAATGCAAGGGCATTTCAAGTTTGGTGCCGTTATTTTTGTCTCTATTTTTAATAGGATTTTGGGATTAGACTGAAAGTATGGGATCATTTGAGAAGTAGTGAAGATTTAAAATATGTTAGCAACTTGCCGGTTCGACAAACTAAACCCCTATAATTCCAACTTCGGGTCGGACGAGGGGAAGCTTGCCTTTTGCGATCATCAAACACGTGATACCAAACACGTGATACCATACGTGATACCATGCCGAATCTGGGCACCATAGACATCAACAATCGACCACAACACACATATATAATACAGAGCTGCGTGTAATGGTCATTGATCCAAAAAGGAGGAAGTTCGTATTTTTAACTGAGGTGAAATATAGCTATTAGACATCTAGATTTCCAATAGCTGTACGATCTGGTGACCGATTATATCTAACCACAGTTGGAGTCGACAGTCGTTAGTTGCCGGCTGCGTGACTGGGAAAATCGACAATCTACCACAACACATTTGTTGTCTATATCTAACCACAGAGATGATAGTTGGAGTCGTTAGCGGCTAACGACTCCAACTATCATCCCTAACTTAGCCGCGTGACTGGGAAAATCGACAATCGACCACAACACACACAGCTATTATAGAGGGAGAATAAATGATCGCAAAAGGCAAGCTTCCCCTCGTCCGACCCGAAGTTGGGAGATTCGTCGAAACAGCAACCTTCAGGCTGTTAAAATTTTTGATGCGCGGCGGCCTGTTTATTAGTAGGGTCGGTTGTGGAAGTGGGTCTGGAAATTTTAAATTTGACTTTCTGATATGTTAGGGACTCTATAAATTCCAAAGTACCATCCACAGGTCTCTACCACCCCCGGTTCACTAATTAGTCGTAATTATGTGATTTATGACGTTATCGCCAATTAGCACTAAAATGCCAGTTTCCTGGTCACTTAGAGCTTAGATTTTGATACCAGCTGATAGAGGATCACTAGATTTTTCCGTTTGGCTGGCGGTTGGCTGGCACCACGTGGGATTAGGGGTTTAGGTCGTCGTGGGAGGTCGACATTGGTCGCGTTCGATCGGGCTCGATGAGGTGATCAAAAGCTAGTGGGCCAGACCTTGGCCCCACCCGTTCTTGCTTATTGGGCTTTTTCGGTTTCCCGCCAAAATATTTTCCCGCCATATATATCTTTATTTTTTTGCCCCTGCACTGCCACTGCACATTTTTTTAATTGCTTATAATTAATTTGATAATCAATTTTGAATATTCCCACTTTTGTAGACCTTTCTATATGCTTGAGAGCACATTCCTACAAAGTTTCAAGTCGATATTTATAGCAGAACGGAAAATATTTTCAAATGCTCAGGGGCAATGCTCAGGGGCACCAGAAAAATGTCCATTTTTAATTGCTTATATTAATTGGATAATTAATTTTGAATATTCCCACCTTTTGTAGACCTTTCTATATGCTTGAAGAGCATTCCTACAAAGTTTCAAGTCGATATTTCAAGCAGATCGGGAGATAATTGCGGCTCAGGTGCCCCTGGGCCACTTTTGTGTAGTGCGGGGGCAATTTTAAAATTTTAAATTGCTTATAATTAATTATTAAGTAAAAAAAAAAATCAGGCCCGTGGTGACTCTTAGTTATACCACTAGAACATGCCTACAAAGTTTTAGATCGATATGTCAAACAGTGTGGCCACAATTTGAATTTTAAAATTGCCCAGGGGCAGTTTTTTCAAATGCTCGGGGGCAAAATTCAGGGGCACCAGAATGTCCAATTTTGCATGCCTATACTCATGTGATTACTTAATTTTGACTATTCAACTTTTTGTAGATCATTTTTTATGCTTGAAGAGCATTCCTACAAAGTTTCAAGTCGATATTTCAAGCAGATCGGGAGATAATTTCGGCTCAGGGGCAATGCCCAGGGGACGAACACCCCATGCTCAGGGGCACGGTGCAGGGGCTACTTTTAATTACCTATAATTAATTAATTGGCAAAAATCAAAAATCCGGCCACGTTATGACACGTAGTTATACTACTAGAACACGCCTACAAAATTTCAGGTCGATATCTCAAAAAATGTGGCCACAATCGCTGCCTGAAATTTGCCCCCCCCCCCCCCCGAAAAAAGACCTACGTTTATATATGATCGCAAAAGGCAAGCTTCCCCTCGTCCGACCGAAGTTGGGAGATTCGTCGAAACAGCAACCTTCAGGCTGTTAAATTTTTTTGATGCGCCGGCGCTGTTATTATAGTAGGGTCGGTTGTGGGAAGTTGGGTCTGGAATTTTAAATTGACTTTCTGGTATGATTAGGGACTCTATATTCCAAAGTACCATCCCACAGGTCTCTACCACCCCCGGTTCACTAATTAGTCGTAATTATGTGATTATGACGTTATCGCCAATTAGCACTAATAATGCCATTTCCTGGTCACTTAGAGCTTAGATTTTGATACCAGCTATAGAAGATCACTAGATTTTTCCGTTTGGCTGGCGGTTGGCTGGCACCACGTGGGATTAGGGGTTTAGGTCGTCGTGGGAGGTCGACATTGGTCGCGTTCGATCGGGCTCGATGAGGTGATCAAAAGCTAGTGGGCCAGACCTTGGCCCCACCCCGTTCTTGGCTTATTGGGCTTTTTCGGTTTCCCGCCAAAATATTTTCCCGCCATATATATGCTTTATTTTTTTGCCCCTGCACTGCCACTGCACATTTTTTTAATTGCTTATAATTAATTTGATAATCAATTTTGAATTTCCCACTTTTGTAGACCTTTCTATATGCTTGAACTACATTACTGCAAAATTTTAGGCCGTTATTTATAGCGGAACGGAAAATATTTTCAAATGCTCAGGGGCAATGCTCAGGGGCACCAGAAAAATGTCCATTTTTTAATTGCTTATAATTAATTGGTAATTAATTTTGAATATTCCCACCTTTTGTAGACCTTTCTATGCTTGAAGAGCATTCCTACAAAGTTTCAAGTCGAATTTCAGCATCGGGAGATATTGCGGCTCAGGTGCCCCTGGGCCACTTTTGTTAGTGCGAGGGCAATTTTAAAATTTAATTGCTTATAATTATTAATTAAGTAAAAAATCAAAAATCAGGCTCCGTGGTGACTCTAAGTTATCCACTAGAACATGCCTACAAAGTTTTAGATCGATATGTCAAACAGTGTGGCCACAGTTTGAATTTTAAAAATGCCCAGGGGCATTTTTTTTTCAAATGCCCGGGGCAAAATTCAGGGGCACCAGAATGTCCATTTTTGCATGCCTATAACTCATTGATTACTTAATTTTGACTATTCTAACTTTTTTGTAGATCATTTTTTATGCTTGAAGAGCATTCCTACAAAGTTTCAAGTCGATATTTCAAGCAGATCGGGAGATAATTTCGGCTCAGGGGCAATGCCCAGGGGACAGAACACCCCATGCTCGGGGCACGGTGCAGGGGCTACTTTTTAATTACCTATAATTAATTAATTAGGCAAAAAATCAAAAATCCGGCCACGTATGACACGTAGTTTTACTACTAGAACACGCCTACAAAATTTCAGGTCGATTCTCAAAAAAGTGTGGCCACAATCGCTGCCTAAATTTGCCCCCCCCCCCCCCCCCCCCGAAAAAAAGACCTACTGTTGTATATTAGGGCCGGCTTTTTGGATTTGTTGCAGGGGCAAAATTTTTTTTTTCTTCGTTTTTTCTGTTTTCTTCGGGTCGGAGGTGCCTGCCGGCACCTAAATAGGGCCGGCTTTTTGGATTTGGTGCAGGGGCAAACATTTTTTTTCTTCTGTTTTTTCTGTTTTCTTCGGGTCAAACACGTGATACCAAACACGTGATACCATACGTGATACCATGCCGAATCTGGGCACCATAGACATCAACAATCGACCACAACACACATATATAATACAGCTAGCTGTGTAATGGTCATTGATCCAAAAAGGAGGAAATTCGTATTTTTAACTGAGGTGAAATATAGCTATTAGACATCTAGATTTCCAATAGCTGTACGATCTGGTGACCGATTATATCTAACCACAGTTGGAGTCGACAGTCGTTAGCTGCCGGCTGCGTGACTGGGAAAATCGACAATCTACCACAACACATTTGTTGTCTATATCTAACCACAGAGATGATAGTTGGAGTCGTTAGCGGCTAACGACTCCAACTATCATCCCTAACTTAGCCGCGTGACTGGGAAAATCGACAATCGACCACAACACACACAGCTATTATAGAGGGAGAATAAATTTTATCTCTCTATCTACACGCCATTCTTTGCGTAATCTGATCGATTAAAGGGAGAGAGAGAGAGAGAGAGAGAGAGAGAGAGAGCAGAGATACGAAGAGAGAGAGAACTAGAGGAGAGAGAGAAGAGAGAGAGAGAGAGAGAGAGAGATAGACGGGATAAACGGAGGAGGGGGAGAAGAAAAAACAAAAAAAAAAACAATAGCACAGACAACATAGACGAGTAACAGAGAAAAAGTAGAAACAGGTCCCTCGATTTGCGATCGGTACGATCGCCCCAGTTTTGCTAGTTGTACATCAACCACGTCCGAATCGTTTATCGAATCAGTGCATCTTATCGCATGTCCTGCTGCTTATTAGACGAACCGATACGTGATACCATGCCGAATCGGGGCACTTTAAGCGGGGTGAGGAAGAATTTGAATTTCAAAAATGTTTTTCTCTGAAAATTCATGGGGAGCACCGATCAAAGCATTAACAGTCATTCAGTAAAATTTTGCAAATAAAGTTATGAAAATTTTTCAAAGCTATATCAACCACGTCCGAATCGGGTTTCGAATCAGTGCATCTTATCACACGTCCTGTCACTAATTAGACGGTTCGGAACGAACCGATACGTGATCCCATGAGGCCAGTTTAACAAGCGTCAAATTGCGATTCGATGGGCCTCATGGGGATCACATATCTGTTCGTCTCGAACCGTCTAATTACCGGCAAGACATGCAATAAGATGCACCGATTCGAAACACGATTCAGAAGTCGTTTTTCAATGAAATTTTTAAAAAAATTCAAAAAAATTATTATTAAAAAAATTTCGGGGGAAATTTATCTTGCCGTTAAATCGGGGTGCCGCTAAATCGGGGGCCGTTAAATCGGGGTCCGACTGTACCATTGTATGTTAGCGATATAATTAGAGCCTGTAACTGTTAAATAGTTGTAGCCGAAACAGCTGCAGCTGTGCGGTTTTGGGCTGCAACTCTTGCAAGAGCTGATACCAAAATGTTTCCAGGTGGCAGGTTCGAAGTATCAAGGATTTGTTATTATCACGCTCCCATACCCCCCCCCCCCCTCAAAGTGGTAGATCCAAAAGTGCAGTTTCTCATTTTCTTCTCTCCCAGGTAGAGACGTTCTGACATGGAAATCCCTTGAAACAGAGGACTTTATCGAGGAGGCGACCTCCCTGATCATTGAGGACAGCTACAGGAAGTTACACGCTGTCCAGACCGCCCAGAGACAGATTGAGGAGAAGGTTGCTGAGTGGCATGAGTACCTTTGTGGGGCACTAGGTGGCACTGAGACACCCTGTTTCATTGAGGAATGGATAGAAAAACAGGATAAGGTATTTCAGCAGCTCAGTATGGCAATAACACCAGCAAAACATTGAACCCCCGGATAGCTCCTACCGCAGCTAACATGCTTGCAGCATTTTATTTTAGTATGTTTCAGAAATGTCGAACAAGGCAGTATGTTTCAGCTGTGTGACCAGGAATTTCTTTCGAACCTACCCCCTCATATAACAAAAGTAGCAATCTTATCAGTCAGCTTTGAAATGATCCTCCCAGATTTCTAGCCTAAATAGCATTTTGATGTGTTACACTCCCAGCAGCTTGGACTTAGCGAGTTCGGTATAAGGGAATCTGTGTTAAATTTAAACACTTTCCCCACACATTTACCAAAGCACTCCCTATTCGGGCATTCCCACATCACTATCCAGAGCACTCCAATATATGGTAGCACTCCATATATGGTAGCACTCCATATATATGGTAGCACTCCATATATGGTAGCACTCCAATCTCGATACTATGGTAGCACCACCTAAAACATCCTAAAACACAGCAACTCCATTGAACGATCCAGATCACACGACCTCATACCATCCTGGTCGCCTTCCCATGCTATTGATGTGTAGCTATTTCCCCCTCAGGTCTCCGAAGGGTACGCCGTTCTGGCGAATGTTTATGGTAATAAGATAGGAGCGCTAGTGAGGAAGGTTCACAAGTTGTTGGAGGTCTCAGAGAATAGCCCCGCGTGGCAGAGTTATATCACCCACCTGGATGGTCTGATCAGCTCAGGTACGGTGGTGATCGGTGATGAATTGCACTTGTGCAGCTCACATTGCATTTTCGGCACTGTTGCAAGTATCGGTCACAGAGCGGATACTGGCTAACATTAGCGAATCTCGTAATCTGTAATCGCTGCAGAGTTGGTTTCGTTGCATAAGTCCTGTAAAACTTTTCTAGCTCATGAGCTAGAAAAGTTTTACACAACGAAACCAACTCTTTTATATCGTCAACTAACGTGTCTACATCACAGTACCTAGGTACCCCTACCATATTTTCATCACCATTCATTGTAGGTCTGACGACAGCAATGAGTGATGCCCTGACCCAGCTTTATGAGATGATTGCCCTCTCAACTCCTGGAGACACCCCAAAGATCCTTGTAAAGATTGAGTTGGTCGGAGGAGCTGTACAGTACCATCCACCAATCGATAAACAAAGTGCGGACGTCAGTGTTCAAGTAAGTGCTTGTGACCATAAAACTGGCTGCAGTTCGGGGTGGGAAAATGGATAGTGAGAACGGGGGTGATTCAAAGTGGAACGCAAGATGTATTTCATACTGATCGAGCTATACCTCAATTATTATAAACCACCTTGACCTCTCTTTCAGGAAATGGTTTCAAGTTGGGTGGATCAGATGGTTCGATATTGTAAGCTCATACCCCGGCTCCTACCTCACGAAGCCTCGTATGCTGACGTCATATCTGGGCAGCCGGAGATAGTTGACTTGGTTGCTAAGATTGGAAAGGTGATGGATGAGAATCACCAGGCTTGCCAGGACCTACAGCAGGACTTCCTAAAGTATGTAGAGAGAGAAGCACCCCCCCCCCCCCAATAATACGAGTGTTCGGCTGTTCAGGTCAATCGTGCAAGGCATGATGATACAACGGCCTCAATTCTGAAAATATTTTCGGATCTTCCTACCTTCTTATCATAACCATCTCTCCCCAGGTTCAGCCATCTCTGGAAGGAGGACACCCACCAGACCTTCTCCCAGTTCATCAACGGCCGTGCCGGAACCCGAGAGAGTGGCCTGTCCCGGCCCGAATCAATGATCAGTAACTCCCTTATCACGGGACACGCAGAACGGAACTTCCTTGCCCCATCCACGTGGAGCCAGGGAAAAGTTCCCACGCTCGATGATTTTGATAAGAATATAGCGAACTACCAGAGCGCATTTGATTCAATTTCCACCGGACCCGATGAGGTGAGATAAAGGAGACAAAATGGTTTGGGGTTTGGAAAAATTATTCAACAAAATATAGGTTAAATCCAATGGGATTCAAATAACACAAATAGCTCGCTCAGTCTTCTCATCAGGGCATAAACCATGATTAAATGTATTGTCTGTAGGCTGTAGCTTTCATTGAGTTTAGCAGCAGGATTTAGGAATTCGTCACTCTGATAATCACCATGGAAACACGTGGTTTCCATAGTTGCCATGGTAACAGGATCGTTAGTAGACTCGTAGTAGTAGTTGCCATGGTTGCAGGATCGTTAGTAGACTCGTAGTAGTAGTTGCCATAGTAACAGGATCGTTAGTAGACTCGCTAGTAGTAGTTGCCATAGGTAACATTAGCACATCTCGGATACATTGAAGTTTGAACACATGATGTGTGAGCTGTATTCAATGGGAAGCAGCAGCAGGATTGTAGACTTGACAGAGTGACGATTCCCGGTATCCCCAACATCGGTTCTGTGGCCTCCAATGTCGCACTTTCCTCCGGTCACCCTCTCGTGCTGTTGTCCTCTGAGCCAGAGATATCACCATGATAAGAAGATCGTTGGTAATGGCGTCCTCTCCTAGGGTGTTCACCGCGTGTTGAGCAAGATCTGAAGTGTATCCGAGACGTACTGCGTAGCTCACAAAGGGATGGGTATCACATGACGATGTAGAGTCCGTGTCAGTTGAGGTAGTTGATGGAGTGGGAGAAGAAGGTCTGGTCCACAGGTTGTTGTTGTTAACAGTAGTTGAAGACATGGCTGTGATAGTTGTTAGTAGAGGAGAAGTTGTTGATGATGTTGGTTGTTGATAATTCTGAAGTGACTGCTCTTGGTATTTATACTCCCCAGGATTGTCTACCAAATGGTATTTTAGTAATCAGACTCCTAAAGTATGGATCATGCAATTGGACCTGTGCTAATTGCAACATGCAGGGGATGGAGTGCGATTGCACCCTAGACAGGGTAATTGGGTCATCGGAGCTGTGTATTAATTGGGTCATCGGAACTGTGTGGTAATTGGGTTCAGCTGCCGGTGCTGTATGTCTAATTGGGAAACGTCATTCCGGGAACCTAATTGGGAAACGTAATTCCGGCACCTAATTAGTATATCCGCCAATGTACTTGGTAGACTGCTTATTAGGGCCAGATACACGTGATAATTAGTTATTAGGTGTACTTGCTAACTGGATATCGCTCTAAAATAGTTCACACCTTAAAGTATTTGACCTCTTTCCTATGAAAATATAATGGAACAAATCAAAGATCAAGATATATTTTCAAGTCAAAGAACTCACAACTAACTAATCGTTACCTATTGTTTCAGGTTGCTATCGGGTGGTTATGTGTGGATGTCCGTCCAATAAAGCAGGTTCTCCTGACACACGCTAGCAGATGGGTTTATACCTTCACCGAGTATCTAATTAACCAGTGCAACTCCATGTTAGGTGAGTAGGTGGAGTTTACAGTTACTAGATAATTGGTGATTGAATAGTACAAACCATATATGGAATGAAGCGATCAAGATCATTTCGACAATATTGTATTAGGAACCTCCAGCTCCCTATATATTAATTAATATTTTAAATCATTGCCCAGGTAACATTGAGGATTTCCTGCTGGAAACTGAACCAGAAATAGAGGGTCTGATAAAGACACTTGGTGCCTCACCAAACGACGCTGCCATTGCACCATCGGCATACATGCAGTTGGTGGAGCTCTTCAATAAGGTATTACAGAGTATTATAGAGAGTTCTCTTAGGAGAACACATACAATCTCTGTCTAGTAAAAATGATTAATATTTCCCTAATCCCCCGCAAAATAATCATTCCTTCCCCAGGTGACTAGCAAGCAAAAGGAGTTTGATAGCAAGTTTGGTGCCGTCAGGAAAACTGTGATCCTCCTAAACAAGTATAATTTCCATATGGAGAAGGAAGAGTTTTTCTTGGCTGCACCCTCTCGATGGAGCAACTTGAGAGCCAAGGTGGTGCTAGCGAAACAGAGAATTGCCCCAAAAATGCAGCTACGATCCGAACAAATCTCAAGGGTAAGGTTTAATGAAGTTTCGAAAAATAACTGGGGTTCTGTTCCTGATAACCGATAAAAACATTTAATTCCCATGATTTAGGAGCTAAAAGAGTTCTCCAAGCTATGCCAAAGCACGCGTGAAGAATTTGCGGCATGTGAGGCATTCCTTCGAACGTGCAGCTACGAACGTGCACACACCCTTCTAAAATCCTTCAAGTCGAGGGTTTGTGAGTTGGAAGTTGAGAGTCGAAACTTGGTAGAACTCCAGGATTTGTTGGAAGCGTGTATCGTGGATTTCACCTGTATATCTGAGTTCCGGGGAGATATTGAGACACTTGAAAAGGTACTCTTCCGTTATTCTTCTAGTAGGAGCAGTAATATCTGGCACTTTTACCATGTCTAACTAACATCAATATCGTTATGTTTTTTTTTTTCGTATCTTCTCCGCATCCATAGTTTTGAATATCGTTATGTTCTAACCCTCCTTTACATTTGTAAAAGGTCTAACCACCGTTTTATTTAGGTTTGGGTTACATCAAAGGGAATGAAGGCACATCACACCCTTTGGAGGAGCGGGAAATGGAGCTCCCTCTCGTCCAACCTACCCTCTATTGCCCACGAGACAGAATGCCAATTGCTAGAACTGAAATCCCTACCCAAGAACGCCCACTCCTGGGATGTGTACATCGGGCTGATCGAGGGAATCACTCAAATCAAGGTCAGCAGCTCATATTTCATCCCAAAACACCCCACCCTCGCAGGTGACATATTATTAACCTCTCCTATATTCTAATTAGGCGTGTATACCACTTATCAAGAGTTTCTCAAACAAAGCAATGCGTTCCCGCCACTGGAAGCTGCTGGTGCGAACACTGGGCGCTCAGCAGAGCACGACTCCTGACAAGCTCCAGGAATCTTCCCTAAATGAGCTCCTTGATTTGGGATTATTGAGTGAGTTTTGGGATCTGACATCTTGGGGCTGACACACTGGGGGTGTGAAATTGGACAGCCTAAATTGCAACTGCTATGCAGCTCCCCCACTCTCGGGTTGCTATGACGACTCGACTTGCATGTGTTGAAAGTACAGCTGTTTTGGCGCGCCGCGCGCAGATTCATACACGCGCGCACTATCCCACATGGTCCAAGCGACATCGGTCACATCTTGCAAAACAATATAACAAGAATAATAACAAGAACATCTTTTCAAGTTTTTACTTAAACGTGTGTTACAGATTTCACTGACGACCTCCTGGCGATCTGCACTCGTGCCGAAACAGATGTACAAATGGAGTTCTCTTTACAGAACTGTGAGGAGGTCTGGTTGAGCAAGGTGTTCGATATGAAATCTGTCATCCGGAAGAGGCTATCCGTGAGTTTTATCTGTATAAATGGACGTCTAAACATGGTTATATAAAATATATTTATAACCCAATCTATATTCACTAATTATGATTAATATAATTAATCGTTACTATCCACCAAGGGCGAGTCTGAGTCTGCTCGAGTGGAATTAGTAAAGACTACCCGGGAATCCCAAGTCATTGGTAGTTTCAACCCAGAGGGTCGCTCCCGAGCATTTTCAATTGCTAGCAAGGACAGCAAAACTACTGATCCAAACAGTTATAAGGTTAGAGCCACTTTTATCTGAATTTGAGTGATGAAGAAATGAGTGTCATGGCATAATGCCAGCTTCGGAAACAGTTATACCAAACTCCTAATTATCCCAGGAGTCCGAACCAATATCTGTCCTCTGCAACACCGACTCCATCTTTGAGTGTCTTTGGAATCATGAGATGATTCTTGACAGTATCATGGCACCCGGCTCTGCCTTCTCTGACGACATAGTAAAGTGGCAACGAAAACTCCAAACTGTGGAGCAGGTGTTAAAGCTGTGGGTGGAGGTGCAGGATAAGTGGCTGGTAATGGAGGAGATGTTCTCAATCTCGGCCGTTATCCTCTCTCTAAATGTCCACGCGAGGGTGTATGCTCATGTTGATGTGGAGTTCACCCATTTCATGAAGGGTGTGGCAGAAAACCCTAACATTGTCCAGCAGTGTTGCAAAGATGGTAGGTAGATAGACATTTCTAGTGAGATGAGAGAAGAGACATCTTTTGGGATGGATCAGAGAAGGGAGCTGCAGTTTGTAGTTGCCATGGCAACGAATCCAGCTCCATCTCTGATATTGTCAGTGATACAAACACAATATTTTCACTTCCTCTCTCCCTCTCTTTCTCTCTTTAACTCCTCTCTCCCTATCTAGGAGTATTGCCGATGCTAAAGACAATGCTAGAGAAGTTGGTGACATGTGAAAGGGCTCTAGTTGAGTTCACTCATCACCAGTGTTCCCGGTTACCCCGGTTCTTCTTTCTCTCTGCTAACGACATCTTCCAAATCCTGTGCAATGGTAAGGATCTCAAAATCATCTCATCTGGACCAAGTTACTGACTTGTTGTGTCCTAATTTAAATCCTTAACCCTTAGGGAGCATTATTCATCCGAGGTTGAACTTTGAACAGGCACGGGGTGTATCATATTGCAGACAATTAAACCCCCAACAGTTTACTCCAAAAACACTAATCAGTGACCCTGCCACCACCCTCAGGTCACGATATGGACGTGATGGGAAGGTATATCAACAGTCTCCTACCTGCTGTATCATCCTTGAACATCGACAACACGAGTCTATCCTACCCTATTGTTGGAGTAGTCAGCCATTTGGGAGAGGTGCTACCGCTCCATGAGGTGGGTTGGGAAAGAGATGAAGAATGGAATTGTGGGACAAGGAATAGAGAAAAGGGGGAATCGGGGAGAGAGGGAATGATAGAGTTGCTTCATTCTTCCCCGTCCTAAACACAATCCCCTGTTAATCCCCGTCCTAAACACAATCCCCTGTTCAGCCGGTACCTACTGATATTGATGTGTTTGACTGGTTGGCCAGTCTACTTACAGTCCTCAAGCCTTCCGTTTCCGCGGACCTCAATGAGACGTTGAGGGCAGCTGATTTCTCTGATTTCTCATCTCTAAACGAGGATTCGTGGATCTTCCTGAGCAGCACCGGTAAGAATGAGCCTGAAACTTGATCTACCAAACCCTCACAGAGCGCGATACGAGTCACACAACCTAAAAAAGTGAAAAGTACTGTAAATAATTATTCAACAGACAATAAACCATTCCCCCGTTTTAGAGTCAGTGTTGCTGTGTGTCAACCTTGTACTTGGGGAGCAGCTGCGGGACAGCTATACTTCTCTTTTGGAGGGGGATAAAGAACCTCTGACCGACTTCAAGGCTTCCCTATCTCAAATGATCCGTGAGTTTTAGATCGTTGTTGGACTGATCGTGTTTTACAACAGTTGTAAAACAGTTAATGTTGGAAAGGATAATACCAGTCCAGGTTTATTCATGATTATTTTTTGCAAATTCTAATACTCATCCCCTTCATTTTCCAGAGGACTTGAGAGATAACCTCCTGGTGGCTGGTAGCGAGATGAGACCACGAGTTATTGAGGAGGAAGACGTGCCACCTTCTGATGACGAACTTCCTGAAACTGTTTCCCAGCATATTGCCTCCACTGAGGCGTCCAGTCGAGCCAAGAGAGAGAAAAAGAGGGAACAAGAGACTGGAGAGGGAGAGAAACATCAACCGGAACTAGAAAAGGGTATGCAAATCATCCAAAAATTATTAGTTGAGTGTCGATCCCTGTGGGATTCCCTTTGTTGTGTAGGCCTCGCTCGAGCTACCAACGAAATGATTGTTCATTCTTCATTCCATCTGATCTGTTAACTGACTCAATTAATTCCCAGGTTTCCAGCTGGTGGCCCACCAAATGGAGAAGATCAGGAACCTAATTCTCGCTCTTCTTGGTCTCTACAATCTCTCCGAGCAGCTCATCTCCTCTCCCCAGGATAGCTTCCCGCTGGAGTGCCAGTTCAAGTACAAAATGGACAGCTCCGGGTTGAAATTGAGCGTCATGGAGAAAACTTACCAGTAAGTGGCAGCTGATCATTAACTTTTTTAGCAGGGCTTCACTATTGTTCATCAGAAAGAATTTTGCTGTCAGAGCATTGGCTTGACAGTGGTCTGCCTCGTCATACCTCTCACTGCGCCAACTTTTAGAGAGAGACCGCAGCATCATCATGACGTGATCATCATGGTACCTAGTTTTAACCCCTTATTTTATCTAGGTACGGATACGAATACCAGGGTACCTACCAAAGAGTTATGTGTACCACCACCACGGACAAGGCTAGGTTGGCACTCTTCGCCGCATGCCACGCTTACAATGGCGCTATCATGATTAGCAAACGGGTAATTAGGGAATCGGAATATTTTATTTTATTTTCCTCTCTCTGTTTATAAGGGCACATAATAATATTTTAAGACGGGTACGGATACAACAATCTCTTTATCAGGGCCAAGGCAAGACAGAGTCAATAAAAGACGTAACAAGGTGTATGGGAGAGGCGCTATACATGTTCTCCCTTTCCTCTGAGACCTCTGTAAAGGACATAACTGACATCTGCCTGGGTCTGGCTAGTTCAGGTAAAACCTCCATATAATATAGCGGGAATAGCACTGACCCTTTTTCGCTCGCTTCTTTGAGCGGAGCGAGGAGAGTGGTCACTGACCATTGGTCAGGCATCGCGCTGACAGATATACCGTACTTTCGGTCTTCACTTGTTATATCGAGGTTTGGCTAATTAATTTGTTTTACTTTACTTTACTTGATAATGTTCTGACTTAACAATTATTTCAGGTTGCCATGTGTGTCTAGATGGGGTATTTTCTCTTGTCCCTGGGGTCCTATCTCTACTTGTAGTGGCTGTAAAGGACATTATGTGGGCCATATCTAAACGGGAGGAGTGTGTTCGAATACTGGTAAGTACCATCCACGGCCACCATAACCACACCCGGTTCTCTCCTTGCCACCAAATGGTTTGGTGACGCGGCCACCCCTACACTGGCCGCGCGAAGCGCGGCAAAACGAAGCCCGCGAAGGGGGATGGCATCACCAACCAAATGGTTCGACGAGCCTAAATTAGCCAAAGGATGAAGAAATTGTAGACTGCTAGAATTAACAATATAATCCAAATCAGGATCTTGAGGCATCTCTAAACCTGACCGGTCGATGTTTCGCGTCCTCCCTGCCCCTTTTACCGGGAAGTTACCCGGATTGTCTGCTGGGTATCTTCAGAATGATATCACTCGAAAAGCCAAGTGAAACCAAGATTTATGAGGTATGTGTGGAACTTTGTAATGCTACTGCTACAATGCTATTCGTGCTATATTATGATGTTTCTCCCCCCCCCCCTCTCTCTCTCTCTCTCTCCCAGGCATTGTTGCTATCACATGGGTTTATCCACGCTAAAGCTGTTGCAGAAAAGCTAGTTTCCTTGCTTCACTCCTTCAATGGGCTGCTACACGTCACCACCTACTCCTTGAATAGTGTCAAGGCCTGGTTTGCTGATGCTGCTGAACGCAGGTATAGCATTGTTGAGTAAGGGGTTACTCAACAAATATAAAATAGTAGTGGAGCAGTGTTTCACCAGCGACCTTGGACCTAAACAAACGGATGGTTACACCGATAGTGGTACCATCGTTAATTTCTGATTACCTCATGTCTTCCAAAATGCACTTTCATTGCTCTACTCCCCTATGTTCCGACTGCTTTCTCTCTCAGGGAGTACATTGAAGTTGGAGACGAGGGAGAGTTATCCCAGGAGATTGAGGAAGAGATGATACTGCTTGCTATTCGAGATATCCTAACACCCCGTCTAAACACCAACCAGATCAAACTACTCCAGCATCTCTTCAACAGTTTCTATCCTAATGTCAACCTAAACAGGTTCGATATTAATTAATTAACTAATTAGATCTTGGAGTTTATACACGGCTTCCGAGAAGCACAAGTAGGCCGGGAATCTCTTACTTCTCCCACAATTCCAGGACGATTGAAGATGATCTGACGATGACTGAATCTCGGCTCCAGGTAGCTCTCCAATCATGTAGTGACATCCAGAGATCCGCATTGTTTGTTGACCCGAGGGAGGCTCTAGTCTCTGTCCTCAAGTCCAGTGGAATTGAACCGTGTGTGGGGATGATTGCCAAGTTATCCCAACTTGCCCTTCTTTTGTCCACCCAGAAACTGGTATGTTACACCCTGGAGGGACTGTCTGCCAGTACCGGCTCTGTTCTGATTCTCAAGACAGTGCGCTCAGATTTGGTTTAGGGTTAACCAATTGGCTCATCCCCATCTGGAATGTAGCTCCCCTACTGCACACTTGACACTTTCTGCACCTTTAGCCACCCAATTCACATTCGACTTTCTACTTCCCAAAATAACATCCCCTCCCCTTAGGTGATAGTTACAGGTGCAGCGGGATCCGGAAAAACGGCCTGTCTGAACACCGTTAGCCAGGCTCACCGGGAGATGGGGACACCCGTGGCAATAGAAACCATCGCCCCACAAGCCCTCCGATCCAGTGATCTGTTTGGTTGTCAAGAAGGCGAGAGGCAAGTTTTTTTAAATTAGGTCAATTAAAGTGTGAGAGAACAGCCCCGATTTTGATGAAACTT
The DNA here is from genome assembly GCA_020137815.1 of Hormiphora californensis. Taxonomy (NCBI): domain Eukaryota; kingdom Metazoa; phylum Ctenophora; class Tentaculata; order Cydippida; family Pleurobrachiidae; genus Hormiphora; species Hormiphora californensis. The sequence continues at coordinate 3,962,340 of CM035355.1, read as the reverse complement.
GGTCAGAATAGTGTTTGGTGTCTAATTAGAAGTCAAAAAAATTTTTAGTGCTCAAATCCTAAATTTAGGATTTTTAGGTTTTTTTAGGTTTTTCGGCTTTTATGAGTTTCAGGAACGTTCTAGAACAAAATGAATAAAACCATCTTTCTCGGCGTTAAATTCTGCATCGATTATAGTGGTTGTAAACCTTTCTATAACGTAAGGTTCAGAAGTTATCGCGAAAAAGCCCAAACGGGTACATGTGTTAGGGGCGGGTTCATGTTTTAAGCTAACCGGCGAACCTCTTGCCAGAACACCATGTTATAGGGTGTCAATCGACGCGTATTGATAAGGAGATCATTTTAGTTAAAATTATTTTGATCTGCGATGTCTGTGTAACGAATGAAACCTAAAAAACCTTACCACATGTTTTAACCAAACGGGTATGCTTCATTCAGTAAGGTTTTTTAGGTTTCATTCGTTACACAGACATCGCAGATCAAAATAATTTTTTCCCTGCCCGGGTCAGGGGTGGCCCCAGCACGGATTTTTTGGGGGGGTGGTGTGGCCGAATGCCACACTTCAAGTCCAAACCTAGCGACCGAGGTGCCGCGAAGCGGCGCCGAGGGAGCTGCGGCAGGGGGTTTGGGGGGCGCAGCCCCCCAACGGGGTCCAGGGGCAGAGCCCTTGGTGGGGGCTAGGGGGCGAAACCCCCGGAAAATTTTAGTTTTTGATGAATTTTAAGCATTTTGGAACAACTTTTTTAACAATTTTCAGCCCTTTTAGAAAACTTTTTCAACGAGTTTCAGTCACAAGGGGCGAAGCCCCCTGGAAATTTTAATGAATTAAAGCAATTTAGAACAATATTTTATCAATTTTCAGCCCTTGGTTGGGGTAAATTTTTTAATGATGTTCAGCCCCTGGTGTGGGTAAGGGGCGAAGCCCCCGGAAAATTTTAGTTTTTGATCAATTTTAAGCAATTTAGAACAATATTTAAACGATTTTCAGCCCTTGGTGTGGGTTAGGGGCGAAGCCCCCGGAAAATTTTAGATTTTGATCAATTTAAAGCAATTTAGAACACTTTTTAAAGCTATTTTACCACCCCCAACAACCCCTGTTTGAAAAGTTTTGGGGGGGTGGCCACTGGCCACCCCCCCACCACCCCAGGCTGGGGCCACCACTGGCCCGGGTGGATGCCGAAGGCATTCACCCGGATGCCTTTTTACTTTGTAAAAAGGCATAGCAGGGTTAGAATTCGAAAACGACATTTTGGTATACTAACTAATCGGTAGAGGGACATTTTTTGGTCACACTTTAGTTGCGATGGGCAACGGTGTAGCAACAAGAGCCGCGCACACAGTTACGAGCTGCTCCTTCATAAACCACTTCATTGGCACGTTTTCAGGAAATGTGTGGTGCGCAATGTGGCGGCGTGGCGCACAATTTAGTGCTACTAAAACACAAGGATTTGCTCTATACTGTTTGTCTGATGTATAAATCATCGGGATTTTGTGTCCCGCTTGCTGCTACAGCGGATCTGGTCATGATTTCCTTTCTTCATATATTCACATGGCAGGGAATTCAGCATTATGTTAGAACATAATGCAATTAATCTTGTCATTAAAATGATCTCCTTATCAATACGCGTCGATTGACACCCTATAACATGGTGTTCTGACAAGAGGTTCGCCGGTTAGCTTAAAACATGAACCCGCCCCGTTTGGGCTTTTTCGCGATAACTTCTAAACCTTACGTCATAGAAAGGTTTATAACCACTATAATCGATGCAGAATTTAATGCCGAGAAAGATGGTTTTATTCATTTTGTTCTAGAACGTTCCTGAAACCAATAAAAGCCGAAAACCTAAAAAACCTAAAAATCCTAAATTTAGGATTTGAGCACTAAAAATTTTTTTGACTTCTAATTAGACACCAAACACTATTAGTCCTAAGCATTTGGGTCAAATGCAGGAATTTTTTAGATAACCATGCGAGACCTTCACTAAAAGTAGGCTATTGGTCCCTAGAAACACCAAAAAAAAGTCTACGACCTAGACTCCCCGAGAACATCTCTTAATTTGGCGTTAATTGGGTATAATTGGCTAAAAATGAAATAAAAATTCAAAATCATCGTAGAAGGTCGTAATTGGTCGCAATCGTTCAGAAATATTATTCTTATCATCTTAAGATCATAAAAGTGATCCAAATATGTAAAATTGGTACCCAATTTGGCGTTAATTGGGTCTAAATTGGGCAAAAATTCAAAATCGTCGCAGAAGGTCGTGGTTGGTCGCGATCGTTCGGAAATAGCAACCTTATCATCTTGAATTCAAAATAGTGACCTATAGTTGTGCCAAATTGGTGCGTAATTGGTCCTAATTGGGCCTAATTGGCTAAAAGTTAAGATTTTTCATGTTAGAACAAGACCATCAATTTTCACGCTGACTGGGGAAACAATTTGGAACAGCGAAATTCCTTCACCAACGTATCCCTAAGGGTTTTCTGAAACAACTATGAGCTTTGGAACTTGCAGCTTGAGGGGCATTATGGTCATTTCCGGGTGTGTGTGTCACCTGTAATTTCAGGCTGAGCCCAATATTGTAAATAATTCTAGAGTTGGAGTAGAGATAAAAATCAGGGCACTAAAGTATGTAGCGTCCTCGCATTAGTGGGGGTAGACACCCATGAAAAGTCCCTATCTCATTTGGTTAATTGGTTAATACTTAATAGATGTATGTATAGCCGTATTTCAGCTATTATTCAGTTCATTTTATGACCGACCATGTTTTGTGGCTTAGATAAGGTGTAAATGATCCTGAGGCCCTGATAGATATCCTTCATATGTTGCTAGAAAGCCTTCAGATGTTGGTAGATACCCCTAGAACTCCCTAGATATACCTATAACTCTCCTAGAAACCCCTCAGACTCGAACAGATACCCCTCAGAGCCCACAAGATTCAACTAAGTGCTCCTCAGACCCGTTAGATAGCCTTTGAACAGTTCAGACCCTTCTCTATACCCCTCAGAGCTACCTAGATACCCTCAGAACTTCTTAGATACCCCTAGACCTCCTCAGACCCTGTTAGATACCCCTAAGATCTTGCGAGAATGCTAGATGCCCCTAAACCATCCTAGATACTCATATAATAAACCCTCAAACAATACCTCTACAAGATATCCCTCAGGCCCTGCAGTAGATACCCATTACCCCTCAGACTCCACTAGATGCCCTTCAGATCCTTCTAGATGCCCATATCTTACAGTACTAGGTACCCATAAGACCTGCTCAGACTCTACTAGATACACATTAGACGCTTCTTGATACCTCTCAAGTCTCGACAAGATCCTTGTAGATATATCTCAGGCCATTCTAGATACCACCCATACCCCATTAGGCATTAGATACCCCACAGAACCATAAAATCCTACTATGCAGATTATTTCGAGGGTATGTAGAATGTTTTGAGGGTGTCTATGAGAGTGATAAGAAGCTAGAAGGGTCTAGGGTATGTTTACGTCTGATCGGTCTAATGGGTATTTAGTATAATCTGAGTGGCATCTTGGAGGGTTTTATCTAGGGTATCTAGCAAGACCTGAGAGGTATCTAACAGGGTCTGAGGGGGTCTAGACTGTCTAGAGGTATCTAAGAAGTTCTGAGGGTATCTAGGTAGCTCTGAGGGGTATATAGAAGGGTCTCTCAAAGGGGCATCTAATGGGTATGAGGGGTACTTAGTAGAATCTTGTAGGCTCTGAGGGGATCTGTTCGAGTCTGAGGGGTTTCTAGGAGGGTTATAGGTATATCTAGGGAGTTCTAGGGGTATCTAGCAACATCTGAAGGCTTTCTAGCAACATATGAAGGATATCTATCAGGGCCTCAGGATCATTTACACCTTATCTAAGCCACAAAACATGGTCGGTCATAAAATGAACTGAATAATAGCTGAAATACGGCTATACATACATCTAGTTAACCAATTATCCAATTAACCAAATGAGATAGGGACTTTTCATGGGTGTCTATCCCCACTAATGCGAGGGCGCTACACACTTTAGTGCCCTGATTTTTATCTCTACTCCAACTCTAAAATTATTTACAATATTGGGCTCAGCCTGAAATTACAGGTGACACACACACCCGGAAATGACCATAATGCCCCTCAAGCTGCAAGTTCCAAAGCTCATAGTTGTTTCAGAAAACCATTAGGGATACGTTGGTGAAGGAATTTCGCTGTTCCAAATTGTTTCCCCAGTCAGCGTGAAAATTGACGGTCTTGTTCTAACATAAAAAAGCTTAACTTTTAGCCAATTAGGCCCAATTAGGACCAATTACGCACCAATTTGCGACAACTAGGTCACAATTTTGAATTCAAGATGATAAGGTTGCTATTTCCGAATGATCGCGACCAACCACGACCTTCTACGACGATTTTGAATTTTTGCCCAATTTAGACCCAATTTGACCCAATTAACGCCAAATTAAGAGATGTTCTCGGGGAGTCTAGGTCGTAGACTTTTTTTTGGTGTTTCTAGGGACCAATAGCCTACTTTTAGTGAAGGTCTCACATGGTTATCTAAAAATTCCTGAAACGGGCACTTTCTTACGCAAATGCCTAGGACTATATTCTGACCAAGTTTCATCAAAATCGGGGCTGTTCTCTCTTACTTTAAGTAATAAATTCAAATCTACAAGTTATTTACAATTCGGTTGTAGTGATACTCTGTCTGCTTCCTGCTTCAACAACTTCAAAATCTTCTTGTTCCTCCTCGTTGATCAATGGTTCCTCCCCGCCATCAGATTGGGTATTATTGAACAGTGATCGTCCCGTCATGACCATCCACAGGTGCCAAATGATTCCAAATATAATGATGGCAAGTTGGATGAGTAATACTGCTGCCACAATTGTCTTGTCTCGTGTATGGGCGTCACTTGTAACTCCATCACTGTTGTCACCAAAATCGGATGCAAAATCGTCATCATGAGATCCATCATCAGGAATTTCGTCATTCTCATTAGATCTGTCAAGATCAGAGGAAGCATACTGGCGATTAAAACTCTTAGCTCCCCACGTCTCAATAGTGTTGTCATGGTTAGGTTCGGAGTAAGAATCAACATAATAATCCACGTTATCAACAAGTCCATCATCCTTATCCAGTTTACGATATCCAGAACCCACAAGTTCCTCCCCACCCTTCTCCTTGAGCGGGAAAACGTTTTGTTTGGTGTTTTGGCGGACATTACCCCGAGGGTAAAACTGGCACACAATAAACGTGTTTTTCCCGTCCACCATGTGCCCCATTCCACAGTTGACCTCCTCTGAACCTGCCCAGATGGTCTGGGTGAATGATCCAACCCTCCTGCCATCCTTACTCGTTAGTGATGTGAAGTTATAATGTCCGATTTGGCCATACCACCCATCAATAGCGGTCCAAAAGTTCTCCATCTCCGGCTCCTCTTTTCGGTACCTCCAACTGATAATCTCGCCCACGTGCTGGTTCCCTGAGAACCCCATCTCGCGATGAGGACGAGTGGAGAGGATCTTGGACCATGTCTCCGCGGAGAAGTGATGAGTCTCATCTGTTTCACCGTAGCATAGATCAGGTGTATTCCAGTGGAGTTTTCTGTAGTTGTTGATGTAGTCGAGAATTAGGGATTCTTCGGTTGTTACATTTTTCTTGCACCTCCCCTCTGAGACTTGGTTTAGCAGCGAGAAAATTAGGAAAAGGATTAAAATCAACGGTTGATACATTTAGGTAAAATCTCGGTAAAACAATTGTCAGAACTGAATCAATAAATTCGGTTTCATTACTCCTTCATCAATATTTTCAGTGGCTGGACGGATGGCCTGTTTACGTTGCTGTTAAAACAGTTTTGTGTGATGGAAGCCGAGGATGATTTCCGGTGGTTGGTCCTTGATGGACCCGTGGCCCCTCGACACCTTGACACCCTTACCACCATTCTTCACAGTGATGGAACTCTCCTCCTACCCAATGCAGCTCGAGTGAAAACAAGCGACAACGTCAGAGTTATTTGGGAGGTTAGCATGCAACCATCTTTGTGCTTGCCAGCGCAATATTGCTAAGATCGTTTTCGGTAGATTATTATTGATTATTAATTTGCTAAAAAATCAAAAAAATTGGGGTGAGTTCACCCCTAGTGGATTCAATTAGTATACCCCTGGTACCTATATCATCCGAAACCTAAGTGTAAGTGACACTATATTTTTTGTTATTAGGGTGATAAGTTAAGGTAAAAATTTCACCTTTGCGCTTTCCAGCTGTTAACTGGTAACTAAAACCTTAGTGAGAGATAAAATTTATGCATGGGGTTTACTCAATATACAAGACCTATCTATTTCATCACAAAAAATAAAAAAGGTGGGGTGAACTCACCCCTACCGGAAATAGCACTTAGCTAAGGTGGCAGGTCGGTAGAACTTCGACAGAATTTAGGGCAGGTCAATTTAGGGCAGGTCTGAATTTAGGGCAGGTCGATTTAGGGCAGGTCAATTTAGGGCAGGTCTGAATTTAGGGCAGGTCAATTTAGGGCAGTTCTGAATTTAGGGCAGGTCTGAATTTAGGGCAGGTCTGAGTACTAAACATGTGAATGTAATTCGGGGAAGCTTATTATAAGCGGTGTGAGACGATACGAGATATGGAACATGATTCGGGGAAGCCAATCAGGAGTGTTCGACGATATGAGACACGATTCTGTGAAGGTTTCTATCACTTTCCATCCCTAGACCCTATCCCCCTCTCTGTTCGCTCTGTCTCTCTTTCAATTTCTCTTACTTTCTCTGAGGGAGAAAGAGAGATACCCTTAACTTTTTGACTGCTAGGAAAGCACGTAGGAATTGTAGATGTAGGCGGCTCTTTTTACCGAGAGAGAAAAGACAATGTTTAGCCACCGACCGAGAGCTGCCTACATCTACCTGATGGGAAAGCGGCGAAACCAATTTCCACGGAGGAGCTCAACAGTCTTTCTATCTCGACTCTCGGTTAAAAGTTAAGGGTATCTCTCTTTCTCCATGTCTCTCTTTCTCCCGTCATAGAAAAAGGAAAGAGAAAGAAAGAGAAAGAAAGAGAGACATAGCGAACTAGGTTCTTATCACGTGATTAAGTTTTCTCGTATATTATAGAGGTTAGAGCCGAGGGAAATTCAGAGTCTAGGGGGGACTTCTCGATTCAGACAGCTTTGATATGTTTCAACATTGTAGTTCTACAGCTTGAAAACTATAAAACTGCGTGTTTCAATTCTACTACCGCTAGACGAGCAGCCTAGGCACAGCCACTAACACCCGGCTGTGTGTCCAACACTCCTGATTGGCTTCCCCGAATCATGTTCCAGAGAGGGCTATAGGGTCTAGGGATGGAAAGCGATAGAAACCTTCACCGAATCGTGTCCCATATCGTCTAACACTCCTGATTGGCTTCCCCGAATCATGTTCCATATCTCGTATCGTCTCACACCGCTAATAAGCTTCCCCGAATCGCATTCACATGCTTAGTACTCAGACCTGCCCTAAATTCAGACCTGCCCTAAATTCAGACCTGCCCTAAATTCAGACCTGCCCTAAATTCAGACCTGCCCTAAATTCAGACCTGCCCTAAATTCAGACCTGCCCTAAATTCAGACCTGCCCTAAATTCAGACCTGCCCTAAATTCAGACCTGCCCTAAATTCAGACCTGCCCTAAATTCAGACCTGCCCTAAATTCAGACCTGCCCTAAATTCAGACCTGCCCTAAATTCTGTCGAAGTTCTACCGACCTGCCGCCTGCAGGGTGGCCCGCAGTTCGCATACCCTGCCACGCATCCGAGAGGCGACGACCACTGGTCGTCATACCTCTCAGACGTATACGTTTAGAACGGATTATATATCGGATATTTGAAATAGAAACAAACATTGTGTTTTAGTTGAAATCGGTAATTTAAGACTTAAGTGAGACTGTAATACGGTAATTTGGATGGTAGTTATGTAAAGTTTCACCCTTGCGCTTGCCAGCTTGCTAGTGGTTGACTGGTAACTAAAGGAAATGCTAAATGAGATAAATATAATTGATAATTCTTTTGGGTTTACTCAATACCTATTTATTTATTTACAAAATTAAAAAAGGTGGGGTGAACACACCCCTACGACCGGATATCCCTAATTGGTCCCCCGCTTGGGACCAGGTACTGTTCGGTAACTTTTCGGGAAACGTGAATCTGTACCGCTGGTACAGTGAATATTTCAAGGATACTCCAGGGTAGCTTGCTCCGCTGGTGCAGGCTGAATCCTGTCACGCATTACACCGAGGGGTGACTACCACTGGTAGTCATTCCCCTCAGACATAAATATTTAGAACGGCGTATACCTTACTCTCGTTAATTAAGCTCGCATATTTCAAGAAACTTTTAAATAAGGAACTTTTTTACAAGAAACCCCAAAATTTAGACACCCTAAAAATAAGAAACTCTCTCGTTTATTAAGAAACTGAAAAAATAAGAAACCAAAATTAAGAAACTAAAAAAATAAGAAACCAAAAATAAGAAACCCCAAAAATAAGAAACCCCAAAATTAAGAAACCCCAAAAATAAGAAACCCCAAAATTAAGAAACCCCAAAATTAAGAAACCCCAAAATTAAGAAACCCCAAAATTAAGAAACCCCAAAATTAAGAAACCCCAAAATTAAGAAACCCCAAAAATAAGAAACCCCAAAAATAAGAAACCCCAAAATTAAGAAACCCCAAAATTAAGAAACCCCAAAATTAAGAAACCCCAAAAATAAGAAACCTAATTAGGGGGAGGGCCTCAAAAAGCCCTAAAATGGACATTTTTGACAACACAGACCAAATGCGGCAAAATAACGCAATTTAAACTAGGTAAAATGTTGTTAAGACTATTTCGAAGGTGTGGTCTAACGGTTGACAGGTTACGAAATGGTGGCCGGAATAAGAAAACTGAGACAAGGGGGGTTAAACACAAAACAAAACAACTGCAATGAACTGCTTGTGTGTTAACACTCAGAACTGTTGCAGAATGCAGAGGCCTGTTTCTTATCTCTGTTTTCAAGATGGGTGTGTCGCCCTGCTTTCTCTCCCAATCTCTCTTCCTATCTCGTCCTCTTTTTCTTTCTTTATCATTGATGATGTCTGCGTGTGTGTGTTAGAGAGAGAGAGAGAGAGAGAGAGAGAGAGAGAGAGAGAGAGAGAGAGTGTGAGAGTGAGAGTGAGAGTGAGAGTGAGAGTGAGAGAGATAGAGATAGAGATAGAGAGAGATACTAAGAAGCAAATCGAGTGTTAAAACACAATCTAAGAGTGGGTGTGTACGAAAAGATAAGGTATTAGACCAGAATGTAGCTCGACAGTGGGGGGTATGAAAAGATAAGAAGTGATACTGAGTGTGAGAAGGGAAAAAGGGGGGGGGGGAAGAGATGAAACAAAAATGACGACACGAAAGCAAGAAATCATGAACACAAAACACACGGATTTGAGAGAGTGCAAGAGATAGATGAACGAGATAGGCATCGGGAGGTGCTCATGCGTGACAGACCTCCACGCACGTGACTTAGAATGCTCGCACCCAATTGGCTGATCATAGTGAAAGTGAAAGTGACCATAAATGCAGCAATTTGATTGGCTGCGCTGACTGAGTTTGTGATTGGGGGCGGGAACTGGGAAGAGAGAGAGAGGGTAGAGAGAGAGAGAGAGATTGAGAGAGACTGTGTGGGTGTGTGTGTGAGAGAGAGAGTGTGTGAGAGAGAGAGAGATTGGGAGAGAAAGCAGGGCGACACACCCATCTTGAAAACAGAGATAAGAAACGGGCCTCTGCATTCTGCAACAGTTCTGAGTGTTAACACACAAGCAGTTCATTGCAGTTGTTTTGTTTTGTGTTTAACCCCCCTTGTCTCAGCTTTCTTATTCCGGCCACCATTTCGTAACCTGTCAACCGTTAGACCACACCTTCGAAATAGCCTAAACAACATTTTACCTAGTTTAAATTGCGTTATTTTGCCGCATTTGGTCTGTGTTGTCAAAAATGTCCATTTTAGGGCTTTTTGAGGCCCTCCCCTAATTAGGTTTCTTATTTTTCGAGTTTCTTATTTTTGGGGTTTCTACTTTCTTATTTTTCAAGTTTCTTATTTTTCGAGTTTCTTATTTTTGGGGTTTCTTATTTTTGGGGTTTCTTAATTTTGGGGTTTCTTATTTTTGGGGTTTCTTATTTTTGGGGTTTCTTAATTTTGGGGTTTCTTATTTTTGGGGTTTCTTAATTTTGGGGTTTCTTATTTTTGGGGTTTCTTATTTTTGGGGTTTCTTATTTTTGGGGTTTCTTATTTTTGGGGTTTCTTAATTTTGGGGTTTCTTATTTTTGGGGTTTCTTAATTTTGGGGTTTCTTAATTTTGGGGTTTCTTAATTTTGAGGTTTCTTATTTTTGGGGTTTCTTATTTTTGCGTTTCTTATTTTTGGGGTTTCTTATTTTTGCGTTTCTTATTTTTGGGGTTTCTTACTTTCTTGGGGGAGTTTCTTATTTTGGGGTGTCTTATTTAATGTGTTTCCACATTTCCCGTTTCTTATAAAAAAATTTCTTCCTAAAGCGTTTCTTAATTAGCGAGAGTAAGGTATATGGGATATTTGAAATAGAAACAAACCTTGTGTTTTAGTTAAAATCTAAATTCCCTGTACTAATGACACCTATTTTCAGATAGTAGACCTCTCCTCTATATCACCCACCACCTGTGCATCCGCTGGCATCTTTGTTGTGTCTAAGGAGGAAGACTTGTGGAGGAGTATCCTACGACAAGAGCTGGAGAGAAGGAGAATATCATCGCCAAATTTGGAGAAGATTTCCCAAAATGTCATCTCCCAGATCATTTCCTTTGTGGAGGAGACGAATCTAGAGTTTGCTTGTGCTATTACCAATGAGGGATTGGTGTCAACATTTGCCGCGATCATTGCTGTAAGTCAGTTTTTGAAATATTCAACATTGAATGAATACCATCGATTGTGTATTATAAGAAGGCCACACTGTTATACCTACCAGCTTTTTATCAGTTCCATCTTTCCACCTCTCAGGGTTTACTGCAAACTCACTGTCTGGAGAGTGCTCTGCTGGAAAACATGGCTCTGTACGGGGCGGTGTGGGCATGGGGCAGCATTATGACAGCTGAATCACGAATCAAATTCAACGAGTTTGCCATGTCAACCTGGGAATTTCCACAATCTTCAGCTCAATCTACTGTGAGTTTTAGTTCCCAGAAGATCGGATGTAGCTGATCTCACTCGTGCCCTATCTAACTGATACACTTTCTAATCCTATCCCAATATTTCCTACCTACTTGTTGTGTACCGCGACTAACTTCTACCCCCCTCCCTAGGTGTGGGATGTTGTGTTGGGTGAGAACTGTATAATGGCGGGAGAAAATCCTGGATCCCCTAGTGCAGGACTATCTACCGAGGTCAACACTGGGTCTCCCTTCCTTCATACTCACTTTATAAGGGTGAGTTACAATATATACAGCTGTAGGCCAGTGATTTTTTGTCATTTTGGGACCAAAAATAAAACTGAGACATGACAAAGGTTTTCCACTTGCATTGTACTCCAGAAACACCAAAAAAATTTCCACTCCAACCGAGGTGAAGAAAGTGCCCAAAATGACCACGCCCTTTTTGCATGTATCATATCTCCACTCTCTCTCAGCGGTGTATCCACGTTATGAACCTGTGCTCTAACGTCCAGCGTCCTGTCCTCTTGGTGGGCGAGATTGGAGTTGGCAAAACACTGCTAATGAGAGAGAAACTGAGGAGTACCCAAGCTCTGGAGGGGTTACAAGTGACACTCAATTGTGACAAGTAAGATTTGAATTATATCCCTTACTTCTGGCACAGTTGTGTAGCTCACACCGCGCTCTTTGAGGGTTTAGTAGATCAAACTCTGAATAGCAAACTCTGGACATTTCTCTCATCCTATCACAGTTTCACGGATGGCTATGTTTTGAGTCATCGACTCCACGAGCACTCTGAGTGGAAGGCGGCCAACTATTTTGACCCTAAAAACTCTCGCTTCCTAATCTGTTTTGTGGACAACCTAAACATGGCCAAGGTAAGAAGAAGTTTCACAGGGACAAGTCGTCTGGTGTCCCAATTAATACATACAGTGATTCAATGAGAAGACATTGTCTCACAGGTCTAGAGTGACCTAATATGTTCCTACTCATTTCTTTGGTAACGAAGTAACCCTCCCTTGTCAGCGCACGGAGGGGTTACTTCGTAACCAACTCATTTCTACAGGTTAAAAAAGTGACCTAATGTCCATCTATATCTACAGGTTGAGAGTGACAGTCAAGAGACGGTAACAGAGACGATTCGTCACCACTTGGACCACTCCCAGATCTTCTCACGCTCAACCATGTCCCTGAATAGACTCCGAAACACTGTTTACAACGTGACATGTGACACCAGCCACAACCTGTCAACTCAGTTCACCCGGCACTTTGCCGCATTTGCCCTCCATTACCCAGAGTAAGTGAACCTTATTTCTTGAAACTCGCTATACAACGGTGGGTCCAATCCATCGGTACCCTGATTTGTGGCTGAATCAGTCGCTGATGGATGACCCCCTTTCCTATTTTGGCTTTTGAGGGCCGGGGTATATAAATTCTTCTATCCTACTAATATGACATCTCAAATCAAGACACAACTACCTAATATCTAACCCTCCCTCTCAGTAAATCTTCCCTGGAGCATATCTTCACCGCTGTGACCCTAGCCAAGCTGTCTGCTTGTTCCATTGGCGCAGGATCCAAACTATCTGAGGTGTCTGAGGACCGTGTTGCCCTGGAGGAAATAACAGGTATCCAAACATCCAAAATATACTATCTTGACTAGAAGAGGGTCATGACTTATGATTCTTGACCAGCTAAATTACCCCATTACTTCATTTCATTTGTTATTATTTCACGCTTTCCATCAACTCCAGGTGATATAGTGAGCAAGATTATTCGAATTACAATTGAAGTACAGGAGAGACTAAGGACCATGTATCTGCCAACAAGGGAGAGGTGCCACTACCTGTTCACATTCCGAACCATTGCACACGTGTTCAGGAACCTACTTGTATCAATGAAACCCAAGGTAAAACATTCAACACGATCAAAACTTGCCCTCAGAATCAGGAGGAGCTGTTACATAGCCCCCCTCTCGCATATCTTCCCTATCTCTAGTGTAGAGTTTATGGTACCAAACCCTTCCCGCTCCCCTCTAATTCAACTCCAGTATCCTCTACCCCTCACTCTACCCTTCATTCTAGGTACCAGGGTAGTATCTAACCATATCATATATGCTAACATCTACCTCTCTCACCCCAGGGTAGTACAGTTAAGAACCTCCTCCAACTGTGGACCCACGAGATGGATTGTGGGTACAGCTGCCGGATGGTGAACACCGTGGACAGAGAGAGATTCCAGCAGGTCTTCCTGATGACGACAAAGAAACACTTTAGCAGGGAGGATTATGTTGGTGTGTGCTGTAACCCTGATCAGCCGCTCTTCAGCAGTATTATTGGACGGGAGTCACAGTATTCATCAGAGGGTAGGTGTCACGCGGTAGATTGCGTTACATGTCACGCGTGATATTATCCATGACGTCACACTTGTCACGTGATATTATCCATGACGTCACGCGTTTCCTAGGTGATGAGATGTTGCGTGAGTACACTACCACGCGTGATATGGGTGCCATGGTTACGAGACTGGAACACAACATCTCGGAGTTTGTCAAGCACTACGGTGAAATAAACATCAACCTATACGAAGTAAGAAACTCAACTGAACTGTAATTAAAAAGTTTTCTGATTTCCACCAACATATTTCCTTTGTTCCACAATGACTGAATACCCCTCCCCCCCTCAGAGTTCGGTTCGCCTGATATCACGTGTAGTTCACGTGCTTCACAACCCCCATGACATTGGACATGTTCTTCTACTCTCGGATGGGTGCTCTGATATTGCTTACCGTATTGCCTGCCTCTCCGCCAGCATCCTAGGTGAGTGATTGATTGGCATAAACCCTTTCTATAGAGCTACCAAATAAGGGAAGGAGGGTTTAGATCTCAAGGATTAGAGAAAGAGGTAGCTGGTTTAATACTAGTTCTTCTAACTCCACCTCCCAGGTGCCTCCCTGATTTCCCCAACATACACTCCTGAGAACCCCTCTGGGTACAACATTGATGACTTCTGTGCTGACTTCACAGCTGCAATTGTTGAGGCTGGCGTCAAGGTAAAACCAGACATATATTGTCACTAATTGTTTGTTCGTACCAATCACTAGACACTAAATTGTTTCTTTGGGCCCTCTCACTGTGTTAGTTTGTATCAGTTAGTGCCGGGAAGCTTGGACTGTTTAGTGTTTACCTGCCCCTAAAGAGACACTAACTAGCTAACCGTTCCCTCGCCCCACTCTACCACACTATCTAACTACCACACTACCTATAACCATTCTCTCGCCCCACCTGCAGAGTAAAAAGATAGTATTCCTACTCCAAGAGCATGAGGTTGCCTCTGCTGAATTCCTAGTCCACGTCAGTGAATACGTCTCATCCTGCTCCGTAGCGGGCCTCTTCTCTCCTGAGGAGCAGATAACTATCGGGAACTCCCTCAGATCTGATCTAACCCAAGCTGGAGTCAGTTTTAATCATGACGTGGCCTTCCAGTTCTTCCTCAAGTAAGATCATGTGAACAAATATAAGGGACTCTGAGACCCCTTTCTACTCTTCAATTAGAGCTCAGTTTTCTACCCTCTCACAGGACTCCTAAATGTATATCGTGAACCTACTAAATGTATATATCGGAAACCCCCTAATGTATATTACCCCAGGAATGTGCAAGAGAACCTCCGTATAATCATCACCACCTCCACCGGGAACGGGCAGCTCTGGGAATGGAGCAACAAGTATCCCTCCATGTTGAATTGTTTCAATATCATGTGGCTATCCCACTGGGGCAGCCATGAACTCCTACAGATTGCCAAGTTCCATCTTAAAGGTGAGTAATGGCACCCCTTTGTTTTGTGGGAGCGTGGGGAGGGATTAGAGTCGAACAAGGCAAGCTCCACTCTACGTAGTTGTAGAGTTTACACTGCTGTACTCGGGACTCCTGGGAGGTCGCAAGAGACAGTCAATAATACCACCCTCCCCTGTCCCAGTCTGGACAAGACAATAATACCACCCTCTCCCCTCTCCCAGATAATCTGATAGAGTTCAACGATGCTGAACAGAACAACATCTCCCACCTCCTAACCAACATTCACCGGGTCTCAACTGCAGAGTGTCCCAATCTAACCAACACCAACTATGAGCAGTTTGTAAGGAAGTTCATTGACATCCTGAGGAAGGAAATCACGAGGGCTAAAGATGGTCGGGCACACTTAGAGAAATCACTGGCGTGTATTCGACATGTCTCATCTCATGCAGGTACGATTTCCGCAACTTCTCCGTGCCCCTGGTATTACCGGGTCTGAGTGTTCTGTGTTCAGAGCCCTTGTTAGACTAAGAACTTCCGATGTGTTTTTCTAGGTTTCTCTGGATTTCCCACCTCTTTGACCAGCCTTCTATTATAACGATCTAGAGGCATGTTGTGCCATTGATTTACTGAGCCTAATCTAAAACAATCCCATCTTCAGAGGTCCTAGAGGGTCGACTGCAGAGAGAGGACCAAGTACTCCTTGAGAAGGGGGAGGGTGTGAACAATATCTTGGTCCAGCTGGGTCGAGATACGGCCATTATTGAGGCTCACAAACAGATGTTGAAGCAACAAGAAGATAAGGTCGCTCAACTGCAACAGGTAATTATCTCACAGCTCAGAATTTGTGTTATAAAAAGGGTAAAAAGTGGGGTGAATACACCCCTAGATGGACTTGCGTCCTGTTCCTTCTTTGCAGTATCATTAGTTCTTCAGAAATTTCAGAAGTCATTAGTCAGTAACCCCTCCCTTGACGCATTAACATTAAACATTATCATTAAACAGGACTGTCTCAGGAGGGGCATTCGATTAAGCTGAAACGGCCTTTTATAGTGTCATGCTCATTCAGGAACAAACCTTGAGAGTTCTAGTTTAGTTGAAATTTGATTCATTTGACCTTTAAAACCGTCATAATAAGTGACAAGTGTTATCGTAAAGCTGAGTGAATTACGTATGATATTCGTCTTTTCAAATGAAATACAAACCCTGCACATTGTCGTAAATGAGCTCTCCACCACTATAATATGGGAGCTTGCTAGTTAAGAAATTAGTGAGATAATAATCACTTGCACACAGCTCAGAATGATCAATGTGTGGGATACCAAAATTCCTAGATTCTCATCCCTAATCTTGGTCCCACGCCTTGATTTCCCATTGATACTGCTATGCTGTTATGTCTTTGTGATACGATCATTGATCAATCGGTGGCAAGCAATCCATTCATGTCATAATCCTAACAAATGATCAAAAAAGTAAAAAGTGGGGTGAATGCACCCCTAGTTGGACTTGCGTCCTGAACCTTTTATAGTCTCATATCAATTAAAGAGAAACAACGATTTTGCAGTACTAATATTCAATTAAGAACAGGAGCTTTCGACTGATCTATGTCAGACGTCTTCAGCTATAACAACAATGAAAATGAAAGTGTTTATGTAGTGGAGAAGAGGATATGGGATCCGGGGAGGGGAGGAGAGAGGAAGGGATGAGATCCGAGAAGGAAGATGCGATCCGAGAGGAGGGGATGGGGAGGTGATCCACGGGAAGGGAGAAGAGGTGATCCGAGCTGAAGAGAATTAGGAAACAGGTTTGGGAGATCTAGGTTTGATGGAGATGCCAGCAGGACGGGGTTTGAAGGAGTTAGCAATCCTGGGGAGAAGGTGAGTCCATTGGAGGTTGACAGTAGGAACTTTATCTGTTCGGTTAATCGCCGGTTGAAGAGTGTGAATAGCCGCTTGTTCCAGTAGATTTAGACTGAGGCAGGAGGAAGAAGAGGAGAGGATAGAGGTAGAATTCCAGTCCATGGTGTGTCCAGATTCCCGAGCGTGGATAGCAGGAGCAGATTTCATCTTCCCATCGGTGTTGTAGAGAGAGTTGTTGTAGAAGTTTGATTCGTGTTCCTTAATCCGGGTTTTCACTGGTCGCTTGGTCTGGCCAACGTAGAAAGATGGGCAGTCGCGGCAGGGAATGGAGTAGATGGAGTTGGGAGTACTATCAGAAGGAGGCGAAGATTTGGTTTGGGTGAGGATGTTCCGTAGGGTAGAAGAGGAAGAGAAGGTGACGTCTATGTTGTAGCGGTTGAGGGTCCGTTTGAGTCGAGAGGAGAGGTCCGGGTGATAGGGTAGGACTACACGGTGGACGAAGGAAGAAGGAGGACGGGATTTTGACGGTTTGGGGTGTAGAAGGCGGTCCCGAACAGTAGACATCAGAGTGGAGATCTCGTAGGGAGGAAATCCATTGCAGAGACAGATGTTGTAGACTGTGTCGAGTTCCTCTTCGAGATGTTGGGGAGAACAGATGTTGTAGGCCCGACGGGTTAAGGATTGGATAACAGAGCGGCGTGTAGAGGCAGGAGTAGAGGAGTTGTACTTGAGATAGAGGTTGGTATGTGTAGGTTTCCGGTAGACAGAGGTAGAGAGGTCGGGATGGAGAAGGACGTCAAGATAAGGGAGAAGTCCATCCTTAGGGTGCTCGATGGTGTACTTGAGATCTGGAGCAAGGGAGTTGATGTAGGCGAAGAAAGACTCGGCGTGATCATAATCCCTGGCAGCTCCTATGGCGTCATCAACGAAGTGGTTCCAAGATCCCAGTGGGTCGGAGAAGGACTTGAGAGCGTGTTGTTCCTGTTCCGTAACACGAATCTCAGCCAGGATAACGGTGAGGGGAGAACCCATCGCTCCTCCGGTACGTTGAGCGTAGAAGTTTCCGTTGAACTCGAAGTAGGCGTTGTCGAGGCAGAAGTCCAAGAGAGAGCGGATAGTAGAGGGAGTGAGGGGAGTATGAAGGATATCAGGAGTTTCCTCAAGACGTCTGATAGTGGAGTCCACTGCAGCCCTCATGTCACAGTTTGTGTACAAGGAGACCACATCCAGAGAGAAGTAGTAGGGAAAAGAGGGAGATTGGCTGGAGCGGAGGCGGTTGACTAGGTCTGTAGAGTCCTTGAGACGGAGGGAGGAAGCAGCCAAGGGTTTGAGAAGGGAGGATAGGAAGGAGTGGAGAGCAGAGAGAGGGCTGTTGTAGAAGGCGACAATAGGACGGATGGGGGCTCCAGGTTTGTGGATCTTGGGTTGACCGTACAGTTGAGGATAACGGGGGTTCGTCAGTCTCATCTGTTTCTTCTGCGGCTCAGAGAGTAGCTTCCGGGTCTGTAGATCCTTCAGGAGAGCATCCAGTCGGCGGTGTAGAGAGGAGGTAGGATTAGACGGTAGCAGCTCGTAGGCTCCAGCAGAGGAGATGTGGTCGTTCACTTTCTCGAGATACTGCTCCTCAGCAAGGACAACAGTAGCGTTACCCTTATCGGCGGGCAGGAACCGGAGAGAGGACTTCTTCTCCTGGAGGTCCTTGAGAGCTTGACGGTGGGGAGTAGAGAGATTGGATCGCCTCGAGGATGGTTGGAAGGAGGACAGGATAGACGAGATCTCGTATGAGGCAGCTGCATCAACTGACTCTCCAAGTTTCCTCGTTGCTGATTGGAGTAGAGGGGCCAAGCGGGGGATTGGGTCGGTTACGGGAGTAGGGGCAAACTTTAGACCTAAAGATAGGACTTCAGTTTCAGATTGGGACAGCGGGGTGGAGGATAAATTGATAACGGTTTTGGAAGGGTCAAGGGCGGGGGAGGTAGGGGTGGTGGTTTTGAGAGGGCCACTAATCAGGGGTTCGGTAATGTAGAAATCACGGAGGAGAGAGTAAGGGTTGAGAGTCGGGGAAGAGTAGAAATCCAGGAGAGTAGAGAACTTCTTGGAGTGTTTGGACATCAGGGAGAAGTGGGTAGAGGCGGACTTCTTCGCACAGAGGTTGACTCATATGTTTGACTAATACTGTATCTGTTGCAACTGTGTTTTACTGTTTGCCCTGACATCTGCTAAATTGCTGCCACTGTTTGGGCACTTCTTACTGCTGAAACGGCATCTTATAGTGTCATGCTCAAATAGAAACAAACCTTGAGAGTTCTAGTTTAGTTGGAATTTAATACTTTGGAACTTTTAAAACTGGCATAATTAATGTTATTGGATGGAGTCCGGGTATACAGGATTTTAGTAAACATACGTCTCATTACCATGAAATACGAGCCCTGCATTTTCATTGACATCATACACCAAACACCGAATTATTTTCTATCGTTGAGTAACACACTCCTCCTGCCTCCAGGCAGTGCCCCAAATGACCCTTGACCACCCAACACCCCCCATCCCGATTGACACTTAAATATCCAACATCGCATCTCCACCCACCACCCCAATTGACCCAACACCCCCCCCCCCCTCCAGGCAGTGCCCCAATTGACCCAACACCCCCTCCCTCCAGGCAGTGCCCCAGTTAGAGCTACAACGAAAGAAGTACGAGAATGACAGTAAGAATATCAAGATGACGGTCAAAGATACTCTAGTTCATCTCTCTATGGCAAGTTTAACAGAGCTGAGGTCCATCAATAAACCAGATTCTAATGTTGAGGACATCATCGTGGCTGTAATTATGCTCCGTAAGTTTTCACTTCTTTCAACTTGTTTTCACTCTTGTTTAGACTCACTCAGCACTCTCAGTACGCGACCTATGAATAGTATCAGTAGGCAGCAAACATAAATGTGAAATACACCCCCTCCTAAAACTGTTTTACCGCCTCTTCTCTCTCGGTAATGATTCGTCTCCCCTCCCTATACAGTAAAATCACCAATGGCCGATCTGACATGGAACAAGGGCGGAAAGAGGCTACTAGCCGGAATTGATCGACTGATGGAACTCCTCAACAGTTTTGACGAGAATCCCCTACCAGACAAAGCGCTGGAGAGCGTCACTCAGCTGCTAGGTAGTCATGCTTTTAGTACCGAGTTCCAGACGAAGGACCACGCTATTAGCTGTATACCCATTCTCAGCTTGTGGGTCGTAGGTGTCATCAAGTAAGTAACATGCAGCAGTAGTTCGATGTGTGGTTGTATAATTTGTACCCGCGGCAGTGCTCTCTTTCCGAGTGAGGGTCGGATGTAAGCAAGACTTTTCGAGACAAAGTCTTACCACTCATATCTCGTCAGTTTTCTGACCAACCACTCATAATTTCAGGTACCACGTTCAGATTCTAAATAAGGTCCAGCCTGCTATTCTGAAGGTTGAGAAAGCAACCCAGGCTCTTGACATAGCCAAACAAAAGCTGGAAATTATCCGCAGCAAACTAAAGGTAATAAATCAGAGAAAAGAAGCAGTTCTTTGAAGTGATTTGAAGTTTGCTGTCGTTTTCAAAATCACTCACTGATTTTATATTAAAATCTCATTCCTGTGATGTGAAGTGGACGCGAATAAGAGAAAATTCTCACCCCGTTAATAATAATAATAATAATATCAAGTTTTGTATACCGCCACAGACACGACAGGGCCAGACAAGTCAAACTGTATCTGACACTGACGAGCTTCAGAGCGGTATACCTAACGCAAAAAAGATCCTTAGATTCTTACACACTTTGGAAAAAACTCACTCCTAATTGAAGATATACTAAAAAGATAACTGGTCACATAACTTTCAAAAAACTGATAAGATGAAAAAATTACAGACTTTATTAAATAAAGGGGACAAAGCCAACAACCCACACTTATCAGCAGCTCAACAATACTGATAAAAAAGCCCTAAGTGAAAATGGTGAGCACGCCTAAGACCGCCTACTGACAGATGGGGAGTCCGGTGAACAACTCAGACGCCACACCGGGAGTCCTCAGGAGTAGTTGCTGGGAACGCTTCAAGAAAAAGTCTGGTCTTCAACTTAGATTTGAACAACTCAATGGGGTGTACAGATCTCAGGTCCAAAGGCAAGGAGTTCCAAACTGTCGGTAGAAACACCGAAACCCTCCTCCTCCTCAGTTTAGAGTTTGCATTAACGCTCGAGAGTTTAGGATATTTCAGTTTATAGAAGTCAATCACTGAATTCGCTCTCGTTGGTCTCATATCCAGAATATCCTCATCTCTAGGGACCAGTTCTTGTAAATACTCCGGAGCAGTTCCACGTACAATTTTGTACGCTAACAGGCAGGCCTTGAAGGTCAGTCTCTGCTGTATTGGGAGGATATGAGCCTCCTTGAAATACTCATCATAGCTATCCTGATGTCCTCGCAAGTTATAGATGAACCGTACGCAGGAGTTCAGAACCTTTTGAAGGTTGTTCAGAATCCGTTTAGGAAGTCCAAAGTACAGGATATTACAGTAGTCTATCTTTGATATGACTAATTGCTTCACAAGAAGAATCCGTGTGCCATTATCCAAACACTTATTGAGTTGCCATAGGTTCTTGAGTTGCAGTCCACATTGTCTCTTAACATTGTTCACCTGCCTCTCCAGGGTAAGATGCTCATCCAAAAGTATTCCTAGAGTCTTCCCTGTGCTTCCTTTGCATTCCATCGGCTGCAGCACTGCATCCCCAAATCTGATTTCCGGATCGAATACCATCTTCTCAAGAGAGCTTGATTTTCCAAGAAGAACAAACTCAGTCTTACTCTCATTACATTTGAGCCAATGTTGCACCATCCAGTTCTTAATAGAAGTGAGGCACTCCTCAATACTATTCTTCGTACCTTTCCACCCTTCACTATCCGTTGGGACAAGTCCAACATATAACTGGGAATCATCTGCATACAGCTTTATCATCAGACCATATGGTCTAGCAATATCCTGTAGCTCCTCAATGTACAACAGGAACAGTACAGGACCCAACAAAGATCCCTGTGGTACTCCACAAATGAGAGCGATGACCTCCGAGAGTTCACCATTGACATTTACTCTGTAACTCCTGGAACTCAGATAACTCTTAAACCATCCAAGAGCACTTCCCTTCACACCAAACCTCACCTCCAGCACCTCCATCAGCTTCTCGTGATCAACGGTATCAAAAGCTGCGCTCATGTCCAAGAGCATGAGTGCCGCCACTTTTCCAGAATCAAGTTCTCTCAGCAAGTCATCAAACATTCCAGCCAGAAGAGTTTCGCAGCTATGACCAGTTCGGTAGCCCGACTGATTGGCATTCAGTAAGTCATTTTTCTGTAGGTAGTCATTCATTTGAATCAATACCACCTTTTCCAAGACCTTGGAAACAAATGCAATGTTTGAGACTGGGCGATAATTGGCCAGAAGATCTCTATCTCCATTCGGATTCTTTATCGTTGGCATGACAACTGCTCTCTGCAGGGGCTCAGGTACTGAAGCTCTGCACAATGACTTGTTAATGATAGTCGTTAAAGCAGGTGCCAACTCCTCTAGACAATCCTTCACCAGCCACGTTGGAACTGGATCTAGATCACACGACTTAGATGACATCTGCTTCACAATGTGAACAAGATCTTTCTGCGAGATCTCTTTAAACTGACTCAGTTCACAGTCAGGCCTCGATGAGCCACCACTTCCAGTTCCTCTTACATCTTCACCACTCAAACCACTTCTAGTTCCTCTTACAACTTCACCACTCACTCCACTTCCGGTTCCACTTACATCTTCACCACTCACTCCACTTCCGGTTCCACTTACATCTTCACTACTCACACTCCCACTTCCGGATCCACTTACATCTTCATCTCTCACACCTCCACTTCCAGTTCCACTTACATCTTCACCACTCACACTACCACTTCCAGTTCCACTTACATCCTCACTACCTCGACCTTCCTCATGACCACTACATCCAGCCTCTTGCTCTTCGAGTACAGCTGACCGTATCCTATCAATCTTTCCAGAGAAAAACTGTGCAAAGTTATCAGCAAGCCTCTTGTCAGATAGTCCACTCGGTAGTAGTGTCTCTTTCTTCCCAAGGAGTCGACTTAGCACTTTCTGAAGTCCAGCAGGATCATCCTTTACATCCTCCAGCTTCCTCTTTACGTAATCCATTCTAGCTTCTTTGTCAATCCTCTCAAACTGTCGTTGGAGTTCCCTGTACCGTGCTTTCGTTAACCCTGTTTTATTCTTCTCCCACGCTCTCTCCGCCTTCCTTCTCTCCCGCAGGGTGTCTCGAACATCCTGTCTCTCTCTCCAGGGCCTGAAGTTCTTCACCGATTTCCTTCTTCTAGTCGGGACAAATCTCTCTACAGCCTCCTTCAAAGCCCTATCATACAGATACAAAGCCTCTTCAGGTGTTACGTCATCTGGAATTTCCAAACACATATCCCTCAGCCCACTCCGAAAGACCTCTACATCCACATTCTTAAAATCATGGTATACACTCATCCTCTCTCTGGAAACATATCTTCCTTCAGAAGCTAACTTAACCTCCGCCATTACCAGATAGTGATCTGACATCGTGCCATCTGGAAATATCCTCAGGTTTCCCAACTTACTGACCATGTCACGCTGACAGATAATTAAATCCAGTGTTCCTCCTTGAAGATGAGTAGGCAATAGTGGCACATTCTGAACAAAGTCAAACGAGTCCAGAAGGTTGATGAGTTTCTTCGCGTAGAAGTTACTGGAGTCTTGTACTTGGAAATTAAAATCGCCCATAATCAGTGGACTTCCAGTTTTCATCAGAAGGTCAGAGAGGTAGTCATTGAACTCATCCAGAAAGTTAGCCTCAGTAAACCTTGCTTTACCGTTATAAGGTGGCCTGTAAACATTGCACAGTCGCACCAGATCATCCTCTCCGCCAACCAACACTTCCTGTACTTGGAAGGTCTTAAACTTATACTTCACCGGTGCCAACTTCACCATCACTCCATCTCGATAAAGTACCCCAATTCCTCCACCAGACCTCTCATTCCTCGGGCTCGAGTAAATGTTCCAACCATTCTCCTTAATCTCCTGTATCTTCGCAGTGTCTGTTAACTTCAGGTAAGTTTCTTGGACAAGACACACATCGCATGCCTTCTCCTCCAAGTGAGTGAGCACTCCAGCAGTCTTATTCATTATAGAATGAACATTTAGTGTCCCAATCCTCCAAGTCGTCTTCTCCTCAACTCCTCGATGGCCCTCGTCCGATAACCGTTTTTTGCCTCTTTCTTCACTCCACTTGTCTTCTCCATAAGCTTTGTTCTCTCATTAATGTAGAATGGACACAGAGTACTGGATGCAAGATGTGACCTAGCATGTCTCCTGTCCTCTCTGCCATTACTCTTCTGACAGTTAACACAGTTCAATTTCCCTGTGTCATTCCTCTTCTTGTGACCACAACTCCGAGTCTCATGATCTCCAGCACAGAAAGCACACACCGCATCTCCATCCTTCTTTGTACATCTGATCGACCCTGCTACATGTCCAAACTCCTGACAGTGAAAACACTGTACCACATGATACCTGTCTCTGATCCAATATTGTCTCAGCTTCAGGAATACCTTGTCCCCTTTCTGGGCGATTACATTCCTTATTTCTGGAGTTACCTGGAGAACTGCAAACCTTCCAGTGGGATTCATATGAACCACTTTCACTTTTCCACCCTGATCCACCAGCTTCTTAATTTCCTCATTCTTTCCACTAGTTATCTCCGAGATTAACGTATCCTTGTCAAGCAAGTCCTGCCCAAGATCGCCAATTGAAATTCTTGGGTCAAGAAGCGATTTCGTCTCTGTGACCATCTGAACCTCCTGACCAAGTGCTGGTGGTAAAACATTATTGGCTTCCTGAAGTTGGTCCTCATTCTGGAATGACAGCCGCACACTACCTTTGTTCACTACCGCATTCATCACAGGAACTCCCTTCAAAGCTTTTTCCACTTGGGGTTTTACAACTTCCGTCCACTGCGTCTTTGGACAGACCGGGGCCGTACCTTCAGCATCACAGTTATCCAACCTTATATCAACATACCTCCTCACAGGCGCAACCGGACCTTCATCTTCTACAACCTCTTCCTTTCTTCCACGCAGCTCACTCACCTTGTCTTCTACCTTCTGCTCAACCACCGCAAGTAACTCCATCTTCAGACTCTCAAAGCTTTCCTTCAGTACATCCGCTACACTCCCCACCAGGGACGTGTCCAATACGGAACTAACACCACTATCAAATCTCACCCTCGGGTTGTCTGGAATCAAGGAATAAGCAGCACAGAGAAGTTCCCAGGCATTGTCTTTGTTGAACGAAGGAGCATCCCCACCTACCCGAAGACGATCTAAGACATGCTCACCACTACACCTATTATAAGTCAGAGCTTTAAGAGCTCTATCAAACTCATCTTTACTCGTTATCTCTACGTCATTAATTCTCATAGTCATACTGTTCATCCTAAAACACCTGGCTCACACTCCTGGACAGAGATTAACACTATCCCCAAAACTCAAATAACGTTCACAAAAAAGCCCAAGTGAAAGAGATTTGCGTTACTCAAAGATATCGGAGAATAGTAAATTAACTCTGACACGGATCGAATCGATTATAAGCGGAACACTCAAATTAATTTGTTTAAAGTAGTGTTGAAAAGTTTGAAAAGTTAATGACAACACACACAAAAAACAACGTCCCATTCACTAGGTACTGCAGGAACGACTGGATGGTTTACAGGGTTCCTACGAGCAGGCCACGATAGACAAGGATACCCAGCACTGCCAAACAGTAACCATGAAGAGTAGTCTCAGTTCAGCCATGCTGTTCACAGAGGCCCTGAGGTCCATGGAGGTGGCCTGGTCTGCACAACTCAGGACTATACCATCGGATACACGGTAATATGGGGTATCTTTCTTACGGCTGGGAATTAATTTTCTCCTAGCTTTTTCCTTGTGTGGCTCACATCGCATTTTGTTTCATAAAATAACGAGCGTACTCTGTTCGGTAGATCAAATTGTCCCTGAATCCTATGTGATCCTCCGTTATTATAGGTATCTGATTGGTAGTGCAGTAATGGCTGCAGCAGTGTCAGTCTACATGGGTTGCCATCCCTACGATGTCCAGACTGACCTACCAGGTCGGTTGTGGAGGGACTGTCTCACTGAACATTCCATACCCATTACTATCAAGGAGGAGGATGATCTGACAACGAAAGTGATATCCCTTCTACCTGGGTATATTGGTAAGTGGGGCTACCAGGGTCCAGGAACCGACCGAATCAGGAAATACTGGTCCCTGATTTGCTGATAACCAGTCACGTGACCTAAATAACGAGTTCTGATTGGTTGTGTCGGTCGGTTCCTGGGGGCTCCTCTCGGAAAAGGGAGGGATACAAATGGTAGGGTGAAACGTTGGTGAATCCTCTATTATATACTGTCGGGGGATCCGTATGTTTCTCATGGTAGATCGGGGTTCTGATAAATCGGTGGTCGGAGATTATCGGCCACATAATTATTATCATTCGGTGTCTCACCCCATAGGTGAAGTACAAGATAAACCAGCGAATGAGATCTCCATCAGTGAGATTCTCACCCAGATATGTGACACTTCTGATCTACTAAATTGGCACACCCGTCACGGGCCCACCCAGGCTCATCTTCTCTCCCTAGTTTCGGCTCAGTTTGGAACGGCACAGGTATAGACTTGCCACTTGGGTATTAATGTTTTAGCTGTCACCAATATCATGATACCAGAACTACATGCAATATTTGCTTGACCCTCTCTCTATTTCACAACAGGACCACAACCCCAAGTTCCCACTACTAATTGACCCGGATGGCATTGGTTACACTAGGATCCAGGAGGTTGAATACAACAACAAACTGGTCACAATTGATATGAGTAACAGGTATCTCTTAGTTTATTGTAGCATGTGGCCCGTATGATATTGCAGGGGTTACTCCCTGACTGTCTGGCGGCGACAGTACGCTCAGATCAGGTCTACACCGCCAGACATTCCCCTGACTACCCTGGCGATTCCGCTTTATTCCGTGGACTATAGTCAATTATCTGTACCTGTACCCATTTCTGACATATTTTCATCCCCCACCAATAGTGAATCCCGTGCTCTAGCGTCCCTTGGTCGTGCCCTAACCCTGGGTTTACCCACGGTCCTCCTAAACATTGGAACTGACCTCCCCTCCGTTATCTATCCTATCTTCGACCAACGGCGACACCTTGATGGAGATGGTAAGTTGGGGGACTGTCAGATCTGACCATATTCTCATTTCGAGAACCGTGGTCAGAGCATTGGCCTGACAGTTCGGGGAAATTCTTGTATTTCTGAACAATTCATTTTTCGTATCCCTCCGTATGACCAAGATCCTACCTCCCCTAACACCATGTTTACCCACAGTTGAGACAATAAAGCTGGGTGGCCAGAAGTTCCAGTATAACAGAAAGTTCCGGCTCTACCTGGCCACCACAGAGCCTCTCTCAGCAATGAGCAGCACCCTTGTGAAGCATACCTCGGTGGTCAACTTCACCCTGACTAGTGATACTGTCCGGGAGTTGATCCAAACAGCCCTCCTATCTAGTGTGAGTTGATTTATAGGGGTTTTCCTATAATGGATAAAAATGGTGTCGGCGGAAAAGTGGTTATTTTAATGGTACAGTGCTAGTGATCATGTAATGTTGCCCACTAATGTTGCCCACTAATGATGCCCACTCATTGTTTTCAGCTGTTCCCCGTTGTTGGTTGGGTGAAGCAAGTAATACCAGAGAAGATATCAACGCTGGCAAGGAATCTGGAGGAGGTTAGCGCGAAACTGACTAAGAAACTCAGTAGGGAGGTGGAGACGGAGATTAACGAGCTGAATGAATTGCTTGCTTTGCAAGATCAGGTACCATGTTCAAAGTACTCTCCCATTCTAATACTATTCTTGCAATGATGACACCCCTCATCTCCCGCGCCCAATACATATTTCCCTCTCTGCCTTCCCTAAACTCTCCCCCCTCTCTCCCAACAGCTAAACCAGCGGCTAAAAACCCTCTTGGAATGCAAGGGAAAGTGTGCGGAGATACCTCGGTATCTCTCCTCCGTCCTGGATAGGTGCTGTGCTCTCTACACTGCTATCCAGTCACTGTGTCACCTGAATCCCAAATATGTTATACCTTTCAAGACGTTCAAGGCATGGGTTGTGGACAGCATTAGTGGCACCTCCGTGACACCCCCTTGCACGGTAGGTTGAGTAACAATGCACGGTAGGGTGGTAGTGATAGCTAGTAGACACCTTCTAAACCTAGATCTCATTGCACGGTAGGGTTGAGTAACAATGCACGGTAAACCTAGATCTGGTTTCGTCGTATCTAAACTACCCCCGCCCATATGTTTGCAGTTAAAACAGAACGAAATTTACAAGATGGATGAAGAGTCCATACTGTCTCTTTTGGATGGACTACAACCCCTGGAAGAGACCACAACCGGTGAAATGCTCAAATCTGTGACTGCAAACATCTGGAAAAACGTGTCCATGTGAGTTTTCATTTTATAAATGGGCGGGTCAAAACTAAAATCACAGCAGCACATAATGATAAAATAAGGTAAGATAGGGCATAGATATATCTATTGGTTTCTCCATTTTTCTATAATCACGGTAAACAATACAACAGGATAACATCACTTAGGATCAAGTTTGCACAAAATGCTACCAGTCCATTTCGTTCTTTATAAAACTGTCTCTCACTCCGCTGTTTGCTCCTGCTCAATTTTTTCCTTTTTTACCTCCTCTGAGTTCTCACCGTCTTCCTCAGCCTTCCTCTTCTTATATTCTCCATCTGTCTCCTTCTCCTCTTCTCCAGCCTTCTCTGTCTCCTTTTCCAGTTTCCTTTTTACCAGACAAAATGGCCTCTTTTGAGAGCAGGGCCATGTTTTGTTAGCTGTCTTGTTCCAATGGTTCCTTGCTAGAGTTGCCAGTGTTCCATCTTTTGGCAGCTGTATAATAGGTGTTACCGGTTTTTCGGGGTCTTCTTCTTTCTCGGCCTTGACTGCATTCGTGAAGTTCAGAACATACTCGGCGTCCTTACATTTTTCCAAGGCAACTGATAAAAACGTCAAAAGTTGTTCTTCACACAGGGAAAAGTTGAAGTTTTCCAAAAAATACTCGAGCAGCGGAATTTTATGTCCAATCATACAAAATCCCTGAAGCTGCTGAAGAAGTCCACCAGTAAGACCGAACTCGCAAGCCAGAACCATGATTAAATCAAGATGGGAACGCTTGGTCGTCTCCAACAGAAGTTTCGAAAAATGAAATTGAATAGCATCTGTTGTTTCTGGAACTTTCGAAAGAAGATGGATTAAAAATTCATGATTTCCAAATTTGGTCGACGAATCAGTTGCCAGAAGACCAAAATCCCAGTAAGCTTTTACATTTTCAACTGAGTTTGGGAGACGATTTTTGTAGAATTCCATGCATCCGTCTTTTGCCCACTCAACTTTAAATACGCCCACCATCTTGATAAGATCGCTGAACACTTTGAACTCAGTGGTGTCTGTGAGCTTCTCATAGGTCCCCGAATAACAGATATCAGTAAATATTCGAACCGATTCAGGTTCAAAATCAGACATATCATGGTCTAGCTCCCCCTCCTTCTCGATAATATTCTTGAGGACAGGAGAGTTTTTGGCGAGAATGTAGGAGTTCAGAGGAATGGTTGTGCCGTCTTTAAGAGTAAAACTCGTATTACTAGGCTGTCCAGTATTGATTGTCGTTGGACTTTTATGGAAAAATGGTTTGAGATGGATCAAAATGGACTTCACCACCGTTTTTCCCACGCGATTTTAGATCGGAATATGATGCCTGATATTAGTGTATGGTTGTTCTCGGTTCCCACCAGGCTATTTCCTATACCCCACGCTTGTTGCAGCTGCACGGGGTTACCAATGTTTTTTAAACGCCGCTGGAAGAAAACTGGTACAGTTTCTTCAGCTCCCGTAGTGCTCAATCGATAGAAAATCGTCTAAGGATGAGTTATGTATGCGATTTGGGTCCCTAAGCGTTCACTAATAACCTCTAGAACATTAAATGTAACACGAAAAAGCGAAAAAGTGTACAAAAAATTGGCCCGTTTTGGGTATATGCTCGAAAACGTCAATTAGTCACTTTAAAAGTCAACCAATCAGATAATTGGCTTCACTAAGTCTTAGAACTTACTTAGAACTATCTTTTACTGCAAAGTTTTTGATTATAAGCCAATTCTGATGATACCCGGAAGTGAAAGTGTCTAATTTTCACCAAAACTTTTTGAAGACCCATTGCTCAGTGAAAAAATGTAGATAGGATATTTTCTTACATCTTAAACGATAGATAATTGTCCAATGAACAAGCTTGATGCAACAAAACATCACTCAGGTACCATTTTTAAGAAGTACAGCAGTTTTGGTGCTAAAACTCGAAAATCGCGATTTTTCATATGCAGCGGCAACAAGAGAGGGGTAGAGGAAATAGCCTGCAGGGAACAGAGAACGGTCACATACCGATACCAGCCATGATATTCCGATCCAAAATCGCGTGAGAAAAACGGTGGTGAAGTCCATTTTGCTCTATCTCAAACCATTGTCTCATAAAAGGCCAACGACAATCAATACTGGACAGCCTAGTATGATGCGCTGGTAAATCAAGATATTCTCTCCCAAAGTTAGCTGCCCCAGGGATTGGAAGTCCTTCTTGAGGATATGGGTCATCGATAAAAATCGTGACTGCAAAGTATGTTACACGGGTATCACTTTCAAAACACATCCGTGAGTCCAGTTTTCCCCTTAGCATTTCGACGGGACTTTTCTCCACTATAATAGTCGCAGATGGTTTATCAAACATTTGAATGTCACCAGATTTTGAGTTGTAAGTATTGATTTTCCAAAACCATTCCATCGGCTGTGGATATTTAGTTTTCCCACTTTTACTATATCTATACCGTCTTAGCTCTGTTCGCATTGTATCTACTACCCATAATCTTCCGTTTGCTTGATGACTTGAGTAGTACCAAATATCAGGTTCAATTGTAGTAATCTGTCGACGAAAAACGACTGCCCCAGATGTTGACCCCGGACCAAGAGGAACTAAAATGGGTGTTCCAATATAACTGTCGGTGATATCGATCGTAGCCCGGAATCTATATTGTGTTTTGTTCGAGTCGAAAGGTTCAAACTTAAGCCATCCTTTTGTACTTGTATTTGCAGTTTCACTACTGTAAATGATATCTGGATGTGATTTTTTTATCACCTCAGTATCAATATCTTGCAGAGAGAAGTTGACCGTGCACCTCCATCGGTTATGTAGAGTCGATGGGTTTGCAGCCCAAAATAAACTC
The DNA here is from genome assembly GCA_020137815.1 of Hormiphora californensis. Lineage (NCBI taxonomy): Eukaryota > Metazoa > Ctenophora > Tentaculata > Cydippida > Pleurobrachiidae > Hormiphora > Hormiphora californensis. The sequence continues at coordinate 3,931,072 of CM035355.1, read as the reverse complement.
CCATGTGTTCATCGGTTTTCTTGATGTCTACGTTCCAGAAAAAGCCACACACGGGTTTCCAGCAACTGCTTCCACTGTTGTTGTAACTGAAACTGTAAACAAGTTATTTCAACTTTAAAATCCACCGTAAAGGGTTGTTTCATGTCTAAAGAAAACAATGGTTTAATGGATTATATTCGGTCTTAGAGCCTTTCTAAACGAGACAAAATCTCGTATGAGGCAGTTATAACTGGCAGTTATAACTGCCTCCTATAGTAGGTAGATACTCGTCTAGAACGATATTTCTACTCTAACCGCCGGTTAGAGTTTGAACCATTACTGGCTACTATAACTGGCAGTTATAACTGCCTCCTATAGTAGGTAGATACTCGTCTAGAAAGGAAAAGGGCCCTCTTATGAGGCAGTTATAACTGCTATTGCACGTGATAGCTGTCATGTGTGAAGAAAATATGATACGGGGGCATTGTGGAAACCTTACATTCACACGATCACATGCATTAGCAGTTATACCTGCCTCATACGGCCTTTCTAGACGATGGTCGTATGAGGCAGTTATAGTAGCCGGTAAGAGTAGCCAGTTACTCGTTTAGAATGGTTTTACCTACCTACTATAGGAGGCAGTTATAACTGCCTCCTATAGGAGATTTTGTCTCGTTTAGAACAGCTCTTATACAGTGGGCTAGATAGGGTAGTGACTGGCTATTTGAAATGGCGGCTAATTTGAAACACCCCCTCTACAGGCCAGCTGGTGCACCAGATTTGGATTTTTAGACATCAGTGGGCTCGGCATGAGTTCTGTCCAGCCCACTGATGTCTAAAAATCCAAATCTGCTGCACCTGCTGGCCTGTAGAGGGGGTGTTTCAAATTAGCCGCCATTTCAAATATCCAGTCACTACCCTAACTAAACATCTAGGTAACAACTTATTTATGCAGCTAATAGAACTACTGATCGGTATCCCAATATCATACAAATCACGTGCATTACATACAAATGTAGGAGAATGGAGATATATTTGTATTGTTCGGGGGCGCGGGGGAGGTGCAACAGCACAAAGATATATAGGTACACAAAAGGCACAACATGTTGTGCTGTTGCACCTCCCCTACTAAATAATAGTATGAACAATACATTTTATAAAAAAAATAATAGTATGAACAATACAAACAACATGTATGCATTTATTGCGGGGGGGGGGGGGGGGGCACGGAGAGAGAGGGGGTCGGCCAACAGGAGAGAAGGAACTACATATTATACTGCAAGATGACACCCCCCCCCCCCCAAGCTAGTAATACCTATAATAGAATCTCACACACTCTAACATGCTCCAAATATTCAAACTCCCAGAAACACAATGAATATATTGAATGACCCTCCTCCTCCCCCAGGGCTGTATTTAAGAGTGACGTGCTAGCGATCGCCATGCTATTCTGTGTAATGGTTGGTCCTAAGATAACCTCCCTTCCTCACTGTGTTTATCAGATACTATCAAACAGTAAGTGGGGTAAATCTTTAATAATTTTCCCTAGACGTTCCCTATTAGGTATATATAGGATATCACTAGTCTCCAATAATTCCATTTACATAACAGTTACACAGTGATGTACAATAAACAATACTCAGGTCTAAGGAAAGATGATACAGATCTGGGTGTGTCAGACCGCCCTGAATGGATAGAAACAGAGGAACAGTGGAGGGCAATATGTGCTTTAGATGAAGTACCGGCTCTAAAGGGGCTCCCTCTTATGTTGGATGAAAGTTGGATTGAGTGGGTGGCAGAGTGGAACAACCAACCGTCTCCTGGAATATGGCATGCCACCCGACCTGGTAGATACTAGATAGACAGACAACCAGATAGACAGACAGACAGACAGACAGACAGACAGACAGACACACAGACAGACAGACACACAGACACACAGACACGCAGTCAAATAATTTCACAATTCACCCCGTCTCCCCTCGCAGCGGAGGCACCATTCTACGATATACTACTTCTACACATCCTCCAACCACTACGTGTCAAGGAGGCGATCCTCCAATACATCACTAGTGTTGAGCCCATATTTGTGAGCTCTAGTCCCATGGTGGCCCTGCCGGAGTTAGGGACTGATAAACCTGTCCTGATTGTATATGACAGCTGCCCCAACAAGATTATCAACTGCCTCGAGACAAACTTGGTCAGTACACACTATACCTAACGACAAACTGTATGGCGGCGCCATACCCCATTTGATTGACATTGCGCTCAGATTGGGTCGCGGCGCCAGTCAGATGTCAAACATTCCCAAGACTAAACAATTTCAAGTTAGGGTGAAACTAATTCTCTCCACTGCAGATTGGAGGTGAGGAGCAGTGTCACTTTTTCACCGGGGGTACTGACACCCAGCTAAGTGAGCTGTTCACAGAGGAGGGGTGTCTGGTGATCCACAAGATTCACCTTGGGACTACCAAGTGGCTCAACCAACTACAACTGCAACTGGATGTGCTGACTAAGAAACTAGAATCACCAGGTGAGGAGGCAACAGAAGCAATGAAAGCTAAAGTGTGGTATTATAGTGCTGCTCATTCTTAGATGTAGAGTTACTATATTGTGTGCTACTACTCGGAATCCAGTTGTACACAATAGTACATTTCTTCTTTGTTTATTCGACCGGGAGGGGGGGGACATTCGACCCTTCTAAGGAATAACAAGTTCTCTCTTCCAGCTCAGGGTGTGATGGGTCTGCTCAGTGCACTGGGTGGTAAATCTCCGGCTATGAAGAAACCAAGCGGAATTAGCAAGTGTATCTTAACTGTAGAGAAAGATGCGCCTATACCTGTTGGTATGTCCTATCTCTCTCTCTCTCTCTCTCTCTCTCTCTCTCTCTCTCTCTCTCTCTCTCTCTCTCCTCTCTCTCTCTCTCTCTCTCTCTCTCTCTCTCTCTCTCTCTCCTCTCTCTCTCTCTCTCTCTCTCTCTCTCTCTCTCTCTCTCTCTCTCTCTCTCTCTCTCCCTCTCTCTCTCTCTCTCTCTCTCTCTCTCTCTCTCTCTCTCTCTCCACAGGTCTGGTGAAGATGTGCAGAGTTATCACAGTTGACACAGTGGTACCTCCAGTTGACACCCTCCATCTACCCTCCATGTGTGCTGCTAACCTACCCGCTATTCATTCGTACGTGTCGTTATTGGGTATAGTAATATTTATCATACCACCCTAATTTGAACAATCTATTGTGGTTCAGTTTTTGGTTTGAACAAGACAACCAATTCCTGATTTCTGCTGAAAGGCTTCAATTCTAACAACCAAAAAACAGAGATCAATCCAGGTCCAAGAACATGCGGCTGGCTATTCTGCACAGTATAATACAGCAACGGTGGGCAGTTCTAAAGGGACGATCTCTTATACCTGTCACCATGACCATGCTGTTAGAGGAAACTGCAAAACTAGAAAACCCTACGGATATTGTTAATGCTGTAGTAAAGGTAATGTCATGATTTTAATACAGGAATTATTGCTGAGGTGATTTTACTTTTCGATGGGCAAGTTGTCTTGCCTTCTCTATCCTCTACTCTCTCTATCCTCTACTCTCTCATCAACCAAGGAGTTTTTATATTCCCAATTCAGCTCAGACCATCTCAGCTTTATATCCCCTATTATTGCAGGTGGTCTATAGTAGTATTGTTGATACAGCGGAAGATATGGAACTAATTGGTTGTCTTGCCAGACGTATATTTAGTGAGAATATAATCCTAGATGATCCAGGTACAAATATATAATAGGACTAGGGATGTGAGAACTGTTAGGTCAATTCTCTGTCTACCGACATTGTGAGATCTGTTCCAGGCTCTGGAGTGAGAATCCGAATGTAATATTACAGTTTTCTAAGTCACAGCGCCGCTTGTAGTCGCATTACCGTAATGAGACCCACACTTCACATAACGTGCGGCAAAAAGTGCATGTGTTCAGCACGTACTAGCGCCCTGATTGGCCACGGTTGCGCGTCCTCTTACTGTATCTCCGTTTTCCATTGGCATTACCGTTTTCCCACTACAAGCGACCGGGTAACACTAATAAACATGTACCCTGTATTTCAGTTACATTACCGGAGAACGAGGAGGCTTGGGACCAGTGGGTACAGACACATATTCCTCTCACTCTCTCATTTGTGGGACTGACACAAGACGCAATTGAGAGTCAACTACTTTCCAGGTATATCTCTCCCTTTCTCTCTGTCTGTCTGTCTGTCTGTCTCTCTCTCTCTGTCTCTCTCTCTCTGTCTCTCTGTCTCTCTCTCTCTCTCTCTCTCTCTCTCTCTCTCTCTCTCTCTCTCTCTCTCTCTCTCTCTCTCTCTCCCATCCCTCTCCCCCATCACTCTCTAACGTTCGTGTTCACAGGAACATAGCTCTGTCGAGAAAACTGGGAAGTCTACTGGGACAAAGTGGTATCGTCAAATCAGGCTCTGTCACTCCGCTGATTCTAGTACAGCGCAGAGTCGTTGGTGGGTTTACTTTTTTGAGATTCTCCACAATGCTCCTTTTCCGAATTTCCCTGAATTTTCGTAGCCATGTTCCACTCCTTTACCCTCCCCTCCCTCAGATCACATGGAAGTCCTCCCGGCAGCACTGCCAGATCACGTGACATCCCTTCCACCAATCGGAGGGAGCCGTCTCTACCAACACTGGTTATCAGAAGAGGTGGCCCTGTTTACCAACCTCCGTGACGTCATATCACATGACCTCACCTCTCTACACCGTAATCTTGTCCAGGGTATACCTGCCCTTAGCGGAGATGACCGTGCCACATATGATGCCATACACGATGATATCCCACTGACCCGATGGTTGTTTGGGGGAGTATCCACTTGTGATGGGTTGACGGTATCTGGGTGGTTGGCTGTGTTAGAGGAGGCAAGGGGCCAGATTCTCAGGCTACACGAGGGTGGCACTGGGATCTGGGCTGGGTGTGTGGGGAAACTTCATGTTCTGCTCCAGTCGCTCCTTCAGGAGAGGAGCGAGACAGACGGGATACCAATTAGTAAGGTATGTGGGTAGATGGGATACCAATTAGTAAGGTATGCTGGACACTGGTCAGAGAACTGAATAGAGGGCGTGAGTTTGTTTTTCTACCGAGAAAGGCCGGAGAAAGATTGAACAGATATCTTTTACTTTCTAACATTGTACATTGTTTCTGCAGGTCAGTCTACGAGTTAGTTTGATGGAGGCTGTACCGGCGGCAGAACGCAGTAGATTAGTTGGTCTAAAGGGAGGAGTTATCATGTCAGGTAAATATTGGCACATTTCTAGAGATTATTGGGGTAGTGTAGAGATTATTGGGGTAGTGTCCCGTTGAACGGTCGATTGATTCAATAACCTGTTGTTCAGGCTTGATCAATATCATGTGTGTGGGTGATGTGTGTGTGTGATGTCCCTGCAGCATAGTGCATAATACTACGGTTAATGTAGTTCATTATCATGATATGTGAGCGCTGCAGATAACATGTGCCCTGTTTAATACGCCTAACTGGTTAGAAAGCAAGAACCCTGTTTAAACACAAGGATTGTTGCTGTTCGAGATATCCGATATAAAGATAGTGCTAATACATCAGTACTGTGGCAATATGATATGCGCCTAGATATATCGAATCCAGTGGATCGCTTGGTTACTTCCTTCGTTAAACAAGCATTGAAACTGGAGGGTTGGAGTAACTCATATACAGTGCGGCACATTAATGTGTTTGTATCTGATTTTTCGGAATGACCAGTTGGGCTATTAAACAGTAATCACGACATATTAATTGTCCCAGATACTTGCAGTTTATAAGACTATCTAACACTCAAGTACTATTATAGTAGCGACTTGATTCTGCGACTATCTAACACCTAACTAATAATAACTTAGTGACATGATCATCCGATCCTCCTTCGTAGGTATAAAGCTGGTTCGTGGAGGTTGGGATGGTGAGAGGCTGGTTGCAGGACCCGGTTTGGAATACACAGCGCCTCTAGCACACATCTATCCGTCAACTGGTCTAATTGAGGAGGGAACTACTTATACTTGCTCCCTTTATCTTGATAAGGTAATACTCCCTGATCTACTAGGATTACATGTGTGAGTACAAGTGTGAATACAGGTGTTAGTGACAGTTCAAGAATTAAGGATAGAATACATATTGTATGTTCAATTAACGGGCCAAATTAACTAACTATCCTCCATTCCTCAGACAATCCCAACAGTAGTGACTCAGTTCCCCCTGACTACTAATGAACCTATTGAAAAGTGGAAACTACTTTCTACATGCTTGGAGGTCATGAGACACAAACCATCCTTCAAGTTGAACTTACCAAGAAGCAAATCTCAGTCATTCGATAATTCATCTCTCTTTGAGGTAAGCAATTACCGATTAAATACCAATTAAATTTAAACTAAAGAAGAAATCTCTACTTTTGAATCCCTATTTTACAACTCGCCAAAATGTATTTTGCATTACCACCCCAACCCTATATATGCCTCTCCTAGCCCCCCTCTCCTACCATCTAGTCTCTCTCTAGTTCTAACCACACATCTCTCCCTTCAGTTGTTGCCACGAGAGCACATCCACGCCAACAAATCCCTAATCCGGAATGCATCATTCTGTATTCCTGGCTCAATGGAGTCACCGCCCCCAGAGAGGCCTCGATCAGGCAGTCTTGGTACCTCCCTGACCCCTCCTAACTCATCATCATCCCGAAGGAGGCCCTCAGTTGCTGCCCAAATATTGGACAGAAAGAGCAATACCAAATCTAGAGGCAGCTCCCGGACAGCGTCACCCCTAGCAGCCGGAGCTAGAAGGGCCAGTATCACATCTTGTCATAGTGAGGGGACCCCATCACCCGTAGTGGTATCCCTACCTCCTACTCCCGTGGAGAGGACTAGTAGCACTAAACCTGTGACACCACCAGATCAGACAACACCCAAACCTGTGACACCTATCAGTGTAGCTGTGACACCTCCCGCAGTAGCTGGGACACCTGTCATCGTAGATGTGACACCTGCTGTAGTTGACTCAACTAAATCTGTGACACCTGCCAGTGTAGCTGTGACACCAGCCAGCGTAGCTGTGACACCAGCCGGCGTAGCTGTGACACCTGTTGCTGCAGTTGACTCACCTAAACCTGGGACACCTTCCAGTCAATATGGAACACCACCCACCACTAAAGCGGGCAGCAAACCAGCCACCCCTCTAACTGTGAGCAAACCTGCAACACCTGCTGGGACTAGCAAACCTGGGACACCTGCTGGGACTAGCAAACCTGTGACACCTGCTGGGACTAGCAAACCTGTGACACCTGCTGGGACTAGCAAACCTGGGACACCTGCTGGGACTAGCAAACCTGGGACACCTGCTGGGACTAGTAAACCTGGGACACCTGCTGGGACTAGTAAACCTGGGACACCTGCTGGGACTAGCAAACCTGGGACACCTGCTGGGACTAGCAAACCTGGGACACCTGCTGGGACTAGCAAACCTGGGACACCTGCTGGGACTAGCAAACCTGGGACACCTGCTGGGACTAGCAAACCTGGGACACCTGCTGGGACTAGCAAACCTGGGACACCTGCTGGGACTAGCAAACCTGGGACACCTGCTGGGACTAGCAAACCTGGGACACCTGCTGGGACTAGCAAACCTGGGACACCTGCTGGGACTAGCAAACCTGGGGCACCTGCTGGGACTAGCAAACCTGGGACACCTGCTGGGACTAGTAAACCTGTGACACCTGCTGGAACTAGTAAACCTGGGACACCTGCTGGGACTAGCAAACCTGGGACACCTGCTGGGACTGGCAAACCTGGGACACCTGCTGGGACTAGCAAACCTGAGACACCTGCTGGGACTAGCAAACCTGGGACACCTGCTGGTACTAGCAAACCTGGGACACCTCCTGGGACTAGCAAACCTGCAACACCTGCTGGTACAAGCAAACCTGGGACACCTCCTGGGACTAGCAAACCTGGGACACCTGCTGGGACTAGCAAACCTGGGACACCTGCTGGGACTATTAAACCTGGGACACCTGCTGGGACTAGCAAACCTGGGACACCTCCTGGGACTAGCAAACCTGGGACACCTGCTGGTACTAGCAAACCTGGGACACCTCCTGGGACTAGCAAACCTGGGACACCTGCTGGTACTAGCAAACCTGGGACACCTGCTGGGACTAGCAAACCTGCAACACCCGTCAAGAATGACCAGAAACCACAAACAGACAAAAATTAGCTCAGATATGAATATGTACCATTGTACAAGAGAAACTGTAAATAGTTTTGTACGTTTTGTAAATCATGTAAATTGTACAGAGTTTGGACAATTTGGAATTGAAATCAGAAGTTTTGGTCCCGATCTTATTAGCTCTTATTTTAGTATCGAGGTACATGTTTTCGGTTGATCACTTTTTGTAAAATGTGAATATAGTTTCTTACTTGAAATCGGAAATTCTTTGCTTTGTTATCATTGGTGGTGTTGGACTGGGACAGTTCAACTGGAGGTGGGGTTCGCGTGGTCTGGGGTTTAGTTCACGTGAATGTTTCAATGTAAGCATTGTTATTGGAGAGATTCTACTTCGAGTGGCCTACGGGAGTTACATGGCCTTCCCGCAGGATAGGACGCTAGAAATTCAAATTGAACTTATTGGGGGTAAGGAAGGAGACACACTGAAGTTGAGATCACCAAAAATGTCAATAAACGGTGAAATTGACTCAGTATGGATCAAGAACACCTCTAGAGATATACCAGTGAAGAAATTGGTCTCTCGCCGCTTGTAGTCGTATTACCGTAATCTCTGTCAAAGGTGGCTGATTCCAAATTTCCGCGAAACTTGAACTTCAGCGTTCACAAAGTTGAGATCTCAATGCGCGATCTCAACTTCAGTGTGTCTCCCCCATAATTATCATGGCATGGAGAATTGGGGAATCGCCACTGGGAGTGCCAATGCCTGGTCCCTCACTGAGGCACCCTTCAGTCGTGTCCTCTTTTTGAAAGAGTGGAACCGTATCTTATCTTAGTATCACCTTGGCTCCATTGCAACCTATTCTCGCTCCGCGAAGAATAGGCTCCCGGCCTGTGGACAGCAAGAACTTGGGCACGTCGCGCCCCCCATGTTCGCGCGCCCGTAGGGCGATCCCCTCACATAGGGGGCACAGTCACGACTAGGGCACTCGTAGAATGCTTCGTTCTGCTAAACGGCGCTAGTTAGCGTTTTAATTTTTGGATTTTCTGATCGGTCATGTTCTAAATGAATGCAACGAACAGGTCTCGATTTGAAACTCTCAAAAACCGTGGCGTAATCGCCGATTTGCTCAAATCGGTTTTTTGGCAATTACGGGAGAACGGAATATCCATAAACTCCCAAACTCTGGGATATGTTAGAGGAGACAATTTGACACCTTCGTGTCGAAGGATTTGTCTCTTATTCTTCTGGTCTTTAACTGACGGCCATTTGAATTAATTTGACCTCTCTTCCCCCGACCCTTAGTCCCACTAAACGACAGCTTTATAAGTAACCATCTTTTTTTCCCAGGTAGAGAATCCCTTGAACTGGTGCAACGTATAGGTGGATAAGCCAGAAACGATTTCTGGACAGAGGAATCGACTCTCAAAGTTGGATGATTTCAAACAGTGATTGGACTTTTTGGGACACTTTGACTTTAAAAGAGTAATACATTTATCATTTTCCGACATAATTTTACCTAATTTGACCAACTAAAGTGTTTAATTAATCGTTAATTGCTTAATTAAGAAAATCGGACGCGCAAATATGCAAACGCGCTTGTTTTGGACAGAAATTGCGCGCGCTGAAGAATCTTCAAAGTGAATCGTGACGGCGCGAACTGAAAAAGTTGCGCGGTTTTTTTTCGAAACTCGAAAAGTCAAGAATACTTTGCGCACATGCCACGGACCAGGGCCCATCCTCTTAACCCGTTCTAAGGGCCTGCAGCAAAGACAAAACTTTTCCGGAACTATTGAAAATCTAAGCGATGAATTATTCTGAGGCTCGCCGCTCGAGCGACCTACAGAAAGTTCAGAACAGTGCGACTCGATATATTTATGGGAAAAGAGGAAAACGCGGTGTAACAAAACTTGGCATGCTATCACACTTCTTGCCTGTGAAACAGCGAATAGAGTACAAAATTTGCTTGATGGTATACAAGACTCTTCATGATCAATCCCCTCCATACATGCCTGAGATGTTAGTGAAGCGGCCTCAGAAAGTGAAATCACTCCGAGTGGATAATGACGTCACCGCTCTGAAAGAGGTGCGGAGGAGTGAGTACCACTACGAAAACACTAGAGGCGCTTTCAGTATTGCTGCACCTAAATTATGGAATCAGCTACCACGATCAATCCGGGACTCAGAATCCCTTACTACTTTTAAAACATCCCTGAAGACGCACTTGTTCTTTAGAGCATACAACCAATGATCGGCAAAATAATCCTCACTTCCCTACATTTGGTACATCCACATGGATTCCTGAGTAACTACTGTCTCCAACTCCTATTCCTGATTCCTGGGCTCCCTTTTTCTCGTGTATTCCTTCACATCGATACCTGTATCCTTTCTCTCCTACATTATTCCGTGTTGATCCCTGGGTCCTTTACTCCTACTTTCACTCCACATTGATCCCTGGGCCCTCTACTCCTACCTCCTCCACATTGATTTCTGGGTCCTTTACTCCTACCTCCTCCACATCGATCCTTGGGTCCTTTCCCATCCTCCTCCTCATCGATCCCTGGGTCCTTTACTCCTACCTCCTCCACATCGATCCCTGGGTCCTTTTCCTTGCGCTGCTCCATATCGAGCACATCCTCATTCCTCATTCAAATTATTTACAACATCCCTTCTACACGCTACTCATCACTTGTTATCACGACAGTTTATTGATTCTGTTTTTTGTACATACATATACACACTGTTAAACCCAGCTAGAGGTAGCTACGGGCGGAAACGTCCGCATGTTGGACATATATTTTTTAATATTTGTGAACCAATATGTTTAGTGTATAAGCGGGGTGTGGACAGTGTCCCCCCATTAGGGGATACCCGTTGTCAGGCACTGACTGTACAGTGTACACCGCACAACCTCACGTAGCCGCACCAGGCCTAAGGCTCGCCGCGAAGAGGACAGTCTTATATGAGACATGGATACCCGGTACTCCCTAACAATCTTTCTATCTAGTTTCTACCAGACAACGTTACTAACAATTCACTTTCAGTTTTGATTAACTAATTGATTAATTAACAAATTATTTCTCCCTGCAGAATGTTGAACAAAGGTCCCTTCCCCATGGCATTCACCCCTACCAGCGTTATGATCAAGAGGTCTGAGCGGGGGTTCAAGGAGGAGATCCCACGAGATGAACATCAACCTGACCCCCACCCATATGCAGAACAGGATGAGACCTCGATCTGGGGAGGGACCTGGCATGCTCCGTGTATCCCCTACTGAGCAGGATCAGGGACCTAAACCCGTCCCCACCATTGAAACATCCAGGGGTGGTGGTATCAAGCTACCCTTCCCTCCTGGCCCCTTCACCCCTCCCCACCCCATGGGGATGAAGGGAATGCCACCAAACTTCATGGTTCACCCCCACCATCTTGCCAAAGGAATACCCCCGGTATGTAGATGTCATTTTACTACATGTTACTAGACCCTTGATTGGTTTCCCTAGTTTGTATCCCCATCCCCCCACTATCACCTGTGTCATCCCTCTCTAACCCACACTCTAATTTCAGTCTCCCCGACACATTTCCTCCCAACTACTGATGCAAGAACTGATGCACAGCAACAAGCCCAGTCCTACCTTCAACCACCACATCCAGCCGGTACGTGATCTCATCCCCATCCCCTCACTCTGGTAGGTGATAGTTTTGTTTCTTAGTTAAAGTCCACCTGGGATTTGTACATAAACTAAAGACATATTAAGCACTGCCATTACAATATTTTTAGAACCCCTTCTACTCATCCCCTTGCCCTATCTCCAGGTAAACAAATATGAGTTTAGAAATCTGGTGTTGAGGTGACATGACAGCTGTGAGATGACAAGAGGGAGTGGTGGGTGACGTGTGCCAGTGTCAGCTCTGTAAAACGGTAGGCACCACTGATTACTGAAGTTATACCAAATTATATGTAATGCACAATGCACATGTGTATACTCACAGTATTTTTACACAGTACAGTTATACACAGTATAACAGTACACACATACGTCATACATGTATTACCAACACTGCGGGTTCATCACCAAGGGAATCTCAAAACACAGTGGTTCACCAAGTTTACAATGCAACTGTTTCGGGAGATAGTTTTGGTGTGTATTTTGGGTGGGGTGGTGTTCAACAGGTCAGCCCGAAAATTTACACTGTAGTAGAATCGATTAGCACACATGACTCTCGCAATTTTTACTGCCTCATCGTTATTGCCTGGTTCTATCCTCTTTCTGTGCGCCCCGCCCTCTTTTACAAATGTAAAGGAGGGTTATAACATCGTTATGGGTCTTACGCAGCATGTTGAGAATTTATATATATTTGCCATTGGCTAACCTACTCTTGACGTTATATCTGTAACCCACACACTCAATTCCAGGTGTTCAACGGTTGTCCTTCTCAAAAATAGTCCATCAGAGGATAACTACTATCTCAGACCCTGCTAGTTATTGATGGGAAAAGTGGTTATGTTGTATGTCACGCTCCTCTGCTCGCCGTCAAGTGGTTATGGCATCGACATTATTTAAGGTGAGAGCAACCAGTGCTAGTTTATACTTTGTAGTTCTTTATACTAGTAGTTGACAATTCAAAATATTTTAAGGGTACACCTCGGCAAAATTTTTGTCGAGTGCCCGCTTAGCTCTCCATATGGGGTTGTAGGGCATACCAAGCCGACCTCAAATATGCAATTTTAGCCCTTAACTCGAATTCATATTTTTGCTGCAGCCCCTCAAAGTTTGACCTTAAAAACCGGTTTTTAAGGTCCCTAAATTTTATTTTTAGGGCTAGAAAGCTGAAAATTTAGGGATTCATAGAGGATACCAAGGTTTTGCCGAGGTGTACCCTTAAATCTATATGTTTTCTCTCGCCCTACCTGCTACCATTCTATGAATTCTCTCTCTTTCACCCTCAGTAGCTGTCAGTCTCTCCCTCACTATCTCTCTAGTTATTTGCCAGGTTAGACTGTTTTTCGCACGCCCCGCGGGCGAAACCTTTACAAATGTAAAGGGAGGGTTAGAACATAATAGTTATATCTACCTCTCTCTCTCCGCCTCTCTCAATCTCAATCTTTCTAGCCCTATCTACCTCTCTCTCTCCGCCTCTCTCAATCTCAATCTTTCTAGCCCTATCTACCTCTATCTCTCCGCCTCTCTCAATCTCAATCTTTCTAGCCCTATCTACCTCTCTCTCTCCGCCTCTCTCAATCTCAATCTTTCTAGCCCTATCTACCTCTATCTCTCCGCCTCTCTCAATCTCAATCTTTCTAGCCCTATCTACCTCTCTCTCTCCGCCTCTCTCAATCTCAATCTTTCTAGCCCTATCTACCTCTCTCTCTCCGCCTCTCTCAATCTCAATCTTTCTAGCCCTATCTACCTCTCTCTCTCTCCGCCTCTCCCCCCCCCCCTTTACCAACCCTCTAACACCCCTTCCCTCTCAGGAAGGAGATCTTGAAGAGGAACAGTCAGGCCCAGCTGCAGTCAAGAGATCCCCACTGGAAGCTATAGCCCAGACTGATAAGGAGCTAGATCACATCTCGACCTGAAGCTGATGATGTGGAGGATTACAGCTGTGATAAGGTTTGTGTCCAGCTCTAACCCCATTTAGGTTGCTTTTTCAATCCCCTAACTGCTAATTTACACTCCCGTGTATCATGGTAAGCTGGGGCAAAAGTGGCCCATTTTTAATTTATACAGCAGGAGAAAAAAATGTATAGGCTACCCAATGAAACGTTTTCCTTTCAGCGGGCTAAATTTTAAAACCTGCAAGTTTTTATTTAATGGTTAATTAATCAATTCAAATAATTTGGTGATGCTTTTTTTGGAAAATTTGCACTTGGGCAAAGTGGCCCAAGCAATAGCATTGCTCAATTTTTATCACGTGACTGATGTTGTTAAACAGCGAGGGGCAAAGTGGCCCATGTTGTCTCCAGCAGCTTGCCCCAGTGTATTCCAATGTCACGTGGTATTTCATACTCCATTTTATTGGTTCTAGAGGTGGACCACTTTGCCCCAGGGTTGACCACCTTGCCCCAGTGAGTGGACCATATTTGCCCCAATTTGACTAATTTGACAATTTAATCAACTTAATATGTAGTGAGTTTTTTGAAAAAATTTTATGCCTAGTTTTAGAAGAATAAAAAACCTAACTGGCAGTTTTTGCAAAATTAAAATCGGCCAACTCAAACAGAAATCACAGCAGTTTTAATTGTTATGTTCTAACCCTCCTTTACATTTGTAAACAGTCTAACTAGGCAGAAATCCGGAACAGAACGAGCAGGCCAATTTGCCCCATACATGGGCCACTTTACCCGATGGACCAATTTGCCCCAGCTTACCTTACTCGTATAATAGCCCATGTTATATCTAATCACTCAACTCCGGCTACCCAAACCGCAGTTTCTATATTTTATCCCACCCCAACACCCCTAACCCACCCCCTAATCAACCCCTAACACCCCATCTCCTCCTCTCCAGGACCACTCAGAGCTGGAATCCGAGTTGAATGTAACAAACTGCACCACATGTTATTATGACGGCAACTGTGGGTGCTGTTGTGATGTGTGCTGTGATGTCAGGACATTGAAGAAAAAATTCCTTACTCCCCTAACACTGCATACATCATCTACTGACTGCAGTATTGATCCAGCTCCATTTTAGCTGGTTACATGGAATGGGAATAGAATTATAAATGCAGTGAATGGACTCATAAACAATACCGAACATTGGAAGGATGCCGTGGTAAAAATAGGACACTGGACACTCTTTGTTGGACACACATTTTTTGGATCGAATAATTTTTGAGAATAGTATGAGCAGCAAAACTGACCGTCCCATGAGGTGTTTTAGGATGTTCTCAATTCTTACTCTGTGATATTAAAAACACAAATCTTAGGTATCCATTTCTATATATTACAGCGGATGGAAATTGGAAAATTAGTTTTGAATACATAGAAATCATAAATATATTCCCCCCCCCCCAAAAAGTGTGATTTTTGCTAATATACAGTCGGTTCCCGATTTACCGCGATGCTCGGGGGAAAGATATTGCCTGATAATTCGGGGTGCCCGGGTCAAATAATGTTAATTTCTTATCCCGGCTCGGGTATATCAACGACCGGTAAATTGGGGTCCGACTGTAACTTAATAAATAGTTCTTTGTCCATCACAATCTTTTAACACTTATTTCCAGGTACTGATCGTTGAGTTTCGAACAATGCCGTGTAAACTGTCCTCTATCAATAATTATGAAGCTCCCATCATCCGGTGTAGGCTTTTTCCTGACAGAGGTATGGTATAATGCTAATTAATAATCAGGTCATTATCAGGTCATCACAACACTTTAGGGTGTGGCAAACCTAAAGTGTTTCAATTTGTATCCTGCTCCCTCTACACCCGGTCGAGCACTTTCGTTGTGCTGTTGCACATAATAGTATGAACAATACAACACTTTCGTGGCCGTCACCGCCCCGTACTGTATATTTTACAGTATAAATCCTAAATCGCATTCTCTCTTCACTCTAATTTAAAATTATATCTCTCTCCCCTAGTTTGATTCGGTCCTGACCAAGATGTTAACGTTGGTACATATTTGTCCTTTTCCTTCTCATTACACATACCAAGTTTCGAATAATGCCATGTGAACTGTCCTTTCATCCCGTTCCCGAAAATGAGGTATGGTAACAAGATTTAAATATTTATTTTATGAGTTTGAATAATGTTTAAGGGATCATCAATTCAGCCCTAAATTACAAATTGGCTTAATTCAGTTTTCAAATGGTGCTAAAATGAACATGGTGGCCACTTATGTCACACTTATACCCTAAGATTTAGTCGGGGCGCGCGCGGTTGTTTTTAAAATAAAAGTTGAAACGTGTCAGCAGTTCGTGGCGTGGTGTGTGTGTGCGCGTCTTAGCAACCCCTGAAGTTAGTGTGACAGCGGGCCTAGCCCCTACGGGGCTTGCCCGCTTCGCGGGCAAAGCAAGAACTCACGTGCGCGCGATGTAAAGCACGTTTTCAGCAGTGGGACTATCAAATCGCGCGCGATATACTGTTTTAGGTAGGCGGTAAATGTTAACCAGATCTGTGAGAATTTCGCACGTTTTTGCCCATAACTCAGCCATTTCTTGACCAATTTGCAAAATTTTTGGCTCATTGGAAAGAGGACATTGAGATCTCTCAAATGAGCTCAAGAAAATGAAAATTGGCGAAAATTGCGCGGCGTGGTGGCGAAAACGCGCATTTTGCGCCATGACGCCGCGCATTTTGCGCCGATTTTAGTTTTTTTGGGCTCATTTGAAAGAGCTCAATGTCCTCTTTCCAACGCGCCCAAGATTTTGCAAATTGGTCAAGAAATGACTGAGTTATGGACAAAAACGTGGTTTTGCACGTACGTTTTCTCTCAGATCTGGTTAACATTTACCGCCTACCACTGTTTTAGCAGGCATTTTTAGCCGACATAGCACTACCAAAACCCCAATTATCGCCTCAATTGGCACTTTGATGTATCGGCGGGTATTTTCCCATACTCACAAGGCCATGACGATTCACCCAGTACCCGCAGATTGTCCCAGGACCGAGTAGGAGCTTGCAGCCAGGTCTTTAAAGAATTGCTCATGTTTAGCGTCAATTTTGACCCACTATTCCTCAAATGCTGATATTCGCGGGTATTTTCCGTAAAACTAGAGACAATTATCTGCCAGGAGCAACAAACGAGATGCAAATCGGTTCAGTAGTTCCTTGCAGCCAGGTCTTTGAAAAAGTTTGCTCTAAAATCAATAACGCGCCGGAGGCCTAGATGTGAGATCGATCTCGGTCGCTGCGCGACCTCGATCTCACTCAGGCATCAATGTGGCCAAAGTATCACCATGTAATGTTCTTCATTTCCTCTATGCATGTTTATTTCGCCATTTCCATCATGATCAATATATTTCTAGAGCAAGATTAATGGGTTTCCGTTTCAGCTAATGTCAAGTTTTGACATAAATTGCTGCAAATTGTAGAAATCAAATTGAAGCACTTTCACTGTTCAGGGGGAATATCCCAGTGCAATACTTCGTTGGAGTCCAATTTGGACTCCAACGAAGTATTGCACTGCAAAGTAATTACTAGAAACAAAAACGGAAACAATAAATCAATTCATCCTCGGATCCTCCTGCTAAGTTCTTCTCGTTCCTCTGTTCCTCAGGTCACCAGTTCAGTATTTGTGATTGCAATCTTCCTCCGAATAGTAATAGGGTCAGGCCGATGCTCGACTCTGACAAAGTTGAAAGAACTAGAGAAAATGGAGTCAGATTTGTGTGCTGTGAATATGAATGAAATTGAATGTGATTTGTGCAACCGAAATATCCCAAACCACTAAACGGAAACCAGTGTACAAATTGCTAAAAACGGTAACTTTGGGGGGTTTGAATAATTGTAAAAAGAGAGTTCACATTGCAGCTCACTCTCTGAATGAGAAATAACAATACACAAACACTACTTCATAGTTCCACAGTGAAAAACACGCAATTCACTGTGCAACACGCCCCCACCCACCAAGTCCCCTGAACATCGCACTCTGCACAACACTGGTGTGTTGATAGCCGCTCGGCTACTGCAGGGGGTGTGAAACAGGGAAACTGTGGGGAAAGGGGGACGTGAGGGAATATATATAAAACCCTGGGCTAAGCTAAACTCACACTTCAAAATAATAAACTGATAAACTGATAAATGCACGCTGTGGGTGACCAAACAACAAGGTTTGGTCCCCCCCTGCACAATCTACCCGGCACTGTTCAACACTGGTCAAAGAGAGACATCCTGTCATCCTGGTGTCTCGAATACATCATAATATATAATCTCTCGCTTTCCTGAATCTCAATTTGTACAAAAATATAATACACACATATGTTGCACACTGTCCATTCATGAGTCACACAATATCTTTCTTGTGGGGTCACTCATACACACACACGCTTCTTCTGCTAGAGCTAAAACACAGTCTCTCTGACCTCTCTGGAAGGTCTCCCCCCTCTCAATGGGACGGGTTTTTCACGTGGCTGATCTTCTTTTCTGTGCTTGTGTGCATCATAGTCTTGGAGGGGAATACTGGGGCGCTGGACATGTTCAGTCCCTGAAGGGAGAGAGGAGGTTAGGGCGGGTTGTGAAATAATATAGGTTAGGGTTGGACTTGGTTTGAACAAGTCTTTGGAAACAGCATCTCAGGAGTCAGGGTTCATTAGCGAAGCTTGGCTTACACAACACTAATGAACCTCAGTGGAAGTTAAATTATGTTCTTCCACTTCCAACAATTCAGTATGGGGCTGTCAGGCCAATGCTCTGACAGGTGTGGGGTGTATGCGTTACCTGGACAACGGGGGCTCCCACTTTATGTTCCAGCATCATATGGTTGCTTGGCTGCAGTCCAATGCAGGCCCTGATAAAGTTCTCAATACAGGCTCGCTGTTTGAACAGGGCGTTAATGACTGGGGTTCCCTGGGGGACCAGGGGTGCCTTGAGTAGGTAGGATAGGATGGAGAGGATGGAGGTGAATCGTCGTGGCTGGGGCTCACCGTCAAGCTGGATCTGTGGGGGAGGGGAGGGGTTAGTTCTCGTAGTATATTAGAACTAGAACTCATCTTGATTTATATCATAACCCAATTATAACTGAAATGGTAATAACCCCCAAAATATATTAACAAAACGTACCGTGATTCTCTCGCAAAGCTCAGCCAAGATGACAAGATCGAGAATGAGAGGACTGGCAAGGAATGAATCCTCGCAAGTGTTGTGGCAGACAATCGTGTTGGATCCGTTCATGAAGATCTCTGAGATGTATTCATCCATGGCACGTTTACTGTCCTGCACGTAGGGCACATACTTGATAACAACCTGGAGAGGGGATATGGGTTAGGGGCTGAGGTTAGGGAACGGGATGTGTTAGGAGAGGTAATAATGGAGAAAGGGAGAGAGGGAGACCATTCCATTGGATCTGAGACACAAACATGACCGGCTGATTAGTTGGGCAACTTACGCAATGATCCGGTTTGTTGCCATCAGGGTATAGAATCTTGTTGCTCTCCACCATGTCATCAACAACGTTGCTCTTACTGATTTCCTTAGATCGGAACTGAGATGGAGCAGACAGATTCTTTCCGTCGTTATTTCCTGTGAAAAGAAGGAATTATATATTAGAGAGGAGTGTAATTATTAGGGTGAGTGTCAGAGTTGAAGAAGGAGGGAGTAGGGCATACAGAATATATTGATTTGAGCCTACTTAAGGCTATAAGCATACTGATCGTGATGATCATAATCAGTTAAAAAGATGAAGTGTGCTCATGGTTTTGATCATCATCATCTGCAAAAAACTACAGTGTGCGGAACATTATGATCATCACGTAAGAGCTGGCCCTGGAGCCGTCTCTTAAGTTGGATGATGATCATCAACACCTAGTGTGCGCAGGTTTTGATCTTATTCTTGTGGAGGGCTGCACTGTAGTCATGTGATATGTACCACGTGGTACGACTTCGCGCGCGCGAGAGGCTGTTGTACAGGTCACGTGATATGCAACAGCCTCTCAGAGCGCGCGACTAGGCAAGGGGGAGCTCCCGGGAGATAGCATCATCATGCTGAGCACACTGGTCATGATGATCATGATCAAAAGGCAAGTTCCAGCAAGTCGAGCATGGTTTATGATGATCAAACGTGAGCACACTATGGTTCATGATGATCAAACGTGAACACACTATGGTTTGAGAACATCATGATGCATCAAGCCTCCATCATGATGATAACCATCAGTGTGTGCGCTCCTTTGATGGTGACCATCAAAACGTCCGCACACTGACCTGATTATGATCATCACGATCAGTATGCTTATAGCCTTAGGAGGGACTTACCTAGATGGTTATAGCTGACAATACTGACAGGCTTGATTCCCGCGCCAACTAGGAAATCAACCAGGACACTCTTGAATTTGGTCTGCCCACTCTTGAAGTCATCTCCAGCAATGTAAACACCCTCCATCTCAGCGAGCTCAACAACTCCTGTAAAGGGAGGAGTGGGTTAGGTTAATCAGAAAACTGAGATCGGGACCGATCGAGTAATGACGGGATTAAATTGGAGGAACCTGGATTAATTTAAAGATAAGTTCTGAGTTCTTTACCTGGTACGAAGGTGTTCTGTGGGGATCCGTTAATGTAGGTGCATCCCTCAAGGATTGAAGCAACTGCAAAGATTGTAGAGGGGGATACTTCCTCTTCGTTGTTATTGATGGAGTTGATCAGCTCCTCTGCGGTAGTGTTCAGACCAGGTTTCACCTCAGCGAACCTCTCAGTGTTGGCCGTCCAGAGGACAATCACCTGTGGAGGAAAGGGGGGTTAGAAATGAAGGGGTGAGAGAGATAGAGGGAAGGGGGGGGGTTAGAAATGAAGAGTGGGAGGGATAGAGGGAGAGAAATAAGGAAGATGTGAACAAGTTTATCTTCTTTGGGGTGGGGGTGTAACATCTTCTTTTCTTACCTTATCAAGCTTCTTCTTCTCCTTGAAATCCCTGATATCCTCCCTGATTTGTGTCATCATGTTCTGCTTGCTTCCCCTCATCACGTTATCAGCCCTCTCTTCCTATTGGAATGGAACCGTTTAGGAATAATGTCAATTTCAAAACTCTGTCTATTTCTAGTTCTAGTTCTATACAAATAGAGATAGGGGAAGGATTCATGTCTCTTTCTCCAGCTGTCAGGTCAATGCTCTGACAGCTTTCTCCCCAAGTATATCGCTCTGATTCGCTTAAATGGAGACTCGTTCGGGGAAATGTCAAGTGCAAAAAGTGTCAAAAGGTGATAGAAACTTATTGCAGCATTTAACGAAAAGAGGGTCGAGCTAAGCTGATAGGTAAGAAACAAGCAACTTTATCTCTCAAAAATATCTTTCAAAGATCTCCTATCTTGTTTTATTTACCTGGTTAGCGGCAATGAAGTCTGGGCAGTAGATAGAGGGTCGGGGGACAATCTTCTCCATGTATGGTCTCAGTTGTTTCTGGAGGCTATACTCAAACACCCTGGCCCTCTCCATGGCATCAGCGAGGTTCATGCTGGAGATGTCCCATCCATCAACCTCGATGTCGTTGGGGTTCACCATTGGGATGAGATGGTTGAAGGGGACATGGATCTCCTCACCCCTTGCTCCACTTCCAAGACCAACTGTTCCTGCTTGGGTGATACTTCCAAAGTAGTTGGGTTTCTTCTCCCCATCCTTTGTCATCCATGTCATGTTGAATTTGTTGGCCAGGATTCCTCCGGTAACGGTGGTACCGTTGTTGCCTCCAAGTCCAACCAACATCATTCCCACCTTGGGTACGGTGGTCTCAGTTCGGAAGTTCATGGCAGTGGTCTTGGGGATGGCGGAGTAGCTTCCATCACTGTGGGAGAGGGAGTGTTAGAGGTGGGAGTTAGGAGGGAGTGTTAGTGGAGAGAGATAGGGAGTGGGTGTGTTATTGGAGGTTAACTAGCAGGATAGGAGAGGGGTTTGGTTGTTAAATTAGTGGGTTAATTACGGCAAATTAGGGGAGATATAATTAGCTCATCTCGTTACCTGTTTACAGAGACGGATGTTGTGCTGTATTCGTATCGGGATTCAATGGTTTTGTCTCCATAGACAACGTTGGGAGAATGTACTTTGACGGTAGACATGTTTTGGATTGAAGTGTTGCTTAGCTTAGCTATAACATGGTAGGGTGGGTTAGATATCATGTCAGAACATTGAGTCAAAATTGAGTGGTTTCTGAGACGACACTTGTATCTGGTTAAAAACTGGTTAAGTTAGATAAGAGCTAGGGGCTCTGATAAAAAGTGCAGCTCTGCAGCGTTATATTTATAGCATTGAGACTGGGGGCACCTGACCATTGTTACAACTTGCACGAGGAGCAGGGAGATAAGAGAAACTGTGAAACTTGGAAATGGTCCGAACTCGATTACAGCGCAGTCTAGGAGGGGGGAAGTTACGGTTGAAATAACAAAAACAAACCGGGGGCTAACTAAACACCCAGCTCTGGCCTCTAATTAGGCCGGAGGGTTGAGTTTTAAATAAACAATGCAGTTAGAGCGAGAGAAGGGGCTATGAAAACATTTCAAAAAGCATTCAAGCGGGAGATCGGAGACTTTCCCTTGTTCTACTACAGCCGGTCTTCACAATAAAGAGCCAGGACGGAGCCTGGGACGGAGCTGGGTTGAATCGAATTAGTGGCCAGTGGGTCTCGTGATGTGTGGAGTTTTTGGGAAAGTGAGAGAAGATAAGAAGAGAGTTCTATAACTTCTCTTGAATGAAAATTCCTGGTCTTGCAGGACCTCGTGCAGGATCATTCAATGAAGAATTGAGAGCATGGGTGACGTCACGACCATGAGGAACACGTACGCAGGACGTGGGGAAGAGGAACAAGATGATCGGGAGAAAATGTGGAGAGTGTGAAGAGATCATAGAAGTAGTAGCTTGCTTTGCTAATATGTGGTAGTGGAACTTATCAGCCATGGAGCTATTCTACCCATAAAAAGCGAGATGACGTATCACTATATATAATGGGGGGGGGGGGGATATAATGTGATGATTCACTTTTTCCCATCAATTTCACATTGAGTTTAATCTTCTTTACTTGTCATTCAATGGTAGAGACAATTATTATTTTTTCATTGTAATGATATGTCTATTCGCCCTTCTCATAATTCCCATGCCTCTCTCTTTGACATATCATATTATCTCTCTACCATTGAAGTAAAGAAGTATAGTTGAAACTCAATGTGAATTTGATGGGAAAAGGTTCCATCTTTTGATTAAAAAAGGCGAGCAACCCTTAAATGACAACGATTTGAAACTGACATGAGAAAAAATGAAAGACAATTAGTGAGGGGAGATGCAGTTGCTGAGCTCCAGAAATAGATCTCAACAGAGAAAGGGAGAGAGATAGAGAGAGAGAGAGATAGAGAGATAGAGAGAGAAAGATAGAGAAAGATAGAGAAACCTAGGCCAGACTCTGCTGCTGCTCGCATAGGACAAGAAATTACGAAGAGCTTGTGTGTGTGCAACTGTATGTGTGCTGCAGCTGTAGCGAATCTAGAGCCTACAAAGCAGTTAGTGAGAGAGAGGGGGGAGAGAGAGAGAGAGAGAGAGATAGAGAGAGATAGCACATAGAAGCAGATACACAGTAAGAGAGATAGACACATTAGAATCTACAGGAACTGTCCTGTGAGATGCTAACATTACACTACTGGATAATATTCGTCATAGTATAATGTGTATGCTCATGATTCAACACTGGTCACTGGGCAGTAACTCAAGATGAACAACAACTGTAAATATATGAGGTATAAACTCTGGCCACTGGCGCGTTATTTCAGATAACTTTCTCCCAGCGCGCCGCTGGGAGAAGTTAGCTGAAGTTTATCCGCCGCTGGCGGATAAACTGGTTTAAATCACGACGACGATCCCGAGGCGGAGCCGAGGGAGAGGCGGAGGGGTTTAAACCTATAACGTGCCAGTGGTCAGAGTTTATAGGTTATATACCCTGCTTTAGTTGTTTATTTCAAGTATTACACACCAACAAGAGAGAGAACACTAATCAAAACACTCAAAGAGGACTGAGAAATAGTTAAAACACCTCACAATTGAGTGTACACTGTTTGGTAACAGTTACTAAGCAGTTGCTAAGGAAAGAGAGTGAAAGAAATAGCCTGATAAGGGGCATGTCACACATAACACAGAGGAAGAGATAGTGAGACAAAAGGGGAGATAAAGAGAGAGTAATTGACGGAATGTGTCCTTTCTTTCTCTCCAATGTAGTGTGTAAGTGTTGCACATAGTGTTCCCTCTGTATTTTAGTAAGAACTGATCATTTACACACACTTTGAATGTTCAAAATAAATAACCTGCCAGTGGGAAATAATCTGCCGCTGGACTGGCTGTTTATTGAGAGCGCGCTAGTGGGACTGGCGGGTTATTTAAGTTAGCAGGGTATATAATAGTTTACTAATGGGTAGTAACTTGCAGAAGTACAGTCCAGCTAGTCCCACAACTCCAATGGACAACTGATGTCTGACCTCTGATTGCCGGTGCTTCTTATACCCTCTGTGGTAGGGGCCCACTATCTGGTGATCTCGATCACCCCATCCCTTACTATCAGTCCACTCTCTAAATCTCTACATGTGCTAGCAAAGCACTGGCATGAGGCGATGAAAGGACCATCTCTCATTGGACAATAGCATACCACGTGATCTCTTAGAAACCAGACAATTAACACTGCTTAGAGGTCACGTGATTGGAGTATTGACCTCCCATTGGTCCGTGTCAACCTGCTGTTCTCTATACAATATGTGCAGGGAGAGAATGGCAGCAATAAGAAGGGGGAGAGTTAGACTGTTAAAAGAGAGGGATGAGGAGAGCTATTAAGAGGAGAGAGAGAGTTGCGGCTGTGGCTCTTAATGAGGTGATCGTACGATACAAGTTACATCACGTGTTATGTGGAGAGAGAGAGAGAGAGAGAGAGAGAGAGAGAGAGAGAGAGAGAGAGAGAGAGAGAGAGAGAGAGAGAGAGGGAGAGAGAGAGAGAGAGAGAGAGAGAGAGAGAGAGAGAGAGAGAGAGAGAGAGAGAGAGAGAGAGAGAGAGAGAGAAGAGAGAGAGAGAGAGAGAGAGAGAGAGAGAGAGAGAGAGAGAGAGAGAGAGAGAGAGAGAGAGAGAGCATCTGTTGCAGATCAGCCGATATATTCGGGAACCGCACGATCACATGATCTTCCGATCGGCAGATCTAGTAACATATATCATGTGATCAATCTCCCCCCACCCACTATCAGCTGAGATCTACTACTCAACAGCAATTCTATCCTTGATCATCAGATAGTTGGGGTGTAGGCCGGTAACATGATCAGGAGATATTACTACTAGTAGCAGATGATCATTGATCAGGAGATATTACTACTAGTAGCAGATGATCAGGAGATATTACTAGATGATGATCAGAATCTCACCATGAGATGTTTTCCATTTTATTCTCCCTTCCCATCACCAGATATATCATCGCACCATATAGTGTTCCCCCACTACTGAAACCACATGATCTCATATCTCTCTTTACGATCACAGCAAAGAAGAGGAAAGTGTGCACACATAGAGAGACGGGGTCATACAGTATGATACGGTATGACAAGGTTTAAAGTTATATGGTATGGTTACCACATAGTTGTCAGGCCAATGGTCTGACCACATGGTTCTTTCTTTGAAAGGTCAGGCCAATTCTCTGAGTTCTGACAGGGGTCAGGTCAATGCTCTGACAGCCACATAGGGAATAATTGCAGTAACTTTGCCAGTACCATTCTTCATGATATTGCCTGTCAGTAATTGCTGAAGATTTCAGAGGCACTTCAGTGAAGTCACAACGTTTTAAAATGGTAATGCGGTAAAGGTTGACCCGTCTCCTGAGAATTTAAAACTGTTTTGGCCATAACTCAGTCATTTCTTGACCAATTTGCAAAACCTTGGGCTCATTGGAAAGAGGACATTGAGATCTTTAAAGTGAGCTCAATAAAATGAAAATCGGCGCAAATTGCGCGGCGTAGTGGCGAAAACGCGCATTTTGCGCCGATTTTGATTTTCTTGGGCTCATCTGAAAGAGCTTAATGTCCTCTTTCCAGCAAGCCAATATTTTGCAAATTGGTCAAGAAATAGCTGAGTTATGGCCAAATAAAATTAAAATTCTCAGGAGACGGGTCAACCTTTACCGCTTACCTTAGTTAAAATACCCACCATATGCCTCTACCTCATTACTACCAGGGTGGCCAGCTGGTATAAAGGACACAAAGAGAAAATATAAAATATTTAGACTACCACTGTCACTCTATTAGATGGCCTGGATGTCTACTCAGTTGGTGGATTGGGCGTGTACTGTTATATTATACCAAAGCGTGTGTGACGTGTGTGTTGCATGTGCTAGAAAGTATAATGGCTTCATTGTGCACTGTCTAACATCTTATAACATCTTATAATATATTAGCTAGGCTGCTAGCAAATAAACATCTAAAATAACACCGTCCGACTCCAATAATTGGATCTTTATAAACGCCGGACTTCACATACTATAACGCCACAAAATTTACCGACCTGTGCGTATAACTGTCAAATTGTGGTCCGGCGCCGCCACACTGAAGGACCGATACGGGGACAAGACTTTTCTAACTTTTTCATTTGCTAGGTCAATCCCAGATCATGAACTCTGCATGATGACGGATGATGATTGGAGGTGTGTCTCATGTCTCCTGCAGGGTCGAGACAGGGCTGGGTAGTCCTGGAATTAGCCAAAACCCCTCCATAGAATGGAAAACCGGGAGGGTAAAGAATGGTCTAAGAAAGAATTTTCCTATCAGCCAATCTCATGAAATCCGACGTTTCAACCGACGTGACCGGGCATGGTGGGCGGTCGGGGAACCAGTCGTGACTGAACCTCAGATTCAGGTTATAGTTAAGGCTATTTACCCCTGAGACCTGATATCTATTCTGATCTTGACTATTCCCTGAGATCTTGCAGGTGTCAGTGATAAATAGCCGTGACCTCGGGGGTGGCGGAACAGGGGGGGGGGCTGAGGTTTTTGCCAAAATGAGCTCAAAACACTGAGTTTTTCGTCCAAAACCTCAAAATTATCATGGGCGAGAAATATAGCGGATATTAATATTATAACTAGGGGGGGGGGGGGGGGGGGGACAAGGCCAAAGACCAAATCAATCACGGATTTTAGGGCGGGTTTGGCTTTTTTTCGGCATTGCCCCCCCCCCCTTTATATCGTTACAGCTGTAGCCCAATACAACTCTAAAGTCTCATTCATTGTCCAGCTAAATTTAGGTTCGATATGAGACACAAAGAGATACGGACCTAAAATCCAATCAGCTGATTTACTTTAGCTGAAGTTCATATCAAACAGGCCTTTCCCTGATAGTAATACTGTCCCTGCAGGACGGTATAAAGTTCGAGATAAGAACCCGTTTAAAAACCTGTTTAAAAACCCCTTTTAAAAACCGTGAAACTCAGATTCCTTGCAGAGGTTCATGTTTCAGTACCAGAGTGTATCACCAAATGAGCACTCGGTCACCTGTGTACCTCTTTTTGTAATGGAGTTCATTCTCTACTTCACACATTTGTTACCTTTAGATAATTATATTCTGCACATTGCCCTATTGGCCGAATCCAACAAGCCTCTTGGCTTAACTTTTCTGGGGTGCTATAACTATCTGCTGGGGTGCTATTACTATCTGCTACCGCCTACCACCTGTAAATTCATCACCCTAAGAACTAACCCTAACTCATAAAATTATGATTATTGTCGTAACCAATGTCATATGTTTCCGGGAGTGTCTACTTTTCACGCGATATTTAGTTTTTAGAATTACGGAGCGTGGGAGGATAGCATTTATATTTTATTCAAAGATATCAATTGTCGATGAATAAAGTCCGACAAAATGTTTTATCATTTGCCGGGATTGAATTTGGAGTGAAACATGAAGTAGAACTTGGATTGAATCATCTCTCTCTCTCTCTCTCTCTCTCTCTCTCTCTCTCTCTCTCTCTCTCTCTCTCTCTCTCTCTCTCTCTCTCTCTCTCTCGCTCTCTCTCTCTCTCTCTCTCTCTCTCTCTCTCTCCCTCTCAGCTGCATATTTGCCACCATTCCTCCACACACACAATATAGTTGGAGAACAGACTGAAGGAAACGGATACCGGTCTGGTGCTACAGGACTGAGGGAGTCGAGAGGGCAATGCAATGTTTATCTTTATCATTATTTCATTTTAGCAGTTTTTACTTGCACCGATTCTCACCATGCCTCCCGCTGCTGTGCTATCCATCCCAACTATCCTTGGTCGAAAGAGGAACGGAGATGAGCTGTCAGAACCAGAAATTCAATATTTCATTGATAGTGTCTGCAATCAATCAATTCATCCCAGTCAGGTATGCAGTAGTTGTCACGCGTGGAATCCAATCAATATAAAATAATTGGATCTTCTCTCAACATTCTTCTCTTGACATTCTTCTCTCGACATTTACAATTTACAAGCTCCTACGCAATCACAATTATCATACCAAAAAGAGGGGCGATCCTTGCTCGAACATCTCTAACCGCACCCTGCACAAATATTGTGAAGAATTAGGGTTAGAACTTGTTGAGTATCAAGTTAGAACGTAACAAGGTATGTTTCCAGATTGGTGCCATGCTCATGACGTTCTGTCTACGGGGCCTGTCCACCAAGGAAACTACTACCCTAACCAGAGCGATGATGAATAGCGGTAAGGTCCAAAAATGGGACCCCAGCTGGACGATCGTGGATAAACACAGCACCGGGGGAGTGGGAGATAAGGTAAGGGAGTGGGAGATAAGGTAAGGGAGTGGGAGATAAGGTAAGGGAGTGGGAGATAAGGTAAGGGAGTGGGAGATAAGGTAAGGTTCAACTTTTGACTTCTAGCTTGCGCCAAGCCCGTTCTGAGCGTGTTAGGGTCGAGTTTGATGATTAACGGGGTGGTCGAAACTCAATAAACTCATATTGTGGTCTCCCTTGTTGTTCTTAACTAACCAATGCCCGATTAGGTGACCTTCCCCTTGGTGGCGGCTCTGGCATGTTTTCCGGTGAAAATTCCTATGATTTCCGGCCGTGGACTCGGTCACACCGGGGGTACCATGGATAAACTCGAGGCAATTCCAGGTAGGTGTTGTGTGAGTAAGGGGTGACCAAGCTGTTCTCAAAGAGTGGAATTAGAAGAGTAGCCAGTAGTGAACAGATTAGCCAGGCACTGACATGACACATCACAAAAGACCCTGTGGACCCCGGTGACATATATCTGATATTATTATCACAGGGTTCCAGTACCAGTTAGCTGAGGAGAAGATGTGGGAGACACTGAAGACGGTGGGCTGTTACATAACCACACAAACCGGTGACATAGCTCCTGCAGATAAGGTACATAATAGGACAGGGTAGTAAGGTACATAGCAGACAGGGTAGTTAGATGCATTACCTAATCATAAGGTACACTACCTAATCATAATGATATATTGATAATGGGATAAAGTACACATGTGTCAATTCGGTTCAAAAAGCAGTTTTTAACACCATATAAGGCGATAAAGAAGAGAGTTTCGAACTTCGCTGTGGGTCCAATTATACTAAAAATATGCGTCAAATTTCAATTGATGTCATAATTTTGCTCATTGTCTGATTACTGATGCTATAAAAAACCTAGACAATATAATAAGGGTGAAATGCTCTGCCCAAGCTAAATTTTTCAGACGCTCTACGCTACACGTGACATTACATCAACAGTCTGTTATGCTCCCCTTTCGTGCTCTAGTATCATGAGTAAGAAGCTAGCTGAAGGCCTCGACTCTTTAGTACTGGACGTAAAGGTAAGAACAGTAGGACTCGACTTCATTCTCCTGAGAAAACTGTCCAGTGGGCACCAGTCCAGGGGGGGGGGGGGCACCACCAGCCAGCCCCGTTCTCGTGCACGTGCACCAGTCCCAGTGCAACTGCACGTCTGAAAGACAGAGAAGCTAAGAGGTTGTTAAGTAAGAAACAGTTTCATAAAATTAACCATTTCTCCAGTGCGGTAGAGGATCAACATTGGCGTCCTTTGAGGAGGCAGAATGGCTGGCCAACACCATGCGTGAAATAGGGACGGCCATGGGTGTTAAGACGGTGGCTGTTATCACCGAAATGGATACCCCCATTGGATATACTATTGGGAATTCTCTTGAGGTAGAACTGGAAGTTATTTCTTTACCAATATCACTTCTTATTTATAATTTATCAATTCAATATATCCAACTTCCCGGCAATTTTGCATTTGCGGGCATCGCAGTATAGACGCAGTACCCACGTACTATAGACGCATTATAAACGCATTATAAACGCATTATAGACGCATTATAGACACACGCAATATAGACGCAATTTCGTAAGCAGCACTATAAACGCAATATAGACGCATTATAACAGCAATATAAACGCATTTTTATAGACGCGACGCAGTATAGCCGCATTATAGGCGCACTACCCACCCCAAAATCACCTTATAGACGCACTATAGACGCATTATAGACTGACTATAGCAGCACCATAAACGCTACATAGACCCATATAGACGCATGATAGAAGCATTATAGACGCAAATCGCTTTTTATAGACGCCGCGTCTATAAAAAACGTGCTTTTTTAAGAAGCACTATAGACGTACTCAGACGCACGCTGCCATATTTGAGGCGCAGTTGGGCGAACTATAAACGCATTTTTGTTGCATATAAAAAGAAGCAGTATAGACGCATTATAGACGCATTATAGCCGCATGTGTGCGAAATCGATATAAAGACGCAATATAGACGCAAAAGGGAGGGAAGGAGAGGGAAGGAGAGGAAAAGAGGGAGAGAGGGAGGGATACAGAGACAGATCAGACAGAGACAGATGGAGAGAGGGAGGGAGGGAGAGGGAAGGAGAGGGAAAGATGGAGAGAGGGAGGGATGCAGAGACAGATCAGACAGAGACACTAGAAAGATGGACAGAGATCTAAGACAGACGGACAGAGTCAGAGGGAGAGAGATTAAGATAGAGAGAGGGGGAGATAGTAAGCGCGTGTTTGTCCGTCCGTCCGTCTGTCCCTGTCCGTTTGTTTCCATCTCTGTCACTCCGTCCCTATCTCACTCTCTCTCCATCTTACTCTCTCTCCATCTTAATCTGTCCGTCTGTCTCAGGTCTTTATCCGTCTGTCTCTGTCTCTCACTCTGTCCCTGTATCCCTCCCTCCCCCTTTCCCTCTCCTCCGCTCACCTCCCTCCCTCCCTCTCTCTCCCTCTCCTTCTTATTTTGCGTCTATATTGCGTCTTTATCCATTTCGCACACATGCGGCTATACTGCGTCTATAATGCGTCTATACTGCTTCCTTTTATATGCGACAAAAATGCGTTTATAAAACGCCCAACTGCGCCTCAAATATCGCACTGTAGCCTGGAGTACGTCTATAGTGCTTCTTAAAAAAGCACGTTTTTTATAGACGCGGCGTCTATAAAAAGCGTTTTGCGTCTATAATGCTTCTATCATGCGTCTATATGGGTCTATGTAGCGTTTATGGTGCTGCTATAGTCAGTCTATAATGCGTCTATAGTGCGTCTATAAGGTGATTTTGGGGTGGGTAGTGCGCCTATAATGCGGCTATACTGCGTCGCGTCTATAAAAATGCGTTTATATTGCTGTTATAATGCGTCTATATTGCGTTTATAGTGCTGCTTACGAAATTGCGTCTATATTGCGTGTGTCTATAATGCGTCTATAATGCGTTTATAATGCGTTTATAATGCGTCTATAGTACGTGGGTACTGCGTCTATAGTGCGATGCCCGCAAATGCAAAATTGCCCAACTTCCCTCCGTTAAAACAATCAATTTCTTATAGCGGAGGAAACCCGTCTGTCACTTTCTAATTGAAATTCCCTTCTCTCTCTAGATGATTGAATCCTTTGAATGTGTCAAGGGAAATGGTCCCGAAGATTTGGAGCTTATTGTCGCCGTTCAAGGTATAACCCGTTATCTCTAAACGGAATTTAGTTTCTAAAATAGCTTTGATTGACCTATAAATAGTCTAACACAATAATTAATATATGATAGAAAGGGATCAAGACACATGCCAAAGAAGTACGAGGCATCATTATAATATATTGATACGACGATATAATATAATACCTATAATATAATATCCTAAATTTCAGCTGGAATTTTGCTGGTGAACGCTGGACTAGCGCCTGATCTGGAGACAGCCAAGAACATGATCCGGTCTAAATTCAGGGATGGATCGGCTCTTGAGACCTTCCTAAACATTCTAAAGAACCAGGGTGTCTCGGAGGAAACTGCAGAGAAACTTCGTGATGGAAGGTAAGGAACAAGCCATGCGGTGATCAAACTTATGGGACATGTCCTATGGACCATGTCCTATGGGCCTCAAAGGGGTACATTTTAAGGGTAGAGGAAATCTATAACTTTGATTATTGAACTTGAACTTTTAAAGGTACGAGGAAGTGATGGGAAAATCTCGGGAGATAGAAGTGATCCGATCTGACGATGACGGTTACATTCAATCTGTGGACTCCCTAACTCTGGCGAACTGTGCGGTCCTCTTCGGTAGTGGAAGACAAGTTCCCAGTGATAAAATAGATCATACAGTAGGGCTGAGGCTTCTGAAAACCAAAGGAGATAAGGTACTGTTATTCAGCTAATTCCCTGATCTTTAGTAGAGGGGGTTGAAGCAATGATCAAGGAACAATGATCTACCGAACCCTCACAGAGCGTGCCGATGGTGTGAGCCACACAACTTATTCCTAGCTTTTTTCAAAAGGTCATTGAAGAAGTAAATTGTATCTATCCAGGATGAGAACTTCCTCCTCAACTATCAATTCCGTCCACCACATCCCCGCTCAAATTGTAGCTGACAGAAGTTCCCACTCTCTTCAGGTTAAAGTTGGGGAACCATTGATAGAAGTTCATCACAATGGTAGAGTAACCAAGGAAATGCTGTCAGATATTGCTGGTTGCTTCAAGTTCGGATCTGAGTGTCGTCCTATCAGTAGGATCCTTAAAATTGTAAGTTTTAGAGACAAATATTTTAAAGAGTACGGTTATAACCGGTTAACCGTTACATATAACCGGTTATATACTGACAACAAACTGCTAAGCCTTTAATTCTAAGTTGAGCATCCACTTCCCTATAGATCGGAAACGGCGGAAAGTGAAGCTTATAAAACTACACGAGGAAACCACATTACTTCTTAACTTTTTTGCGGGTGAAAGAGTGTTTTTATGAGTGTTTTTATGACAAAGTATTGTGATTTATTGAGTGAATTGTGACCGTTTTATCAAGATTTTATTACTCCGTAAATCACTGTGTAATTAATCCTAGGGAATTCCCTTGTACTTCAAGTGGGATAAAATGCTATACACTCTCGCTGTAGACAACATGCACTCACGTATATCGAGAGAGCGAGACGGGGAGAGAGAGAGATTGAGTGAGTGAGGGGGGAGAGATAGAGAAAGAAAGAGTGAGAGCTCACAACCCCCGCGTACATCTAGTCCAAGTAGCTCTTATATGCTCAAAATCTCGAGGATTTCTGATTAAAATTATCAAATCAACGTGCCAACATCATCCACCCCCTATAGCTGCATGACACGTGGGGGCATCCTGATTGGTTTAAAGATGCACGTGCCATATGTAGTGTGTGTCTGATGACTGATGATGCACAAGGCTCCCCTTCTTCTTCATCTCACAACCACCTTGTAGCTGCACGTGACTCTTTTGACAGGGATATAGCTAGAGGTACATAGTAAAGCTGCTGTACTTGAGTACGAGACACACACAGACATCTTGAGAGCTAGTTGGTGTATACTAGTGTATAACATCTGTGTACATGATGCTTGTGCATTTGCGTTGAATCATGAATCGTATGATAGAGGAGATGACCAGCCTGTTAGTCAGGCCTTGCACTGAGAAGATTGGGCGGTTAATCAAATCCGAGACGGCTCCCTGGTTTTGGTCTTTAGTCCATCAGGCAGCTCTCTAACTGCCCGGAATAAGCAACAACTGATAAAATATGAACTTGTTCATGTTTATTGAGTATCCAGTGGGATATATCTTGGGTGGTAAAGCATGAACTTGTGGATACCAGATACCTGTTCATGTTTATTGGAACTCCCAATGGGAGATATTTTATTTAGACTTGTCTTGCTCGACGCAGAAATTTCGTTATATCTCATGCCTTGCTTCTTCCAGCTTGCACTCGTTTTCTCATCATCCTTTTTTCAATCTATATCATCCATTCTCTCCTATCTTTTTCCTTCTCACTCTCTCTGCCTTTCTTCATCAGAATGCTGCGTGCAAAGTCGAGTCAGGCTAGTCATAACAAATCTACCGTTGCACTAGTTTTGTCAAGTTCGAGTATCACTTTCTTGCATGTATCCGGCAGGTACAAGTTGTGATGGAAAAAACTCTTTGAAGCTTTCGTAGTTTAATTAAGACCAGCGTCCAGCGTTATGCTACTTCAACTCGGCTTTCCGGTACTTTTGTAAAACGATTTGGCGACTAATCGCCGCAAAGCATCTCATATAATGCGTTTTTCTCCAACAAGTCACTCATGATAAAGTTTAAAGCATAATCATATTCCAACCCCACAAAATATTAAACTTCTCGTAAAATATATGTTATAGGTTTCACCCTCGCACTTTACCGGCATGCAGGGGCTCGTTGTACTACTCCTATAATTGCTTGTGAACCTTCGTTTAACTAGGTTTTAGTTTGTCGCATCGTTATGTATGCCGTATTAACTGCGGCGTCACCGGCATATAATGCCATCTTGGATGCTCGAACGTCTATACGTTTTACAAGCTACCTATGCAAGGCCGTAGAGATATACTTCTGCTGAATCAAATCAGCCAATAGATATGCTCTAGATCAATCTCCGATGTTCTCTCTGTCTTCGTGACGATTTCGCTCTCTGTCCCTCGCTACCTCTCTCTCTCTCTCTCTCTCTCTCTCTCTCTCTCTCTCTCTCTCTCTCTCTCTCTCTCTCTCTCTCTCTCTCTCTCTCTCTCTCTCTCTCTCTTTCTCTCCCTCTCTCTCTCTCTCTCTCACTGTATCGAGCGCCATTCATATGCACATGTGTCTCTTCAAGCATAGATCTGTTCCTGGCAAGCAGATCATGCTCTCCTCAAATCACAGATGAGAGCCCCATGTCAATTTCAAGTTTCTCTCTGTTTCTCTGCGGGTGATCGCTAGCATGCGTAAATATCAATGGATGATACGTTTGGCATACATCAGTAATGGTATTGCCCTAGCCGGCCTTATTTACATTTCTTTAAAACTTCCGTTAAAAATGCAACTTCAATTGATATTCCAAATTATTGGCTTCTGTCCATTCCACGCTTTGCTGCGAATGCACGTTTGCCTATTTTTGTCTCTCACTTCTCCAGTATTCTTCATCTTCTCTCTATCTCTATCTATCTATCTATCTCTCTCTCTCCTTCTCTTTCTCTCGGTTCACAAGCATGAACGCATTTGGTACCATGGTAGCATTGAAGCAGCGCAAAAAGAGAGAAAGATATCAGTATCCAAGAAGAGGACGTTCTATTTTTATACTAATTTTCGGCATCCTTACTGTTTTAACATTGTCCATTGTTCCTTTGTCGCAAGTTTTGTTGCATCCCAGTGACGTTTTATTGCAAGCTTCATGCTTTCTATTCTGTACGTGGTTAGTACTGGTTATTCCATTTCCAATTGCTTCATAGGTGGCCATTTCTTGGTAACGTGGCTTGAAAATTTTCACGAGCTTATCTTAAACTTGTCTTAAATTTAAGTTTAAGAAAAGGAAAATAAACACGCTTAATAACATGTTGGTTAGAGTTGTATAATATCCAGTTATCAAGCAATTCGATTTATCATGACTTTTTCCTCGCCGCCTTTCACTCACTGGCACAACGATCGCGAGTCTAGCGATCTAGTTTAAAACCTAACTTCTTTTGGTCGAAATTTTCGCCGACGGTCGGCTGACCGATCCTTTGTGCATTATGCCAGATGCTCAATAGGACTGACTTTTATAATAGACATGTTAAGGATAAACCGCTTTTGTTGAGCCTTTGAATATATTTTTATTTTGACACGATTACAAGTTGCTTTATCCTACCCTGTCTCATTCCAATTCTTGCAATGAATGACAGAACGTAACCCTAACCCTAACCCTAACCCTAACCCTAACCCTAACCCTAATTTGAAGGCGGGTTAGCAGAGTGAAGGGGAATGAGGTGAGAGATATATAAGTGCATTGCATGGGAAAGAATCAAATCGAGATGATGGGAAACATGACAACGAGATCATCGAATAGAAAAATAGAAGAATAGAAGAAATAGAAAAATGTCGCTACGGGCGAGAAAGTAAAGTACGGTATTGGTGTATCAAGCCATAACTAGCACATTTTTGATGAGGATTGATATGGTTCTTTAGTTTCGTGACGTCCAATTGACGTCAATCAGCTGACTTGTTGAGTCTTCTTCTCCCTCCTTTCTAGCTTCTTCTCCCTTCATTATATAGCTGATTGAATACCGATAGAAACCCATACCTTTCATAGCAATGAGCGCAACTGCAGTATCGACTAGGGCGGGTAAGAGAAAGGTGACCAAGAAATCAGTGGCAAGACCAGAGACAAGAGAGGGAGCACTCGATAATTCAGCAGCTACTGAGGGCAAGGTAATTACTAGGCAGTTGTAAACATAAACGTAAACCCAAAGCAAAATTGTTGCAAGTTTGGATCTGTGGGTGAAAGAGTGTTTTTATGACACGAATGGTATTGTGATTTGAATCTTCCAATTTGCATGGCTTTTATACTCCCTATAATTCCCCAAACAACCCCCTTTTTCTAGGAGTCGGAAGTGATGGATGCCGAGTTTAAGAAAGAGTTTGAAGAGGTTATGGGATACCTCGAAAAACTACCAGGAAAAGGTAATAACTCCTTTTTGAAGTAAAAATCGACGAATCGACGATTTTTCATCATCAATCAAAACCATTATCACTTCCATTATCTTTCAGAAAAAGGAATCCTTAACAATTGGTTGAAGAAACTTAAAAAAGCCAATGACGAAACACAAGAACTGAAAAATTGGAGGTAAAAATAACATCAGAAAACTGAAATATTTCCCCAACTGATAATTGTTCACAGAAAAAAGGGCCCTAATAACAATTTGTATATTTTCTAGGGAGATACGAAACGAGTACATTACGCTAATGAACAGTCAACTACGGAGATCAGATATTATTGAGCCATTCCTTACAAGGCCACAGGTAACTTATCATTGGCAAACAGATTCTTATTCGATATCGCATCTTCTTCATTAAATACATAAGCTAGATGGTATCTATAAAAAATGCATTGGAAACATCAACAATTTCAGCACCGTCAAGACAAAACAAATTCTTTCTTAGTAAAATAGCAGCACAGAGAAACTTCGACTATGGAAGTACAGCGGGTTGTACCAGCTAGTTGTTCGATCATTCCTTTTATAATAGTTTCCATCAAATTATATCCATTAAAATTTGATAGCTTGGAAGATGCGATTGGTAGTTCCAAGATTACAGTATATTAGCTGTCAGGCAAAAGCTATGACAGCATTATAGTGAAATGCTCTTTGAAGAACTTCCACTGGTGCGTATTCTTAAATTTTGAAGTTGCCTCTTTCTTGACGAATCATACACCAATCGCTTCACATAAAATTCTGGAAACCACAGACGTCAAATACCATGGCACATGCCCTAGTATAGTTCGAATCAGAAATCATACTGTTTAACATCTCTCCATCCTTATTTATGTGGGACCCCTTGCTCAAAATGTCTATAACAACAATCTCATTTCTTGATTTAGGTGGGACCCCTGCGACCAGTACCGAAGAAGCTCGCCTACACCAAGATGAAATTTACCCTATGTGCGGATGACAGCAGTAACTGAATCCAGTTACCATAGCAACCACAACAACAAGAAGACCCCCTCAACCACAAGATTCCAATTCTAATATCACAGCGAGTCATATTCCAACCAATAAACTGTGATGCAGAAGCTGCACCAATCGTTGTTAAATATAATTTGTTATATTTACACGCCTATATAAGCGTGGTCCAAGAGATAAGCCCATGAGCTAAACTAGAAACAATTTTAGAACAAACCAAACTATGTACTAGTAAATTTGAAAAATTAGGGAAAAGAGAGTGAAGTATCTTGCATTCCAGAATACGGTCAATATCTAATATGCGAGTATGTACAGAGAATTTTCAATGAAATATATTTGTCTTCTGGACTTTGTGTAATTAATATTATTCGAAATTTAAATGGGTTAATTCACTTCTAACGGGCCAATTTTCAAACATTTTTCGATGTAAACTACTACGAAAAACATTATTGTTATCATGGATACATTACATACATGGTATTCTGAATATAGCACCCTGACTTGAGAGTTATGGCACCCACAGATACAAGGCTGGTCATGGAGTTGTTTCTATCTTTGTATCAGAGCTCCGTCCATAGATATGATACAGATGACCTTAATATATTTTACTGTCAATAGATATATGTATGTATGTATATGCGGTGCTTGCTTGACCCTCTCTCTCCCCAAAACAATGCTTTGCGTTACCCTCATATCACTTGTCAACAAGAACTAATTGAAAAAGAGACAGCTATAGGGTGAGCTTGAGGAAGTGAGGAAACGAGGAAAAGGAAACAATTATATATTCTGCCATTCTAGAATTCTGTCAGTATAGAGGGGTTGCTAACTTGCTTCTCTTTACAATTGACACGTCAAGCTCCCTCTCTTCTCAAGAGATCAAAACTTGACAAGTGCAAGAGTTGGCATGCATTGTAGTTATATCACGCGAGGGAGGGGGGAGGTGAGATAAAGGTAGCGGTATGATAAACATAATACAAAATAGGTATTGACCCAGTGCCCCGAATTTCAGAAATCTAAAAAAATATTTTTCTAAGCCTTCAGCTAGGCTGCAAGATTCTATTCGCTAGGCTGCAATTTTTTGCTCGGTCTCGGCTGCTACGCAGCCTCGACCTCGCGACGTACGTCAGCATCGTAGAAGTTGGGCTAATAGAGAAAAAAGTACCATTTTCGGGGCAAAATCATCGTGCAGCCCAGAATGGGAAAATTTCCTCAAAATTTTCTGCAGCCGGGCTGCAAGAATCTCGACACCGAAATACATATGTATTTCACACTCTAATGAGGGGGATGGATATGTGACACCATTCTGGGACGCCTTATTAGCACTGTTAACCAATACGGGATATTAAACACATGTGATTCGGGGAAGCTTATATTTCATATTTATATTTTCTGCAGCCCGGGCTGCAATATCAGTCGAGGTTATTTTATTTAGGCTGCAAAAAATCAGTCAGGCTGCAAATATTTGCTCAAAAAATTACACGGGTTTGCAATATCGGGGCACTGGGGGTATTGATAGGAGTTGTCTTTCTTGCTCCTCCTTACCTGTAGACTGCAGCTGCACCATAATATTATTAATACTAAGGTGTGCTCCTATTAAGGGTACGCTAACCAAAAATTTTTTTCGAGTGCAGGGAAATCTCTCACCGTAGGGTTGTAGGCCATGCCAAGGAGACCTCAAATATGCAATTTGAGCTCTCAAGTCGAATTCATATTTTTGCTACAGCTGTTTAAAAAATGTCCTGAAAGTTCGTTTTTGGCATCCCAAAAAAATTTTTTTAAAGATAAGAGCATGAAAATTTGGGGATTTGAAAAGGACATGAAGGTGAATAACCACAAAAATTTTTTTTGCAATCCGAGCTGATTTCCGGTCCTGAGGTGGATTTCTTTTTTTCTACTTTAACGCCCTATTTGGCAAAGTTCCGAAAACATGTGAAAGCTGTAAATTGGTGAAAAGTTGCGTCTAACGATTATCTAAGTGGCCATAAATTTTGGGCGTGTCCTTATTTGAGATAAGCTGTACAGAGTTTTTTTTGTGAAAGCCGTCATTTCAGAAATAAATAAATTCCCTGTATCTCAAAAACGGTTGATCGTAGAGACCTGAGACTATGCTTAAACGATTCAGAAGGTCCGATTTTGGGGGGGTCTTCTGAGAGACATTTTGCTCCTACTTCAACCGTTTTTGCTGTAATTGCGAAAAACAAAAACCCATCTTCGCCATCGTGGATTTTTTGTGATTTTGTTTTTGATGATTATAGGGACCCATATGGACCAAATAGTGAAGGAATTAGCTTGTTAAACATTTTTCCATAGTTTCGGTCCTTTCTTAGCTAAAATTCCCTAATTACAGGATATTGGAGTTTAGCTTTTGCCCTTTTCATAGAATTTGTTTTTCGCAATTACAGCAAAAACGGTTGAAGTAGGAGCAAAATGTCTCTCAGAAGACCCCCCCAAAATCGGACCTTCTGAATCGTTTAAGCATAGTCTCAGGTCTCTACGATCAACCGTTTTTGAGATACAGGGAATTTATTTATTTCTGAAATGACGGCTTTCACAAATAAAACTCTGTACAGCTTATCTCAAATAAGGACACGCCCAAAATTTATGGCCACTTAGATAATCGTTAGACGCAACTTTTCACCAATTTACAGCTTTCACATGTTTTCGGAACTTTGCCAAATAGGGCGTTAAAGTGGAAAAAAAGAAATCCACCTCAGGACCGGAAATCAGCTCGGATTGCAAAAAATTTTTTTGTGGTTATTCACCTTCATGTCCTTTTCAAATCCCCAAATTTTCATGCTCTTATCTTTAAAAAAATTTTTTTGGGATGCCAAAAACGAATTTTCAGGACATTTTTTAAACAGCTGTAGCAAAAATATGAATTCGACTTGAGAGCTCAAATTGCATATTTGAGGTCTCCTTGGCATGGCCTACAACCCTACGGTGAGAGATTTCCCTGCACTCGAAAAAAATTTTTGGTTAGCGTACCCTTAAGTTGCATATATATATTCAAGACATATTATATACTATCTCCATTATCTATCTCCAATATCGCTCTCCACTATAAAATCAATTTATTTGCACATAATGTTGCTATTTGTGGAAGATCATATCAACACATTAATTGTTCCTTGCTAGACCCTCTCTCACTGCACCCCCAAATATTGGAGAGTGCTGTGCAGGTGGTGCAGGTGGTGACTGTTTCTCTATAAAAACGTTCATTGGACTTAGTATTATTTGTGTAAAACTTATAAACGCAGTTATAAAGCTAACTAACTATTCGCCCATTTTATAGCCCAACCTGACCGAGGAGCGGTTAGCTGCCAATAGTTACAAAACCACTGGCCCGAATGAGATCAGTCGCCCCGACGACAAATAACATTCTACACAGCAAAACAGTTGAGTTACTTTACTAATTTGTTGATTTACAAAACGACCTCAAATGCTAACACGAACATTCTCCCGTTCAGTTGCTAGACATCAACCCAATTCACGAAGAATCACTGCATCCGTAAAGAGTGGTCTTTACAAACCTTTATTTTTGGTACGTATACACATATTATATGATGTAGATTTTGTCAGGCCACAGTTCTCGCACGCTCCATATTTGAAAGAAATGAGAATAGGGTCAGGCCAATGCTCTGACAGTGTATATTCAGCATTCTTCAGTGCTGGGGTGGTGAACGTGCACTTGAACATTTGCATAGAATGCTAGGATAAGCACGCAGTTCATTACTGTCAGTCGGATGAAATGTTCCTTTGCCGGGTGGAGGTAAATTTTCCCGTGCGTGATCGAGATTTAATAAGCTTGTTAGCGGACAGGCAGATCTGACACGTTTTTATGGAGAGAACTTCGCGGGTGGGATTGTCATAACTCTGGTACAAATAGGACCAGTTTTTATGCAACTTCCTTTTTATTCTATTGACCGTACCATGTCGTTTTCTGGACATAAGCTTGGTGCTTTTGTTATTACTAACTCTTGCTAATTCCCCAGAAAAACATCATGCCGTGGACAGGACCGGCACAATGCGCAACGGGAGATGGAAAAGAGAACTTCAATCCCGAAGAGTTTCTATCGGCCACCCTCCCCGTGACAGGGGTGACAGTGGACGCCTACCAACAGGCAGCCAACAAGAGCCACATATTGGAGTGCATGATAACAAGAGATAGTGTCATTTCAACTGGAATCGGAGCAGTCTATCGACCTCCACTGACCCTCAGCGAGAACCCCTTTATCCCCTACCACACGCCCATCGCTCACTATGATGACTTTGCAGGCTACCTGCCCCCGCCATGCTGTATCCCAATGGATCCCATGGTAACGGCCGCATGGAACCCGATTAAGTGTAACGGGTGTCTCCCCCTCCACCACCAGAACCAGTGCATCTACCCGAGACATCACACAGCGGCAGCCCAACCAGAGAGCAAGATCACATGGAGCGCACCCAATAACCTGACAAAGCCCCTCGATGCCGTTCCCGAGATGACCCTTGCCCAGAGTTTCCCGCTCCACTCCTACACAAGACCAGCTAACGCGGCCATCTACCCGCGGTTATTCTCCGATAAGCCCCTCGTCACAACCCTGGACCTGACGATCCCGACCACGGCCGTACTGCCGGACACGTGCCATCCTGCACATACCCTTATCCCGGCAGCAGCTGCTGCAGCCGCTGTGGCAGCGACGAGGGTTCTACCACAAACAGTCAACCCCTTTATCCCAGCCGCTCTACCCATCTTGAGGCCTAACGTCACGGCAGCTTTGGTTGTCCCTAACAACATAGTGGAACCACAGAACATGGAGCTACCAACTACCAGGCCCCAGAGGAGCCGAAGAAAACTGGGGCTCCACCACCAACGACCGAAACAAGCCTCCCACGACAGGGAAAAAGAATGCTACCAGAGCTGAGAAACTAGTGGTATCACTCACAAAACCGCTGCTCGATTGTCACCGGAAGGGCCTGGAGCGTATTGCGTGTAAGCCCAGCCCGGCATGGCCAGATACCTCCAACTCCTGTTCCGGATCCTCGAGGAAGAGCTCTCCCGATGGTGTCCCAGATACACTTCGTCCGTGTCCCGTCCATGAACTGCTTGCTGTCACAATGTTAACTAAGTGTATTCATTTTGAACAATCGAATCCGCTGCATCCAAAAAAGAGGGTCCGAGTAGAAAAACGCTAACGAAGCTAGTTTGATTATTTGAAAAGTCTCTCTCGTCTGTATGTTTTAAGATTTAAATGCTTTCCTTTCGTTAAAAGAAAATAGAAAGCTATTTTTGGAATGTTCTTCATCCAAATTTCTTGGATTGGTGTTATTATTTAATGTTACAATGTTGAGAAGTGAAAGGGAACTGTATCATCATTAGGGATCAACGAGTTTAATTTTCAACGAAATTAAATAGCATTTTAATAGAGTGAGAAAAATATTAATTTAGATAAATATACACAGATAGTATAAACATTTTATTTACATGGTTTTTAGATGTCAACTCTTGCTTGAGCATTAAATTTCATTGATCTAGGGTGACATATCACTATAATATAAGAGGCCAAGAAAACATAAAACATCGGATTTTCTCAACCACTCTGACTCAGTTAGTTGATGAGAGTTCTATATTTTATATCTGTTATTGTAGATTGTAACGTTATATTGCTGTTGTAGCCGTTGCTGATACCACTACATTTAATTTGTCGTGTTTTAATTTTACCACTTTAACCACCCCACGGCTCACAACTTCCTACTTCTAGTTCTCACCTTCTTTAGAATATATCGATAATAACGCCCAAGAGGGGGAAGGCAATGGAGAGAGAAGACCACCCTCTAATCCCGTCAAAAAGTGTCTGGTTAGAATGAAGTTATAATCGATTTTCATCTTGTATGGTTGTACGTTTAATAAGTGTTCGATATATGCGTACCATGATGTATCCCGACTTGACGAGTTAATTCACTCCACCTAAACGTTCGAAGCATTCATGAATTGACAACCATCGATACGAGATATGAAGATAACTAATCGCGTATATTGATTTCATCTATATCGCCGGTACTAGCCCCGCTGTCTTCA
This sequence comes from Hormiphora californensis, assembly GCA_020137815.1. Classification (NCBI taxonomy): domain Eukaryota; kingdom Metazoa; phylum Ctenophora; class Tentaculata; order Cydippida; family Pleurobrachiidae; genus Hormiphora; species Hormiphora californensis. Next base: position 3,887,276 of record CM035355.1, on the reverse strand, counting down.
GGGACTACCCATCTCTGGCAGGTTCCGCAGAGGTAACAATCACATACGTACTATTATATGGCTTACAACCATTCAATGTTGAGTAACGAGGCTTCAACTTTCCATAGCTACACAATCGATTTGACAATGGGCCGGACAAACAAGGTCCTATTTAGAGACAATGCACGGCCATATAACGAGCCTTCCAGGCCAATGCTCTGACAGTAACGAGGCGACAACTATTGAGAACATATCGTTATAAATAGTAGTAAATTGCCCAAGGTGGGTATATAATAGGTTCACCAATCTCAGGAAGTCTCTCGACTCTCGTGTTTGCGAAAGGGTGGACCGCCTCTGTGGACCTTCAAAAGATTTAGGCGTTTGTTCCTTGTATTGCACGAATACCCCACATATTCAAGTGTACTATCGCAAGGTGCTCAAATCTACTATCGCAAGGTGCTCGTTTTTCATAGTTGCTTGAGTAAATAGTTGTTCATTTTCTATCGACTACTTAGTTTATAGAGCAGTTTTTTAATATTCTTAACATTGTGGTATAAGCCATAAAATATATTCTGTCCCAGTACTTGTTATAATAACCCATCTTGCATAGCAGGACCATCTCACATGGCATGTTTAAGGAGTCTGCTCTTTCTGACGGTGGTAGTGTTCGCAACAATATCTGGAAAAGGCGTGTCACAATGGTGTCAATATGACAACAAATACCTTTCCACATACTCCTCAGGAACACATTCCTATCCAACCCTGAGCAGCGCCAAAGCAGCATGTCTGGAGAGGGAGGATTGTATGGGTGTAACCCGGGAGAATGGGGGGAGTTACACCCTTCGGAAGGACATGGTACTACAGGACAGCACTTCTGGGGAAACAACATACGTGCCGTGTGGGGGGTACTTTGCCTGTGATACAATCGGCTTGAAATCAGTTCATGGAAAGTTTCTGAGTGCCCAGCCCGATGGCTCCGTCGACTGGGATAGGACTGGGTATGGTGGCTGGGAAAGAATCAAGTTTGAGCAGTTCGGGAAGGACACGTTTTTCCTGAAATCAGCCCATGGCAAGTACCTAGCAGCGACCCCTTATAGAAATAGGCTGGAGTGGAACCGAGGGGCAGCTAGTAGCTGGGAGCTGTTCAAGGTATCCCAATATGAGAACAAGATCTCCCTAAAGTCCATACATGGCAAGTATCTGTCTGCACAGCCCGATGGAACTGCTGATGTGGACCGAACCGAGTGTAACTCCTGGGAGTGGTTCACTGTAGTTCAGCAATGTCTTAACAGAAAAACCGCACGTGCAGATGCGCCGCGCCGCGGCTCAAATTCACGTGCGTGTTATACAGATTCTGACAGAAAATACAAACAAGAAATTCCAGGTGGAAATGTGTATGACGGACTGTAACAATATTGAGTGTGACTGCAGTAAGGACTTGAATATGGAGGATTACGAGCTAGAGAATGTTGAGTACCAGGTTGATGAAGCATTGGTTCACGAGTTTCCCCCGGAGACAGTGGCCTATCAGCGGATAGACAATTCGGACGGGACTACTGAGCAGAATAGCAGGTTCATGGTGAGAGAGACCCTGATTGAGTCAACCAGTTTCACCCAAAAAGCGGGGGCAAATGTGACTATCGGAACAGAGTTCTCTATTGGAATTCCAATCATAAATGATGGTAAGGTATCTACCAAGATCTCTACCAGCTATGAATACTCATCCGGAACTGAGCGGACTGAGGAAAGCACGACAGAAGCGGAGTACATGTGTAACGCCCCGGCCGGAAAGAAAGTGAAGTGTTCAGCTCTACTGTTTCGATACCAATCATCGGTGCCCTACAAGCAGACCTGGACCCACAAGCGGCTACCCTGTTCCTGCGAGAGTTCTGGGGTGTTCAGCCAGATTACTGCTCACGAAATGCACCTTGTAATCGACGAGGATTAAGGAACCATCAAGAGGATTGTTTTAAATTTTCGGAGAACTAATGGTTTTGGAAATGAGAAGTGACAAATATAGTCATTAACCGTTTTTATGAGCCCATGATTATATAATGTATGTTGCACTAAAATTCGATTGAAAAATCTTCGTTTCGTTGAGATGTTATTCCAATTAAATGAAATTGAGTATCTATTTTGAGATGTCCTAAACTGACAACTATACGGAGGTATATAATTCACCAAACTTTATCGAAACTGGACATGGGGAACTTGACACGTTCTTGACAGGTCTGGTGCAAGTAGAACATATAAAAATAATGCTACACCCCACAACTTATCCTAGCTTCAAATTTAAATACCAACTCGACACTTTACAACGCATTTATCGGGAGAAGGATTGGACCTCTACGTACATTATCTTAGACAAACTGAAATGCTTAGAAAGAAGATTACGAGAAAGAGATAGACCGAGTTACATATGTGAACTACATCATACCCCATAGCCTAAACATTAATCTGGATAGCGTTTGTTTCCCTCCCCCCCCCCCCTGTACAAGGGTGTGTTGTGGTTGATATAAATCTGCATACCGTGATGATTGCTCTTTAATATCTGCCCTGCTCTATCTATGGGGGTGTCTGTATTACGTCCACAAAAGTGTCCAAGGCACACACGACAAACTCGTCAGAACTAATGAACTGCTGGCCGTAGCTCTTGGCAGAGAGAATCGCTCGACCAACCTAGTTGGGGGATATTGCTGGGTCAGAATATATCAGAATAGTACACCGGTACTGTCTGGCTGCGCCGACCTGATCTGAGTGCACTGAGAATCGAAACAGGAGTTTGGCGCCGCCAGACAGTACCGGTACGCGTTTGTTTGGTAAGATGTAGATTGACACTAAAATATCACCCGAACCATCACAGAGCGGTGTGAGCCACACAACACCATGTACCACTATGTACTACAGTACGTAAAAAGATAACCTAGAATTTAAGAAAAAGCTCTACCAATACCTGAGTTGAAGATAGTTCATATTTACTGGCGCTGTCAAGGTGGTCTGCTAGGAGTTGGAGTAGAGCCTCACACACCCCTCTATCAGATAAGGTACCCAACTCTCTGTGAAAATAATGAGTGGTACTAACTGGGTACCAGGGGTAATGATAAGTTTTACAAGCTTAGCTGGTTACCAGCTAACAAAGTCGCTTTTTGAAATTGCTCGACCACTTTCGTAGGAGCTAGCACAAAAATGCAGAACTACACTAAATCGGTGTAGTTCTGCATTTTTGCAGCTAACAAAGTCCAAATTTCATGGGTGTCTCATCAATCACACCCTCCCTTGGCTTGCTTGGAGGGTGGAGGGGGGTCCTAATCATCTCAACTAAACACACAATGCTGTACCTGTAAAGTAGTTCAGAGTGTTTCTTGTAGTCGTGACACACCAGACAAGTCAGTACATTGTTGTAGAACAATAGATGAGGTACTGCATCCATCTCTTTACAGGCTACAGGGAGGGAGGGGATGGGTTACACGGTCGCTTGTAGTGGCAAAACGGTAATGGAAAACGAAGATACAGTAAGACGACGCGCAACCGTGACCAATCAGGGCGCTAGTACGTGCTGACACATGAACTTTTTGCCGCGCGTTATGCACCGTGCGCGTCTCCTTACTGTATTTTGCGTTACCGTATTTTGACTGCAAGCAGCACTGTTATCATTGCAGGGAGAGCTTGGGTTATCATAAGAAAGGGTAAAACTAACAATGAAAAAGTGGTACTACCCGCATCCTCCATATCCTTAAATCGATAGTGTTTACGCAGTGAATACAGAGCGAATGCAGAGTGAATGCAGAGCGAATGCAGAGTGAATGCAGAGTGAATGCAGAGCGAATGCAGAGTGAATGCAGAGTGAATGCAGAGTGAATGCAGAGTGAATGCAGAGTGGTTCCAGAGTGAATACGCAGTGAATGCAGAGTGAATACGCAATCATTGGTAATATCCTACCAATTGTAGCAACAATATCCGATTTTTTTATCACTGCGTATTTACGGCATTCTAGTTCTGGTAGGATATTACCAATGATTGCGTATTCACTCTGCATTCACTGCGTATTCACTCTGGAACCACTCTGCATTCACTCTGCATTCACTCTGCATTCGCTCTGCATTCACTCTGCATTCGCTCTGCATTCACTCTGCATTCGCTCTGCATTCGCTCTGCATTCACTCTGCATTCGCTCTGTATTCACTGCGTAAACACTATCGATTTAAGGATATGGAGGATGGGCAGGTGCACAGTTGCTCGACAGTCTATTTCTGGCTGCTATTTCTGGCTGCTATTTCTGGCTGCTATTTCTGGCTGCTATTTCTGGCTGCAAGACCTATTTCTGGCTGCTAGACCTATTTCTGGCTGCAAGCAGCCAGAAATAGATTTAGCAGCCAGAAATAGATTTTAGCAGCCAGAAATAGATTTTAGCAGCCAGAAATAGGGTTTCTCTCACGTGATCTCTCTATCTCTGTATGGGATACGAGAAACGAATCGGTGAAGTAATTCGGTATCTGCAACTAATTGGGTATGGCATACGGGAGACGAGTCGGTGAAATGATTCGGTATCTGCAACTAATTGGGTATGGGATACGGGACCTGCCAAATTAGTTGCAGATCGAGTATGGTGTTGTCCTCAGTCGGGCGCTGCTGCTGGACGTGTTGGCGAGGAAGATGGTGGTCGTATAGGAACTGGTCCACTATGGTGCGTATTCAGATCCAGGTTTACGGTCCTCGATACCTCCCGGCAGGCACACAGGTTGAAACGCCGCAGGATCCGGAGCGGAGATGTGGGCCTGTTCAGAGGGCAGGCCTGAAGCTGGTGTCTTCCCTCCATACAGAGGGAGCAAATGTCGAGGCTCCTACTCGATGTTGTCCCCGATCAAGGAGTGTTCGTGGTTTTGTCGTTTCGTGGGAGAGAAGGTATAGGAACTGTCCGGTGGCGGCATAATTGATTGCGATGCCTTGACGTCAAAAATTTGGCATTTTATAATGGATTGTCATAATGGGTCCCACCGACCTTGTTTGTGACACGAGGCATGAAAAGTTACACTATAAGAGATATGTTTATCGGTTATGCTATCCCGACATATTACACAGCGTGATATGAGATCAGTTTATCGGTGATTTGACGCAATGGGTGTGATAACACATATTCGATGGCGTAAATTTCAAGTTGGGAGCTAGGGGACCGGTAAAACAAAAGAGGTGCCTCTCATATCCCATACCCAATTAGTTGCAGATACCGAATCACTTCACCGATTCGTTTCCCGTATCCCATACCCAATTAGTTGCAGATACCGAATCATTTCACCGATTCGTCTCCCGTATCCCATACAGAGATAGAGAGATCACGTGAGAGAAACCCTATTTCTGGCTGCTAAAATCTATTTCTGGCTGCTAAATCTATTTCTGGCTGCTTGCAGCCAGAAATAGGTCTTGCAGCCAGAAATAGGTCTTGCAGCCAGAAATAGCAGCCAGAAATAGCAGCCAGAAATAGCAGCCAGAAATAGCAGCCAGAAATAGCAGCCAGAAATAGCAGCCAGAAATAGCAGCCAGAAATAGACTGTCGAGCAACTGTGCACCTGCCGGAGGATGCGGGTAGTACCGAAAAAGTAATAGTAAATAGTAAATTTCCTGTCCGTCGAAGTTATAAAATGTGTTTTACCAAGTTTTTCCATGAGCCGCTCTGTTACAACGGGAGGTAGTCCATTACACAGTCCCTTTAGCAACTCATTATGAACCTTTCCATTGAGCCCTGGAAATGGAGAGAAACAGTTCAGAGCATATTCCTGGGTTCGTAAATAATAATTCACACACTACAATTGTGAAATTCAATGCAAATCGCAACCTCATCGTTGTGTCCTACTCGATCGCGGGGATTCGGGGCCTGGCAAGGCCCCCCGACCCGAATATAACCCAAACTCAACCCATCCCCCCTAAAACATCCCCCCTAACACTAAAACAACGGGGCCGAGCCGACAGGCCCTTAATACCAGATGAAAAAAAAACCATAAAACCATTCGGGGCCTGGCAAGGCCCCCCGACCCGAATATAACCCAAACTCAACCCATCCCCCCTAAAACATCCCCCCTAAAACTAAAACAACGGGGCCGAGCCGACAGGCCCTTAAGGGTACGCTAACCAAAATTTTTTTTCGAGTGCAGGGAAATCTCTCACCGTAGGGTTGTATGCCATGCCAAGGAGACCTCAAATATGCAATTTGAGCTCTCAAGTCGAATTCATATTTTTGCTACAGCTGCTTGAAAAATGAACTGAAAATAAGTTTTTGGCATCTTAAAAATACATTTGTAAAGATAGGATCATAAAAATTTGTGGATTTGAAGAGGACAAAGAGGTGAGTAGCCACAAAAAATTTTTTTGAAATTCGAGCTGATTTCCGGTCCTGAGGTGGATTTCTTTTTTTCCACTTTAACGCCCTATTTGGCAAAGTTCCGAAAACATGTGAAAGCTGTAAATTGGTGAAAAGTTGCGTCTAACGATTATCTAAGTGGCCATAAATTTTGGGCGTGTCCTTATTTGAGATAAGCTGTACAGAGTTTTTTTTTGTGAAAGCCGTCATTTCAGAAATAAATAAATTCCCTGTATCTCAAAAACGGTTGATCGTAGAGACCTGAGACTATGCTTAAACGATTCAGAAGGTCCGATTTTGGGGGGGTCTTCTGAGATACATTTTGCTCCTACTTCAACCGTTTTTGCTGTAATTGCGAAAAACAAAAACCCATCTTCGCCATCGTGGATTTTTTGTGATTTTGTTTTTGATGATTATAGGGACCCATATGGACCAAATAGTGAAGGAATTAGCTTGTTAAACATTTTTCCATAGTTTCGGTCCTTTCTTAGCTAAAATTCCCTAATTACAGGATATTGGAGTTTAGCTTTTGCCCTTTTCATAGAATTTGTTTTTCGCAATTACAGCAAAAACGGTTGAAGTAGGAGCAAAATGTCTCTCAGAAGACCCCCCCAAAATCGGACCTTCTGAATCGTTTAAGCATAGTCTCAGGTCTCTACGATCAACCGTTTTTGAGATACAGGGAATTTATTTATTTCTGAAATGACGGCTTTCACAAAAAAAACTCTGTACAGCTTATCTCAAATAAGGACACGCCCAAAATTTATGGCCACTTAGATAATCGTTAGACGCAACTTTTCACCAATTTACAGCTTTCACATGTTTTCGGAACTTTGCCAAATAGGGCGTTAAAGTGGAAAAAAAGAAATCCACCTCAGGACCGAAAATCAGCTCGAATTTCAAAAAAAATTTTTGTGGCTACTCACCTCTTTGTCCTCTTCAAATCCACAAATTTTTATGATCCTATCTTTACAAATGTATTTTTAAGATGCCAAAAACTTATTTTCAGTTCATTTTTCAAGCAGCTGTAGCAAAAATATGAATTCGACTTGAGAGCTCAAATTGCATATTTGAGGTCTCCTTGGCATGGCCTACAACCCTACGGTGAGAGATTTCCCTGCACTCGAAAAAAAATTTTGGTTAGCGTACCCTTAATACCAGATGAAAAAAAAACCATAACCATAACCATTCGGGGCCTGGCAAGGCCCCCCGACCCGAATCTAACCCAAACTCAACCCATCCCCCCTAAAACATCCCCCCTAAAACTAAAACAACAGGGCCGAGCCGACAGGCCCTTAATACCAGATGAAAAAAAAACCATAAACCATAAAACCATAAAACCATAACCATAGATATTTTTAGAGTGAAAGTTTTGAAGCCCCCTGAAGTAGTAGAGAGGTGTTCTATGGCTCGTTGGAAAGGTCTCGAGGTCCCGCGACGTATAGGGGGTGTGGCGATGGCCATACCCAAACCTATAAGGGGTAGGACGCGAAAAACAGTCAAAATAAGGGGTATACAGAACTCGACAATTAGAAGGAGTAGAAAGGTGTTCTAGGGTGCGTTCGAAAGCTCTCGAGGTGCTGAAGTAATTGGAATGTAATTGGAAGTAATTACATGTAATTAAAATGTAATTACATGTAATTAAAGGGTAATTACATGTAATTAAAAGGTCTAAATGACCCCAAATGACAATTCAGACATATTTTGACATATTTGGAGGCCCTGAGACCAGCAGGTGGCAAAATTTAATCCGGTTTCGGGTCGGCTGACGTAAAAACTCCGCGTTTTGGTCGAGATAACCATAAACCATAAAACCATAGATATTTTTAGAGTGAAAGTTTTGAAGCCCCCTGAAGTAGTAGAGAGGTGTTCTATGGCTCGTTGGAAAGGTCTCGAGGTCCCGCGACGTATAGGGTGTGTGGCGATGGCCATACCCAAACCTATAAGGGGTAGGACGCGAAAAACAGTCAAAATAAGGGGTATACAGAACTCGGCAATTGGAAGGAGTAGAAAGGTGTTCTAGGGTGCGTTCGAAAGCTCTCGAGGTACTGAAGTAATTGGAATGTAATTGGAAGTAATTACATGTAATTAAAGGGTAATTACATGTAATTAAAGGGTAATTACATGTAATTAAAAGGTCTAAATGGCCCCAAATGACAATTTAAACATATTTTGACGTATTTTGAGGCCCTGAGACCAGCGGGTGGCCAAATTTAATCCGGTTTCGGGTCGGCTGACGTAAAAACTCCGCGTTTTGGTCGAGGTAAACCATTCGGGGCCTGGCAAGGCCCCCCGACCCGAATATAACCCAAACTCAACCCATCCCCCCTAAAACATCCCCCCTAAAACTAAAACAACGGGGCCGAGCCGACAGGCCCTTAATACCAGATGAAAAAAAAACCATAACCATTCGGGGCCTGGCAAGGCCCCCCGACCCGAATATAACCCAAACTCAATCCATCCCCCCTAAAACATCCCCCCTAAAACTAAAACAACGGGGCCGAGCCGACAGGCCCTTAATACCAGATGAAAAAAAAACCATAAAACCATAAAACCATAAACCATAAAACCATAGATATTTTTAGAGTGAAAGTTTTGAAGCCCCCTGAAGTAGTAGAGAGGTGTTCTATGGCTCGTTGGAAAGGTCTCGAGGTCCCGCGACGTATAGGGGGTGCGGCGATGGCCGTACCCAAACCCATAAGGGGTAGGACGCGAAAAACAGTCAAAATAAGGGGTATGCAGATCTCGGCAATTAGAAGGAGTAGACAGGTGTTCTAGGGTGCGTTAGAAAGCTCTCGAGGTGCTGAAGTAATTGGAATGTAATTGGAAGTAATAACATGTAATTAAAATGTAATTAGATGTAATTAAAGGGTAATTACATGTAATTAAAAGGTCTAAATGACTCCAAATGAGAATTTAAACATATTTTGACATATTTTGAGGCCCTGAGACCAGCGGGTGGCCAAATTTAATCCGGTTTCGGGTCGGCTGACGTAAAAACTCCGCGTTTTGGTCGAGTTAACCATAAACCATAACCATAGATATTTTTAGAGTGAAAGTTTTGAAGCCCCCTGAAGTAGTAGAGAGGTGTTCTATGGCTCGTTGGAAAGGTCTCGAGGTCCCGCGACGTATAGGGGGTGTGGCGATGGCCATACCCAAACCTATAAGGGGTAGGACGCGAAAAACAGTCAAAATAAGGGGTATACAGAACTCGGCAATTAGAAGGAGTAGAAAGGTGTTCTAGGGTGCGTTCGAAAGCTCTCGAGGTGCTAAAGTAATTGGAAGTAATTACATGCAATTAAAATGTAATTACATGTAATTAAAGGGTAATTACATGTAATTAAAAGGTCTAAATGACCCCAAATGACAATTCAGACATATTTTGACACATTTGGAGGCCCTGAGACCAGCGGGTGGCAAAATTTAATCCGGTTTCGGGTCGGCTGACGTAAAAACTCCGCGTTTTGGTCGAGTAACCATAAACCATAAAACCATAGTAACCATAAAACCATAAAACCATAAAACCATAGATATTTTTAGAGTGAAAGTTTTGAAGCCCGCTGAAGTAGTAGAGAGGTGTTCTATGGCTCGTTGGAAAGGTCTCGAGGTCCCGCGACGTATAGGGGGTGTGGCGATGGCCATACCCAAACCTATAAGGGGTAGGACGCGAAAAACAGTCAAAATAAGGGGTATACAGAACTCGGCAATTAGAAGGAGTAGAAAGGTGTTCTAGGGTGCGTTCGAAAGCTCTCGAGGTGCTGAAGTAATTGGAATGTAATTGGAAGTAATTACATGTAATTAAAATGTAATTACATGTAATTAAAGGGTAATTACATGTAATTAAAAGGTCTGCATGACCCCAAATGATAATTCAGACATATTTTGACATGTTCTGAGACCCTGAGACCAGCGGGTGGCCAAATTTAATCCGGTTTCGGGTCGGCTGACGTAAAAACTCCGCGTTTTGGTCGAGGTAAACCATAAAACCATAACCATAGATATTTTTAGAGTGAAAGTTTTGAAGCCCCCTGAAGTAGTAGAGAGGTGTTCTATGGCTCGTTGGAAAGGTCTCGAGGTCCCGCGACGTATAGGGAGTGTGGCGATGGCCATACCCAAACCTATAAGGGGTAGGACGCGAAAAACAGTCAAAATAAGGGGTATACAGAACTCGGCAATTGGAAGGAGTAGAAAGGTGTTCTAGGGTGCGTTCGAAAGCTCTCGAGGTGCTGAAGTAATTGGAATGTAATTGGAAGTAATTACATGTAATTAAAGGGTAATTACATGTAATTAAAGGGTAATTACATGTAATTAAAAGGTCTAAATGACCCCAAATGACAATTCAGACATATTTTGACATATTTTGAGGCCCTGAGACCAGCGGGTGGCCAAATTTAATCCGGTTTCGGGTCGGCTGACGTAAAAACTCCGCGTTTTGGTCGAGGTCACTATAAATAGGTTGGTATCGAAGACACCTCACACTCTGCGCGCTGGCAAGGGGTAACTTCGTAACCAAATAAATAGGGCAAATTAAACCGGAAGAGTCTACTCTATCTATTCGTGCCACCATCCACCCTTACCTTTATCTCTAAGGAGCTTGTATGCAGCCATCACATTATCATTGAAGGCTGGTCGGGAGTGGTGCGTCAGACATACCAGGCGCTGGGCTTTGATGATTGGACTTGCCTGAGGGAGAGAGATAGATAGATAGAGAGAGAGAGAGAGAGAGAGAGAGAGAGCGAGAGAGTTAATCTCAATGGCAAGTTCATGCAAATGATCGATGAAGCACCGACTCCCGGAGTCCAAATCAAGCTTCAATTTCACATGCTTGTTGCGCGCGGGAATTTTTCAAAGACGGAATGCTGACACCTTATTGAAACGCTCGCGCGCCCTACTGTAGTGAGTCGGAGTTATCTCTCTCAATACAACGAACACCGTGACACTGGATTTGGAACAGTTTGGTCTGGAAAATAACCAGGAAATGAATGAATGATCAATGTGTTATGAGTGAAATGTGGAACTAGTTATACGTTACCTCTTCAACGTAGGATCTGAAGAACTGGCTGAGAAAGGTGATGGGATCTTTTGGTCGGTTTTCTATCAGTAGAGATACTACCTATTAGGACGTTTATGTTAACACGGAGAAGTCAGGAAAAAAAGAAGGAAACACTAAAATAACACCGACAAAACAAACAAACAAGAATTTCCACTCTGTGACCAATCGTGGTGTGCGTTTTTATATCTGAGACACCGATATCTCACACAAGCTGGCTGCTGACTTCTTGAAGCAACATTGTATGATTATTGGGTGAGACCCCGGTACGTGTCGGTTTGTTGTTTCTACAACTAAAAACCAAGATATTTACCTCTCTGACAGCGCCTGCAACACCAACTTTTTCAAAGTATTCCTCCGGATCATTTGTCCTCTCGATTGCAGCTGAAGATTTCTCTTTCTTGTTACTGCTCATTTCTACAACTTGCTGATCTGGGTTAGTTTTGTATGGAACAACAAATAATGGAAGTGCTAGTATTTTGAATTTTGATATTGGTTGAAATTTGTGTGTAGTGAGTAGAAACACTAAAACCGATATGTTTTTGTTGTTAGCAAATGGTTAAAATATATTACTAAACGGTCTAATTAGAAGAATCAGTCTACATAATCAATGGAAAATTAGAGATTTTTAATTATGTACATGGATACTACAAAAATACACAAAATCTACATATCAGTACAAACTAAATCGAATATAAGGAGTAAAAAGCCCTGCCACAAAAAGTCCCAAAACAGAAAGAGAGAGAGTTCGGAGGTCTACTTCGTTTCTGGCTGACTGGTTTCATCACCATCTCTCTTTTCAGTAGAATTAATCAGGCCAGCTGTTGTAGTGAATGGTTTTACAGCTGGTGTGCTCTCTTCTACCTCCTCATCTTCTGCCTCCCCTTCCACGTCTGATAAGTAGGCGTATATCCTGTGGCTCTGAAGGAGGGAGAGAGGGGGATATGAGATGAGTGTGGCTCTAAAGGAGAGGGGGGGTATGAGATGAGTGTGGTTCTGGTAGGAAGGTAGACATTTTATGTGAGTCTAGAGAGGAATAATTTACATCTGAAATAATTCTTCGGATCACGTGAGAACTGCTACAAACTGCAAACCATCATGCACCGTTGTCCGCTTTTAAAACTTTCAACTTATTTTCTTGTTTCCCAAAAACTTACTATTGGTTCGTAGAAGTAGGCCATGAAGTCAGCAACATAATCATGTATTCTCTTCTGAACACCCTCAACACGTTTCTTTACCTTTAACCTTTTCTCCTGATGTGATACATATTGGGCTTAGTGCCAAACTAGTTTCCAGAAATCGAGTTATTTTCTGCCCCATTGTATTTCGCGACAATTCGACTACCACCCCTCTATCTCTCTCTCTCTCTCTCTCTCTCTCTATCTCATATAACCCTTTCTTCCTAAACAAATATACCAGGGAAGGAAAGACTCACTGTTAGAATGTTGATACCAAGATCATGCCTGGTGTAACCTCTCTCCAGATTCCGTGTCAGGTATTCGTCATACTCAGCTATAATCCTACTAATCAGTTCAGATGTTGAGACACTGTTAGTTCGGTACACTGGGAGGAAACGACCTGGGAGAGAAAGTGTAATGGAAATTGGAGAGTTTTGGGGTTAAGCAAAGAAATGGGGTAGGTTAGAAAGAAACGGGGTACATGTACAACTAAAACTGTGTTTAGACTGGCATGAATGTAAATCGGTAAAATCTGATACAAAAACAATGTGAAATGATATACAGTGAAAAAGTAAGTACCTGCGTCTTTGATGGGTTTATAGATGTCAGGTATATCTCCCATGGGATAGGGATCAGCGCCCTGTGCTACAAAATCTATCTGAAATAATGGGAAATAGGTAATTAGAAATTAGAAGTTGTTAGAAGTTTCGATATAAGTCGTAGGTTGTTTGGCACTAAAAACTTCTGAGTTTTTTGTTTAAAAAAATACTTGTTGTATGTTTGACACCACACCCTTGTCCCTTCTATGTACCATGTTCACATGACTCTATTTTGCACAACACAAGATAAGATTGTTGTCAAAAATTCTGGGGACGTTCCAGAACAGAATTGGAAGTTCTACTCCGACAGAGAGACACGACGTCTTGTCTCTCTCTCGGAGTCTTAAGACCTTTTAAAGTACGGGATAGATAACAGAGGTGTATTTCCTGGCCTAAAACATGCTATCTTCACAATATATTCCCACGAAAATGAGAGTGTCTCTTAACATTATGAAAGCCGTGCGATATATAAAAAAGATAATACATTCCAGCACACTTTCAGGTCAGATTTCACGGGACAGTTTTATTGCAAATGACTTAAGCATTAGGCTGGTATTCATTGTGTGGCTCACACTGCATTTTATTTCTCTGTAGTAGAGGAAAAACTGAAAAATTTAGGCAACTAATTGTTATAAAAGCGAAAACCACTCTACCCGACTAATTTTGATACGCTGAATCCAATGAGCAACTTACGCAAGCGCTCAGAGGTGGAAAAAGTGCCCTAATTGGCCATAATTGGGTACCTGTATTTTCAGCCTGAGGCCAAAACCATAAGTACCCTTAAAATAGGAGTAAAGACAAATCTGAGGGCACTAAAGTGATCAGCGTCCTCGCATTAGTGGGGGTAGGTGCCGGAATTAAGTCTCTATCTCATCTGGTTAATTGAATAATTGGATAATTAGATACGCGCATAACCGTATTTTGGCTATATGGCTATAGCCACTTAGGAATGGTTTAGAGACGTTTCATTGGTGCCATTTTGTAGGCAATGGCCAAGTTATGGGGGGTCGACGTCGGACTTTTAAGCTCTATCTTCAACCGTTTTTCCTCTACTACTGTGAGAGTTCGGCAGATCAAGGTACCCAGTAAAGTTGCAAACTACATTATATTCGACCCAAATTACGGTACTACCCGCATCCTCCATATCCTTAAATCGATAGTGTTTACGCAGTGAATACAGAGCGAATGCAGAGTGAATGCAGAGCGAATGCAGAGCGAATGCAGAGTGAATGCAGAGCGAATGCAGAGTGAATGCAGAGTGAATGCAGAGTGGTTCCAGAGTGAATACGCAGTGAATGCAGAGTGAATACGCAATCATTGGGGATATCCTACCAGAACTGTTTACGCAGTGAATACAGAGTGAATACGCAGTGAATACAGAGCGAATACGCAGTGAATACGCAGTGAATGCAGAGCGAATACGCAATCATACCAGAACTAGAATGCCGTAAATACGCAGTGATAAAAAATTGGATATTGTTGCTACAACCCGAAAAAAGTGGTTTTGTCTCTCTCTCCCTCTCTATCTCCCTCTCCCTCTCCCTCTCTATCTCTATCTCTATCTCTATCTCTATCTCCCTCTCTATCTCTATCTCTATCTCTATCTCCCTCTCTCTATCTCCCTCTCTCTATCTCCCTCTCTCTATCTCTATCTCCCTCTCCCTCTCTATCTCCCTCTCTATCTCTATCTCTATCTCTATCTCTATCTCTATCTCTATATCTCCCTCTCCCTCTCTATCTCCCTCTCTATCTCCCTCTCTATCTCCCTCTCTATCTCTATCTCTATCTCCCTCTCTCTATCTCCCTCTCCCTCTCTATCTCCCTCTCCCTTTTGTTTGCGTTACCGGCCTCATGCCTGTTTGCTTGTGACTTACCATACAATATCCAATTTTTTATCACTGCGTATTTACGGCATTCTAGTTCTGGTAGGATATTACCAATGATTGCGTATTCGCTCTGCATTCACTGCGTATTCACTCTGGAACCACTCTGCATTCACTCTGCATTCACTCTGCATTCGCTCTGCATTCACTCTGCATTCGCTCTGCATTCGCTCTGCATTCACTCTGCATTCATTCTGCATTCACTCTGCATTCGCTCTGTATTCACTGCGTAAACACTATCGATTTAAGGATATGGAGGATGCGGGTAGTACCCAAATTACAAGCCCAATTTAAACCCGAATACCGTCATCACAAATCATTACAAACACTACCTGTACTAACCCGCCATAACCTACATTAATGTCCATTTTTTTCAACTGTTCACCCCCCAAAGTCGTGCGCGGAATTGTTTTGCGCGTTTATCACATGTTAACGTGTAGCGCGCAGCGTAAATTAAAATATCGCACGCGCACGAGTTGAGGGGTGAACAGTTGAATAAAAATGGACTTTATGTCATCTAGTAACTCAAGTAACAACCTACATTATGTTCATCTAGGAACTCGAGAGTGAGGCACCAGGGGGCAGGGCAGATCACCTCATCAACATACCGACACTGTCTCACGTTCTCACATCTCTCCTCCTCAGTCATCACCGTCCTGCCTTTCAACTCGTTTGTAGTCTCACCAGAGGAAACTGTGATAGGGGTTGAGAGGGTTAGTATTCCACTATAAAAGGAGCAATACACATTTTGTTTGGAAGGTGAGAGATCTAGATAAAATAATTTGATCAAAAAGTTTGATCTAGGCCTATATTTGATTCCTTACCTCCAGCTACAATCCAAGTGTTAGGAAACATGTTCTTGGCCTGCAGTATGTATCGGGCATGCCCAAAATGAAACATATCAAATACACCATCCACATATATCCTTATTTGATCTTTTCCAGCGATGTGAGGGTATTTTGAGGCATCGGCAACAGGGTTTATGAGATGTCCATACCGCTCCTTAAAACAGTCGTTAGGTTCCCCTAACTTTACTGCTGGCAAAGAGTAGTTCTGAAGGAAGATGATTGTGTCAATGTGTCATACAAGGGAAGGGATGTTTTATAACAAGCTCGGTTGGAATGAAATTCTTCAGTTGGGATATCGTTAAAGAAGGAATTACCTGTTTTTGATGTTCACTCATGACTGGGATTCCCTGACCTAGAGATGGTTATTGTTTTCAGTGAACAGCAACAATCATTTGTAAAGTAAAACAAGAATTCAATTACAATTAGAAGCACAGCTAGCTATAAATATATGTCTTGGGTAGTTAGCATTCGCTGCACGCTGCACGCCTGTTATGTAGCTTTTTGGGAGGGTTTCAGACCTCAGAGAACAGAGAACCAAATGGCACAGTTGGCAAAAGTGTAAAGTCTGTTACGGAACAGAGAACTCAGAACACTGGAAAAGGTAGGATGGATCTCGATTTGTGGATGACTCGAACTTTTTGAAGAGGCTCGGAAATGTCATGCACATTCAAGTCACGCCCACCAATCACAGCTCAGAACGCGCGGATCGCAAGAGCCGTTGGCAGGTGAGAAGAAGCCCGACCGGTTAAGGCACCCTTTAAGGGACCCTAGAAAGTTAAGGGACCCTTTAAGGGACCCTAGGAAGTTAAGGGACCCTTTAATGAGGTAGAACGAATCGTGAGCAGTACCCTCGTATCAGTTCACATTGTAAGCGGTTCCGTCGCTAATGAGGTACACCGAATCGTGAGCAGTACCGTGTATCGGTTCACATCTCTGTCGCTGATCCCTCTGTCTCTGTCTCCCCCTCTGTCTCTGTCTCTATCTCTGTCCCTCTCTAAGTATGTCTCTCCCTCTGCCTCAGTCTCTGTATCAGCGCTTGGCAAACGTTGCTGGCAGCGCGGGATAAGTCATAAGGCAGCGCTTTTCAATATCAGCGCATTCCAATTTTTGTCCAGTTTCTGAAATTTTTCGGACCTGTTTATATTTTTAAACAGTAGATTTTGTAGTTTGCGCTGCACACTTGCGTGATTTGAGCGCTGCGGCTTAAAGTGCGTTTCAAACGACTTGACCTGAGATTCCTGGAAATTCAGGATTTCCCCTTTGTAAATACACGCGCAATGCGCCAAATTCCAAGAATTACGGGTCAAGTCGCTTGAAACGGACTTTACAATTTGATTTTTATTTATAATATTTATTGTTTATTTGAGTGAGTGATTTTAAGATTTATTTATTACTAACCCCAACACCGGGGGCAAATGATCGAACCCAATGTGAATGAGACTCATCGCGATTAACTCTTCATACGGTTACCCCCTTTCTCTCTTCGGCAGCTTCTCTTCGGCTGTTGGAAAGTGATGCCAATCGGTGTTGGGGTTAGTGAATTTTTACTTTACAATTTGATGAAAACGCTGCTTAAAATTTGTCAAATAAAGACGCGCAGTTGCAGATCAGATCACGTTTCTATTCGTGACATTTGAAAAATTTCCAAAAATGAAAATTTCTGGTTTTAAACACGTGTTGCTTGTTTTAACGGCAGTGGGTCGGACTCACCCGAGCGCCTAACAAGTAACAATGTTTAACACTACCATTCATTTTAGGATGATTTATTTTTTGATTTTGCTTTTTCAAATTTCAGACCAATTTTTCTTTTCTTCGACATCAGACGACCCTTCTATCTCTCGGGATCACCCAGAAGGGAAAATAAACCTTTACAAGGACCTCTTCACCGAATCGCAAAAAGAAAATCTTCGAGACTTCAGATCTGGAATATTTGCCGTAAGCACATACTACTTCAAAATACTAACAATATAGAGTTTTGTTGGCTACTTTTCATAATTCCTACTGCTGCACCAGATCTTGGTCAACACTTCTTACTACTTCAGGGGGTCTGGAAGTACTATGATCACGAGGATACGCCCCCTGATGGAGTGTCCTGGCAGACACCACTCAATACAACACTACTGACACAGTCACCCCTGTACACCAAAATACTCCAGCTAATGCCTACCACTAAAGAAACAGTACGTAGTGAAGTTCAAGTTCAATTTCTAGATTTCGTAGTTTTCTCCCCAGTAGCAGGGGAACCAAGTGACCAAATTGGAAACTTGTTTTGATTGTTCTACTATTTTGAAATTTGACCACGTGACAGTGTGACAGTTTGTGTGGTGCATTCACCAGGGAACGTCCCAATATGTGGATGCCCGGGGCCGAGTCCTGAGGAGGGGTGATAACACCAAGATAAACCAGATATGTGGAGAGGGGGAGGAGGGGTTTACAATCTTATTGTTTTTATCAGAGTTACAAGATCGCAATTCATATGGAGAAGTCATTTTCTTTTCGGAGGTACGTTACCAACGCTAATATCATGGCAGCAGCTGCAATATTGTTCTTCTCATGAGTTTGAAAGATCTTCGCTGATACACTTATCAATGTGTAAACCATCCTTGATAGATCAAGAAAAGTAATAAATGACTGTTAATTTTAGGGCGATATCCATACTACAATACAACCAGCCGAGCACGCCCTTCTTATCTGGCCCTGTAGAGTACCATATCAGTTCCAATATCCGGCAATATCCAGTGGCTTTGGTCAAGGTAAGATAGTGAATAGTGATGCTTTTCTCTCTCTCTCTCCCTCTCTCTCTCTCTCTCTCTCTCTCTCGCTTTCTCTCTCTCTCTCTCTCTCTCTCTCTCTCTCTCTCTCTCTCTCTCTCTCTCTCTCTCTCTCTCTCTCTCTCTCTCTCTCTCTCTCTCACTCTCTCACTCTCTCAATTTCTGGAATAATGATAAATTTCTCAGTGTTACTGCAAATTACGATTTACGATAAAGTTGACGTGCCACCAAAATACATGAATCACACTGTCCAACCCTTTCCCGAGGTCTTCTCTGGCATTCAAATTGATCCAGATACTAAGTAAGTACATGCGGGCGTATGTGCCTAGTACTAATATATTCAGAAAATATTTTATTGTTCCTTTTTTGCAGTACTCATTGCTCAGTTCTCCTTCTTTTTTAACACCCAAACATTTCAGTTATGCAACCCACGTGACAGCTACTCACAAGACCGCTTTAGATCGACCTATACACGTTATGGATAACCTTCTCTCGCAGGGTATGATATAATAGCCGGGGGTTATGTTGTGGCTTGCGCGTGAGTAATACTGAGAATACTCCGCAAGCAATCTGTGTGATATATATAACGATCGATTTTGTGATATCGTTGTTCTTTCTTCTACCTACTTAAACTCCTGTGTATCACTTTGATCAGTTCCAGACACACGCATCAGAATGGCGACGAGGATCAATGTGTATTGGTGATCTTTCTCGGACAGTTTATGCAGTATGCAGCAGGTTTTGTTGTGAGCCCACTAGGTGTGTTCAGCCTTTGTGCAGGAGAAGATCGGCGGAGAGGTGTGGTGTTAATGGACTACGTTGTGATCGTGTAGTACCAGGTGAGAGGAACTGTGTTGTGTTCTCAGGAGACGATCGGCGGAGAGGTGAGTTGGACCCGGATTCTGTACGTGTATTTGCTGGAATTCGTGACGGTCTGAGATGTGTCTGTCGATGTAAGACACGCGGTGTGTGTAACGACTCTCAGTTCGTGGGAGAGTGGCCTCTGGGAGGTATTGGCACCGTTCACCCCCTGTTGTTGTTGTGGAGGGTGATCTCTAGACCACGGGTGTTTTTATTTGGGCAACTTCTATGTGAGGAGGAAGGATTGCCGTGTCCCTGTTTGCTACGTTGGATTGCAGAGGGAGTCACAGTTAGCAGTGTTTGTGTACCGACCATCTTTGTTGTGGACGTTGGTTCGGTGTTCCTCAGTGATGTGGAGAGCGAGGAACAACCTGAGTTATGTAACCTCCTACGTTGTGGAGTGGCTGAGAACTCAGTTAGTAATTGTACATGTGGTCCCGGTGTTGTAGTGGGATTCACAAATTGCAGCAGCCCTGTGGATGTTAGAGGGTGTGCTGGGAGCTCTCAGAAGAGAGGTGAAATGTGTCTAGAGGAACCTTGTGCAGAGAGAGGTTGGAGATCCTGTGTACCTTGTGCAGAGAGAGGTTGGAGATCCTGTGTACCTTGTGCAGAGAGAGGTTGGAGATCCTGTGTACCTTGTGCTGAGGAAGGTTGGATTGTCCTGGTTACCTTGTGCTGAGGAAGGTTGGATTGTCCTGGTTACCTTGTGCTGAGAAAGGTTGGATATGTACTGCAGCCTTCATTGTGTGTGTGGGAAGGACTGTATGTTTTGTGGACATTGTGGTGAGGTAGCACCTTGTGTTATGTGTACCTCGTGTGAACAATATCAAAGAACTTAGTCACCATACCATATGGACTTGGAGAGAGATGTGACTAGAGTTGTAATGCGAATGAAATTGAGATACCCGAGGATAGTAGATCTCTATGAATGTAGAATTGTGTTGCGAGAGAGATTGAGATATTCCATGATAGCAGATCTCTGAGAGTGAATGATTGTGTTGCGAGAGAGAGATCAGAGAATCTCAGAGATGGAGATGTTTGAGGATATTAGATATCTGTGTTAAGTTTTAGCTTTTCATTTGTACCGGGGGGGTCGTCATGTTAATGTTAATGTTTCATGGAAATTTTTAAAATGTTAACATTAACATTATTAACATTATTAACACTAGTAAACCCGTTCGCCCTACGGGCGAATTTCGGGGAAATGGTATTGGTAGCTGGAATAGGGAACACTGACATCATCAGTCTAACTAATGACATGCACAATCCCATCTTAAGTAACGGTACCTTAGAAGGAGCTCAGGCGGGATTGCTGCGAGTTTCTGGTTTCAGAACGTCAAATGATGATCCGGCGATCAAAGTTATAAAAGAACTTACTATTTCGTCTGCTTGCAGTATTCATCTGCCTTAATCTCTGAGATTGATCATCGGTTCTGTTTAACCTCTAACGTCTTGTTCGTTCTCTCTGCACTTCTTTTGGTGATGCTGCATTTGAACCCCTCAGTGTATGGAAAAGTAGAGAATAGCGGTGAGATCTTGCGTGAATAACTCCAATTGTCGCTGTCGTATATCAAGAGTTGTTGAAGAGAGCATATAATTAGCTGGAACAGTGAAACAGACTAAAGCAAGATCAAATGCACGTGCACGTGCAGTATAACAGTAGCAACCATGCCATTGGCAACGGCTCCGACTCCTGGCCCCACTCCAATAGTACTCCACAGTTCACCTCTAGGCTCTAAACCTGCACGTGCTAAATGCCATATAAGGTAAAAAACGTTACACTGGATTTCCCTATTTGCTTTAATAATAGTATGATTATTAACATTATTAACAAAAAAAAGAAGCTTTTTTAAGTCTTTTTGAAGCTTTTAATCCCGCTTCAATAGATCATTTGCGTTATTTTTGACAATATTATACGTACTACCCATCCAATCAACACTGATATACAGTCGAACCCCGATTTAATGGCCCCCGATTTAGTGGCACCCCGATTTAGTGGCAGGATTTTTTCCCCAAAAATTTTTTTGAATTTTTTTTGTGAATTTTTTTTGAATTTTTTTGACCCGCCACTAGTGCGGTAATATGACGAAAATTTTTCGGCATAATCGTTCTAAAGCTAATTCCACTTCTAGGGTACTCTATAGGGTCCCTAGAATCAACCCCTGAAGTTGTCGCAAGATCGGCGATGAAGAACTTGCCTTAATTGGGCCTAATTGGTTACAGGGTGCTTTCAGCCTGAAGCCAAAACCATAAGTACCCTTAAAATAGGAGTATAGACAATACCGAGGGCACTAAAGTGATCAGCGTCCTCGCATTAGTGGGGGTAGGTGCTGGAATTAAGTCTCTATCTCATCTGGTTAATTAGTTAATTGGATAATTAGATCTGCACATAGCCGTTTTCGGCCATATGGCTATAGCCACTTAGGAATGGTTTAGAGACATTTCACGGGTGCCATCTTGTAGGCAATGGCCAAGTTGTGGATGGTCGACGTCGGACTTTTATGCTCTATCTCCAACCGTTTAGCCGTTATTTGGTTTGCTCAAAATCGGGCTTTTTACCGTTTTTTGCTCATTTTGAGCACCTTTAAAGCCAAATAACGGCTAAACGGTTGGAGATAGAGCTTAAAAGTCCGACGTCGACCCCCCATAACTTGGCCATTGTCTACAAGATGGCACCAGTGAAATGTCTCTAAACCATTCCTAAGTGGCTACAGCCATATGGCCGAAAACGGCTACATGTGCAGATCTAATTATCCAATTAACTAATTAACCAAATGAGATAGAGACTTAATTCCAGCACCTACCCCCACTAATGCGAGGACGCTGACCATTTTAGTGCCCTCGGTTTTGTCTCTACTCCTTTCCTAACATAGCTATAGCCATATGGCCAAAAACGGCTATGCGCAGAGCTGATTATCCAATTATCTGATTAACCAGATGAGATAGAGACTTAATTCCAGCACCTACCCCCACTAATGCGAGGACGCTGATCACTTAAGTGCCCTCGGTTTTGTCTCTACTCCTATTTTAAGGGTATTTATGGTTTTGGCTTCAGGCTGAAAGCACCCTGTAACCAATCAGGCCCAATTAATGCAATTTCTTTATCGCCGATCTTGCGACAACTTCAGGGGTTGTTTCTAGGGACCCTATAGAGTATCCTAGAAGTGGAATTAGCTTTAGAACGATTATGCCGAAAAATTTTCGTCATATTACCGCACTATTTATACATTAAACTGGTGTTCTTTACTCGTATACCCCTCCTTTGTTATAATGACCCTTTTCTTACCTCAAAACCTTTGATGAAATCCAAACAATTATCCTAGCTATGAAATATCTGCCATGGGAGATAGTGAGTTTATGATAGAAACACCTAAACACACCTAAAAACACATAAAACAGCTATAAACCGACTAAAAACATCTAAAACGCGATTTTTGTTAATTTTGTTAATTTTGTTAATGTTGTTAATGTTTCACCAAGGGTCGTTTGTTAATTAACAAAACATTAACAAAATTAACATGACGACCCCCCCTTTGTACCCCTTTTAATGATATAATAGAGCCTGTGTGTGGTGTCTAGTTATTCAGTGTGGAGAGAGAAAGGTGGTCTGTCAGGCAAGTTTTGGCAAGTTGGATCGTGGCCAGGTCTGGGTAGTGAGCGACCTGTTTGACTGTCGGGCCTCAGTCTCTGTGTGAGAGAGCTGTGTGCGCGGTGTATGAGTGCGCGAAGTTTGAGGTGAGCTCTATGGAAAGTTGTAGTTGTTAGCATTTAGCGGCGTGTTCGGTTCCCGCCACGCGCGGCCCACTGTTAGTTCGTGGAGTCGGAGTTGATCTTGGAGACGGTGTGCGAGAGACGTCATGTTAGTCTGTATTTTGAGGGATGTTTGGAGCCTCAGAAGGAGTGAGAAGGGTGTTGTGGCTTGCGCGTGAGTAATACTGAGAATACTCCGCAAGCAATCTGTGTGATATATATAACGATCGATTTTGTGATATCGTTGTTCTTTCTTCTGCCTACTTAAACTCCTGTGTATCACTTTGATCAGTTCCAGACACACGCATCAGGTTACTCACCGTACAAACCAGAGCGAGATTGAGGCTTGAGCC
Organism: Hormiphora californensis; assembly: GCA_020137815.1. Taxonomy (NCBI): domain Eukaryota; kingdom Metazoa; phylum Ctenophora; class Tentaculata; order Cydippida; family Pleurobrachiidae; genus Hormiphora; species Hormiphora californensis. The sequence continues at coordinate 3,863,652 of CM035355.1, read as the reverse complement.
TTGAGCGTTTATTGCACTCTGTCAGAGCATTGGCCTGACCCTATTCTCATTGCGAACTGTGGTCAGAGCATTGGCCTGACAGATTGCACTGTCGAATGTGTGTAAACCACAGACTCCTCTTCATTCTCACTTCTCAATTTGGAATTCTCACTGACAAAATAGCGTAATATATCAGTACCGCATTACTCAGTTTAATCGTCTTAGTCAGAGTGGAAGAGAGAGAGAGAGAGAGAGAGAGAGAGGGAGGTAGAGAGTGCATGTAGACTGCTACAGAGTGCGTGTAGAATTTGTACACCTGTAATCGATTTCTTTGATAGAAGAGAGAGAGAGAAAAAAGTAGTGCACGATTTCTGAGTTTCTCCTTCCCGGTGTCCCCTATTTTGCAATAGGGTCAGCAGTTAGTGTAGGGGAAAGGAGAGAGTTAGGCAAACGCACTGGTTATTCACCCACCTGTTTTACATAACCGACACCACGTCACGTTACGCCAATGAATGTGATACAGCTAATACATACCTACAGTAATAAATCTTGCCTAGTATATCTTGCCTAGTATATCTTGCCGGTAAAGGAGGGTTAGAAAATATTATAATAAATCAGTAACTACCTCTGAATCATCTCACACACATTATCGCCTACCGACCCGTCTAGATACCAATTATTGGTTATGAAAGCATTAACCACTACTCCCCCTCCCATCTAGAGACGTTATCACAGCTCCTGCAGCATGTCTACACAAGTTCCCAATACTACTACGACGATAGTGAGGACGGGGGAGAGACGGACAACGTACAATGGATTAGTGGGTATAGAACGGTGGAATTTGTAAAGTCCAACCTGTGGACACTGATTAGTACCACCCTCAAACATATTAGTGGTTAGTTAGCATTGATTATCCGCTGATGCAACAATCAATAGTTTGTTGAATATGGAGTATCAAAACCGACCTGTTTTGTTTGATTTATTAAGGGTATTCGAAAGACAAGTTTTAGAGAGAAGAGTAGTTTTAGAGATTGAACTGATGCCTCTCCCTCCCTCAGGACATGATGGCTGGTACCCCTACGACATATCCTGCAACTTGAACAGAGCCTGGGACCACACTAGGATTCACAAAGATTGTTATGGAAAGGAGGAGTACACATTCCTCATCTTCTTGACCCCTGACTACCAACCAGACCACCTTGGTGGGACCATCTTTTACCAACGTTAGTGTTACTGGGTGTTTTTATAGGGCAGGCTGGGGCTGATTTCTCTTTCCTGGGTATCTTACTTGCACGGATTCGTGTGCACTGTTGTTTGGGAAAACAGGAAGAGTTTATATTGAAATGGATTCATTGTAAAATATCTCTCTTTTCCAGACGAGGACCTATCGGAGATAGTGACTTTAGTCCAGAACAGATATGGCCGTGTTGCACTATTCCACTGTCAAATAAAACACGCCGCCAGACCTCCCCACGCATCCCTCACTCTTGCCCGATATACTTTTGTAGTTAAAGTAGCTAGAGACAAGTAAGTTAAAGTAGCTAGAGACGTTGTCACTTCCTGATTACACCATACCTTGCATCGCTCCCTTCTCCCCAAGCCACTTGAGGTTGCCTTGGTCGACCCTGTCTCTCACTAAACCACACAAATGGCATTATACAAGTATGGTTCTGGAAACGCCCATAACTTCGTAGCGATTATATCTATTAGATTGAGAGAGAGAGAGGTAGCCTCTAATTTTGCAGCGGTACATCATTACCCATCTCATATTTCATACACAGAAACTTCTAGAAGTGTTTAGATCATTTACTAACAACAAGTTCCCTTAAAAAAGTTCACTGCGGACACTAAAATGGCTATCAAACAGTCAACTTGCGTCACTGATTCATATTTCATTTTGACACTTCCACCTTCATGTTTTCACAAATTGAAAATCCCCGCGTTGCATGCTATGTTCATGTCACGCGCGACCGCCAAACTACTCACACCTAGTCCCCTTCGCGCGCACCATCACAACACCCCTCCCTCTGTTTACAGGTTGAGCGCTGTTCAACGCGAAATGCTAACAACGGTGTTGCACACACAAGACCTGGAGGACGAAAGGTAACAACGGACCGGTGGTGATGGGAGATAGGCCGCCCAATTTCAAATTCAAACCATCCCTCTCTTTCAGGGAAGCGGAAGAATGGGTTGAGCGGGAATCTGCCAAATTGGGAAACGACCCCGAAAAATTGGAGGAATTGTTCATCTCCCTGAGTGAGGAAGCGGGAGAATTAAGACAAAAACATTTGGAGAACTCTTTAGTTAACGCTGGGATGTAATACATTGTAACAGTACGGTGTGGAGAATATTGTTGTTATTTGATTTCACACACATATTTAAACAATCTGCAATACAAGTGTTTCTCTCTCGCTGTCTCACCCAAAATCTCGGAAAAATAGTTGCCAGAATTCGAAATTACAGACTTATTTTGTTTCTCAACGAGAAATGGGCGTGTCAAGTTCTCTTTCTATCTCTTGGCAATGGAAAACTCAGCGGTGTGATTTTACAATGTGTTATCTGTGAAAAAGTAAACATTACAGCTCTAGCTCTCTCTCTCATCACTGATGTGTCATTAAACGTCTATTAGAACAAATAGAGAATTGGATTATCGCGAGACGATATTGGGGGAGAAAAGATTGTATAGAATGAATAAATAAACATAAAAACACGCTCTCTTTTGTTCATTTGGGCGGGCGGGTGAATCATTAAGGAGTCAATAAACACACATTCTGTGAAATAGATGGGGAATTGTCAAGTTCTAGGCACGCTCTCCTCGGATTCGTCGGGCCAGCTGGATATCCTTGGGCATGATGGTAACCCTCTTGGCGTGGATGGCACACAGGTTGGTGTCCTCGAATAGTCCGACCAGATAAGCCTCGCTAGCCTCCTGGATAGTGAGAGGGGGGGTTTAGTGGCAGTGAAATAGAGCCCCCGAGATAGAGAGAAAGCAACAAGCATAGATTGGCAAAATGGGCTGGCCTGATTTTCAATTTGGGCACCAAACAATCAACTGATAAGAGAACATACCTGAAGGGCACCAATAGCAGCACTCTGGAATCTCAGGTCAGTCTTGAAATCCTGGGCAATCTCTCTGACTAGTCGCTGGAAGGGCAGTTTCCTCACCAACAGTTCAGTAGATTTCTGGTATCGCCTGATCTCTCGAAGGGCAACTGTTCCGGGCCTAGGCGGCGGGGGAAGGTGTTAGTTTATGATAGTAGGATAAAGAAGATAGTTCGGTCGATTATTGACCAATTAGGACGTGGCTGTAATGCGACTGAGAGTGCTATGATTAAATCTACACGCAGTCAGTGTAATTAGAGACTATCAGAACGTCTAGAAAAATGGCCAAACAGCTAGGAATACTGGGATATCAATTCACACACCTGTATCGATGAGGCTTCTTCACTCCCCCTGTTGAGGGTGCGCTCTTCCTGGCGGCCTTGGTGGCGAGCTGCTTTCGGGGAGCCTTTCCTCCGGTAGATTTACGGGCGGTCTGCTTGGTTCGGGCCATTGTACACGATATTGGACGCTTCTACGGTATACTCTTTCTCAACAAAGAAAACTACACAACAAAATATGGGTGGCTGTATCGGCGGTCACTCTCTCACTTGCACTCCAATTCCCTGCAACCTGATTGGCTCTCTCCCCACCAGATACGCTCTCTCATTGGTGGACACTCCGTGTACTCGTCTCCTATTGGTTGAGATCCCGCCATCTCATTGGATGACACACCGTCGGACAACGTCGCGCGCTCGCAGAACACAGCTCTCTCAGGTTGCTGTGCGCTGATAACTTTTCAGAGTGCAAAAATGGCCGAAATATTGAAGGTGCTGTACCGTCAAAACCGGGTCGCAGATCTGCACCAAAATTTAGGGGTTTGTGGGCCTAGGGTAGGGCACCACTGTCACAAAATTTCAGGAAAATCGGTCAAGAAACACGGAAGTTATTGGCAAAATAGTGGTTTCTGGCGGCCTTCCTCCCTCTCCCGGCCGAGGGAGTATCATGAGGCTATTTTGAAATGTCTGCCAGAATTTGAAGGATTTTGAAAAACCAAAGTTACCACGCTCTAAAAGAGACTTTTGGCTAACTTTTGCCACCAGAAACAACAAAATCGGCGGAGTGGTTATGCGAGTGGTTAACCAAATGTAAACGAGACGGTATAAAATGGTCATCGTGGTCCTATTTTTAGAAACACCGGGAGACCATTGAACCTATACAGGCAAGTAGAAAATATGCCAGTGAGCCCAAGAAGTGTAATCCCCGATCAAATTGAGCTACCAGGATGGCGCTAGGGCGCCACAAACGCCAACATGACGTCAGGGGTACTGAGGCGCGGTGACGGACGAACAAACCAACACAGTGCGACTCTCTCTCTCCCACTCGCTCTCTCGGCATCAAACATTTGCGCGCGACCGACCCTACAACTGTGTCGTTCGGTGCCGCGCGTTACTGAAAGTGTGATCACGTGATGCGAGAGAGAGCTACCATTGGTTGACAACTGGTAGAGAAATGCTGAGAAGCACGCTACCATGGTAACACACACAGCTTGCACAGAAATCGTTTGGCCGGCCGGACCCAGTGTGTGAGTAAAGTCACCATCCTTTCACGAACAACATGGAATTCCCATTGCCTTGGCAAACCAAGGTTTTCACACCCTTTTCAATTTTGAACAAAATAAAAGGCGTTTCTTACAAAACCGAAAAACCCATATTGAAGATTGAATACACACATTATATTTACATTTTCCTTTCTCACACACATATTTTCAAGAGAGTCCCAATTCACACATATATACAACAACTCTAAGCAGAGAGGAGTAGAGCAACACCAGCAATGGCCCACTTTTCAGGCTTTTCCTTGGTCTTCAGATTGAAGGTCCACACAAACGTTGGTCCTCGTTCCTTCGTCTTGTACACAGGGCACTCATACATGTTCTTCGTTTCTTGTCTGTCCACAGTGCAAGCCTTGACGAACATGACAGGACAGGCAGGGGTCAGCTCCTTGAGTCGAGAGTCAGCAATCATGCCTGCAGAGAGGGTGGGGGTAATTAGCTTTATTACACTGGTCCTGATCATGGAAACCTTTTGAATTGCTCTCAGAACAGAGTTTGATTAATCTTTTTGGACCACATACTGCATTACGCCAACCATATAAAACTAGCTCAATATTTTCAGTTAATATCCTTCTCTCCCACTGTTCAATGTTATTGTTTGTTGCCTAGCTCGACCCTCTTTTCGCGAGATCCGCCCGTAAAAGAGGGTTAGAACATAACGAACTGATTGTTACCTGACTGTGAGTCCCAACGGGCACCTTCCATGAACAATCCATGGACATAGGAGCCCTCCCTGGGTGGACTGTTGAAGTCTTCCTTCCACTTTTTAGTTACATCCACACTTAGGACCATCCTGTCTAGAGGCCATTCGTTCTTACGGGCTGTACTTTGTTCAATAGCTGGGGAGGGGGATTAGTTAAAGCGTTGCTAGGTATTTAGCATGTACCAGTTCAACTGTATAACTACAGTCGGGCCCCGATTCATCGGGATACTCATGGGAAAAAGAGTTTTGCCCGGTAAATCAAGGTCCGACTGTGTTTAGAAATAACACTGGAAAGTTTCGGTAAACTCTCAATATTCTGAGTAGTTGAATAGTATAACAGTACTGCAGAACTGCTATATTTTGTTTTCATATTCCCCTAACTCGTACCGGTAAGGAACGACTGAGGATTGAAGAATCCAGCAAGCCATACAACGTTGGGCAGGGCAAAGTCTGTTGTCCAACTTTCGAGCTCCTTAATCCTAAGAAGTAGATCAGCGAACCACGCTCCAAGGGGAAGGACAGAGGGGTAAGCCCGGGCACTCCAGTTGACAGGGACCTTATCCAAGAATACTGAGTTCATGGTAGATTCCATCTCGTTTGAGATTGTTAGTTCACCCTGGTGAAAAGGAGAGGTGGTTAGAATGTGGTTAGAATGTGGTTAGAATGGGGTTAGAATAAGGTTAGAATGGGGTTAGAATGTGGTTAGAATGAGGTTAGAACCCGGTTAGAATGAGGTGTTAGATTGGTGTTAGATTGGAAATGGGTCGTTTGGAATTTTCATAATAGAGCATCTACAAGCATTTAATTTCCTAATATTTACTGATCAAGAATATTTGGGGATGTCTCAATGTCTCATTTAACCACTTATAATTCACCATCTGCGACACATTTATCATGTGTCATGTCATACTGTCACAATGCAATGAATGCTGTTCATTTTACAATGACAGATTAATTTGTGTGATTCTAATTTGCTGTCATGATTCTTCTCTATTTAAACAGCAGATATAATATGATTTTGTTGTATAACGATCATTCTTATCAAAATGTGAGGAAATGCAAGATTCTGAATAATGAGTTCAGAGCAAGAATTAAATGCAAGATATAATAAGTAATAATTTCTCTCTTTGACAACTTCAAGAATAGTTATGAACTGAAGTGTAGTACTGATCCCGCCCAATGGTAACTGGTAGTCACGTAACATTATACTAGATCGATCTATATCGATCTTACTATCTTAATCTCTAGCTGTCTGTCAAATAGAATTAACCAATAAATTTGTTCTAAAGACTTGTCAGGTTTAAGTTAATAAAATTCGATAGAATTCACCGCATAAAACTTGCCAAATCTTACCTTTAGCCCAAGATCAAGCTCTTTCAGGGATCGCCTGATTTCTGAAGTTAGCATGTTCATTCGTTCACACTCCTGGAAGGCGACGACAGTGTATGGAGACCGGTCTTCAGTTCTCCCGGCCATTTCCATCATGTTGAACTCTTCGGGAAGACGTTCCAGGATCTCATCAAGCAATCCCTTAACCTGGGGCGGGGTTTAGTTGAAGGAAGGAGAATAGTAAATTTGTGGGCTCATATATATGACATATATTTGTCATATATTGGAAAGGTTGTATTGTTTATCATATGATTTATATAAAACTGAAGTACAAAATTATGCGAGTGGGTATTACCCGCCGATACTGATTACTGTCTGCTAAGTGCTACTTTAAATAGTAACCACGCAGAAGCCCCCACGAAGTTATAATATGCGAGACTGAAGTACTCTGTGTCAACAAAATATATAACCAGCCCTAAACCCTCTAACTCATTATAATGCAAATGCTTCAGATAATCTCCTGGCTTCTAATTATAGCCACTAAAATGATTGAAATAAGAAAATATATAGATTCTCTCAACGTACCTTCTCCTCCTTGGTCATGCCAGCAGCTCCACCACCAGCGGTATCACGAGGCTGCATCTCCAGTACAGTCCTGAAGAGGTTCTCCGAAGTCATGGTCAGGAACCCGATCTCAGCGTTAGGATGGAGCCCATACAGATAGGGTGTCTCAGGGGGCAGTTCCTCGTCTAGATAAACGTGGTAACTCTGGTAGTCCATGGACCCGGGAATGTTGAATCCTGAGGGTGGTGTTAGGTTTTGAAAGAAGCCCGGGGGTAAAACGAACAAACAAATAAACTAACTAACTAAAGACACGAACAAACTAGCTAACAAACTAACAAACTAAAGACACAACAAACTAACTGAAACTGTACCTGGTGCAAGAAGAAGTTCTCCCTCCAGCATTTCAGGTTTCATGTACTCTTCCAGATAAGTCTTGCACAGCCTTCTATCCCAATCATCAGTAATATGACCACCGTACATAATCTCTCCGAACAGATACCTCAGATCCGTCCAAGGCACCTTGGGGTTATTCTCTAGGTAGTTGTACAGCACATTGACGGAGATGGTCAAGTCACCAATGTTGAACGGATACAACCTATTCCATCCCTGGGGCCCGAACTTTCGTCGCTCGCACACCACAGCGTGGAAGTAGCAGAGAGAGAACCAGAGTGATTTAAACTCGTTCTCCCTCGCACACATCTCAAGGGTATCCTGCGAGAACTGATCGAGGGCCTTGTGAACGTTAGCCTTGATACCCGTGGGAGGCTCGTTAGTGATCTTGATGGATGCCTCGAGGATTCCTTGGGGAATGATATGGGATTCCGGGGTGCCCGCCGGCTCAGCTGACATGTACACCCGATAAAGTGGATCAGAATCAATGACAGTGCTCTCCAGCTTCTTCTCCAGTTTTCCCAGCCACTTTCTCACCAAATGAATGTTCTGAAGGATAACCCAGCCTCCGTTCTTACAGGCTAAGTCCATGGCCTTCTCAGCGACTATCTCTTGACCCTGTCCCAGGGAGACGTTGTGAAGTTTACCGTTGTTGATGGTGATACCCAGTTTGTTACCCAGAATCTCAACATCCTTCAGGGGGTCAACACCGGGTGAGAGGATGAAGAAGACAGGAGTTTCGGGTGAGGTCTCCTCGAACGATTTCTCGAACGGTACCGCACGGGTCACAACATACTTTGTTCCTAGCTTCTCCTCGACAAAGAGTGAAACAGCGTACGTCATACGATCGGGTCGGAGGGCTCGCATCATGCACAATTTCTGGAGGGATGTCTTGTTTTTCCATTCCTGGGGGAACTTCTCCTTTTCAGGGATCTCACTCTCAACAAACTTCTTCCATCGCTTAGCCGATCCCTCGATATCCCGATCCAAGTTCCTGAACTCGTCCATCTGGCTGAGAGACTTGATAGCTCCCCAACTGTTATGTGCAAGGAAGTCCACCGGACTAACGACATTAGGTACAGACGGGAACCGAAGAAGGAAATCAAGCTCGACCGGATCGATCTCCTTTCTCGCAAGGAGGATCTGGAAGGTCATCTGTGAAGTGAAGATGATCTTATCAGCTTCAAAGAGACCTCTGGTAGTGTACACAAACACGGAGTAGGTGAGAGAATCGATCAAGTTGTCAACTCGCTGCTTTAGTTCCTCAGCAGGCTCGGCCCTTTCCATGGCATTGTGGAAGATCACATTGAACGCCTTTAGAGAGAACTGGTAGAGAGGGTTAATCTTGTTGAGATCGTTCATAATGAAGTATAGGAGAGAACCTCGAGCAGCACATGGTCGGTAGAACTCTCGAGCTTCGTTGATGGCAATCTCAGTCTCCTTGGCTTGGGCCACCTGGATTTCGATCTCATTGGCAGTCTTCTTGGTGATCTCCAGATTCTCAACTAGTTCAGTATCACCTAAGAAGTTACCCTCGGCAGATGACAGACGAGAGAGCAGGTTATCCTCAAGTCCCTTCAGGGTAATCTTGAAGTCATTCTGCTGTTTCGTAAGTTGAGCCTTGGTAGCTTCCAGATCAGGTCTCTCCTTGGCTACCACCTCAGCCAGCAGCTGATCCTCCAGACCGTCTCTTGTGACAGTGAAGTTGATAAGAGTACACTGGGCCTGTAGCTCGGGCTTGTAGTGAGGATTAGCAAGTTTGGTGTGGAGGATCAGCCTGAAGTTAGGACTATAATCTACATCCTTGTCTCCAATCTTGATGGCTCGTCCCTTCTTGATTGTGTTTCGTCCGATCACAGGATCCAATACGGGATCCATATCCTCCTCCAAGTTCTCAATCAGCACACAATCACCGTTAGAGATGGCCCTCTCAATAGCCTCGAGGTAACCCTTCTGTCCGAGTCGGATAATTTTCAGTTCATCCCCCTCCCTGTTCTTGATCCATTTGATACCCTGCAGCTGGGGATCTACCATGAGTGGCCACCTGGTAGCGTTACACAAGATGGTTGCGTTTTCGGTGGACATCCTGTCCGATGGTAGACCTTCGTTGTTCCATGACGCAACATCAGCATCATCAATCAGAATCTGCAGCAGATCGATCTCATCCGTGATGGGAATCTTGACCTTCTGTTTCCCAAGGAAGGATGTGAACGCCTCCATGAGGTCATCTCGGTATCCCTTAGTGAAGTATCCAAGGTAGGAGATAAATGCAGTGATAAGGAGCACATCACCAGGCAGTTTAGATGCCATCACCTTGAAGTCCTCAACACTTTCAGCCCAACGGACATTCTCTGATGCGAGACCTCCAACAAGCCTGTTAGCAAGGGAGATGGTCTTTGCCGTGGACTCAGCTTCCTGCTGACACCTCAATTTGTCTGATGTGGCCTTCTCGAAAGATGCCGTAAGTTCTGCCAAATTGTCGTCCAGCTCCTTGATTTTGTTCTTGATCAACATCAACTTCTCCTGGGCGTCTGCCAGCTGAGCATTAGCCTCGGCAAGGGCACGCCTCTTGGGCTCGACATCACAGAACACCCTGTAGAAGGTAACAATATTGATTACCCAGGCACACAAACCGGCAGCAGCAAGTGATTTCGCCTTGATGAAATCTGCATCGAACTCAGGGTTGTTCAGATAGGCATCAATTGCCTTCAGGTTATTCTCGTGGATATTTTCCTTGTCGTAGTTGATGAGTTGGTCCAAGAAAGCATCGACCTTGTTCATCATCAGCTTACCCGCCTTCCAGCCCCTGTCCTTGGGAATCTTGTTAGGTGGCGACAGTAGAACCAGCACTCCAGCAACAACGTTAATTACAGCGGGTGGCGGCTGACCGAACGATTTCAACTCAGTCAAGTTGTTCTTGTTGAGTGTATTCAGGGCAGCCTGGGCAGCCAGCAGGGCAGGTTCAGCCTTCGCCAGATCTCGTTCACAATCGCTAGCCTTGATTGAGACTTCCTTGTTGATACCATCAACCTTCACCTCTTCAGCGTCAGCAATTTCCTTCTCCTTACTGACCTTCTCAGTCTCAATACCGACCTTCTGAATCAGCTTATCTGCATCCTCATTCTTCTGCTTCAACTCAATCTCCTGGGAGGCCAGTTTTGCCTTCAGATCGTCCACTTGAGAACTGGTGCTCTGGAGCTTGAGGAGACCATTCAGGAGACGATCCATCTTGGATTGGAGTTCTGAGTGTTTCAGCCCTAGTAGCTTCTTGTAAAGCTCAATCTGCTCAAGGAAACTCTTGGGTGTTGTGTAGTTAAACCTTCGATCGTTTACCAAGTACTGGTGGCTCTTCTCGTTACAAGTCAGTTGGACGTGAGCCATGAACTCGGAAACAGATATTTTGATCTCAGGATCTAGGAGCTCAACCTCCTCCAAGAAAGTGGAACTCACAGAAATGAGGGCCTCTTCCGGCCACTCGTGGAACCAATCGATACTGGTGCAGTTGATGAGAGCGGGGAACATCCTGCCTCTCTTTCGGAGGGTATCTCCGACAGGCGAGAAGCAAAGTACTACCTTGAGTGTGGTCCTAATCCTTTCAATAAAGAACTTCCAGCAGTTTTCTTGGTTGTCAATAATACCCGCTGCCTTCACCTCATTCCTCACCGCCGAAACGATATCACCAATTTCATCATCCGCGAACAGGCCTGGAATTTCACCAGAAGCCAGCAGATCATTGATCAGCACCAAGAACTTGTCATCGGGAACCTGGGAATCGGTCATGAGGAACATCGTGGGAACATTCTTCACTCCTGCCTTCATGTAAAGTCCAGCAAGATCAACCTTCAGGTCAGCAAGACTGTATCCCTTTCGTAGGGTAATCTGGAAGACCTCGAGGTTGCTAATGAAGGCAGCCAATCGGGCAAGAGACTGCTTTCCAGAACCACCAACACCAACCAGAAGCGCATTGCCACGGGGACTCTCCAAGATTCGGTTAATCCTACAAACATGCTCCATGGCATCTCGGAAGAGAACCAGATTCATCATGGAGTTCATCTCGTTGTAGTTGTCCAGAGCCTCTGCCAGAATCTTGTGAAGAGCAGGGTAATCCGCAACACACGAGTACTTCAGCTCACCGATACCTCTGGAGAAATGAGTGAAAATGTTGATCTCCGGCTTGAAGACGCTCTCATCAACATCCTCAAAGACCTTCCTGCACAGGTCCTGTACAAGTTTATCATACGTCTCAATATCCTTCTCATCAACCAACTTGTCCCGGTAAACTCGGTTACTCTCGTGCATCCACAGCTGGATCAGATCCGGACCAGTCTTTGTGACGTCAGGAACGGAGTATAGAATACCTTGGTAGATGTTGGACAGATCTCGCAGATTGAAAATGTAATGGAACTTGATGGCAGTGGGCAGGAAGGTGGAGTTGATCTTTGCGTGAAGGCTGATGGACGCTTGAAGGACCTTATCAGCAATCCGTTTAACGGGCATTTGGAATTTGTTCAGCTCAATATGTCCCATTAGGATGTTTTGGTAGATGGTCGTCTGGGCATCTTGTCCCGGGAAACTAACGGCGAACACACAGAAGTGCCTCTGGAGTCGGGGGTTGATTGTGAAGGATCCAGCTGTTGGGTTCATGCAGGACACATACTGGGTGTTGTGCACATCCTTCAGGGTCATCTTGGCCCTATCATACCAATGGGAGTAATCAATGTGCTGCCTGATCAGGGTGTGAGGTGCAACCGTTCCATACTCGTCAACCTCAGGCATGTTCATATCATCGATAAAGTAGATGAGTTTCTTGCTTCCAGGGGGTCCGTAGTTTCTACCGGCCTTCTTTTCAAGAGGTTTCTCCAGCACATTCTGCAACATGTAGGATGAGGTGTAGTTGTTGAAGGGAACGAGAGAGATGGTGTATTCGTCACCGAGGGCATCCATCATCGCATTCATGAGGACAGTTTTACCGGTACCAGCACTTCCCACCAACATGACAGGTCGCTGTCGCTTCATCAATAGGGTTGAGAAGAAGTTGACTCGGTTGGTTTCGGCCGTAGCGACAAGGGTAGCTTGGAGGGGTAGTTCTGGGTCGTATTCGAACTTGGGTACGGATTCGGCCCAGGGGACAAACTTCTTTGTTTCACAGTCGATGAAGTAATCGAATACTGTTCCTTGGGAGGGGAACTTGATAGTCTTGAATTCTGTGATCCACCATTTGCTGAACTCTGATCGGTAGTCAACCAACTGAAGGGAGAGAGGAGTGTGTTATTTATAGATTTGATAGGGTACAAACATGTCATACCACAGTCGAAGGACAACCGAACTGACAGCTTTGTGGTTAGCTAGTGATTATCACCGAGCGATTTAGACAGACAGAGTAACAAACAAACAAACAAACAAACAAACAAACAAACAAACAAACAAACAAACAAACAACAAACAAACAAACAAACAACAAACAACAAACAAACAAAAACAGAATGACGGCTCGTACCTGATCTTGGAACATGGCGCCACCAAAGGCCCACACGGCTCCGAAGACAAAGTACAGCTCGTAAAGCTCCTTGTTACAGTCAGGGGGCGTGTTCTCAGGGACTAGGAGTCCCTCGAGGAGGTAGCACAACATCTTGATCATGGAAATATCGACAATCGGGGTGATCTTCTTGAATCTGCCGGGGTGATTTGTGGGGTTAGGGGTGATCTTCTTGAATCTGCAGGGGTCATTTGTGGGGTTAGGGATCCGTTTTGATAGTTTATCTAGGGTATAAAAAGGACTTGTACTAGAATAAGACATTTATAATGGGGGGGGGGGGGTTGCTCGTGATGCTAGACCAGTTTTGAATTTTCAGTCATGCGACATGCGTTTAGTTTTTTAGAGTAATGATGAAGCATTTCTAATATAATTTCTTCTACTTCCTTACTTTTTTGAGAGGTAGTTCTAGAAGTAGTATTTGATATGCTAAGTCTCGACAGGTGTCAGATAAAATATGCAGTCGAAGAATCTGCAAATCTTATGTACTACAAAAAAGCATATATCTCCCCCGTCTCTTACCTAGATTTGAGCACTTCCAGACAAATCGGCACGTATTTCTCGAACAGGATGATCAAGTTAGCCTTCTCACTCTGTACCTCTCGGGTATCAATCCATGACGTCACGAAGGGGTTCCATCCCAGATCGGCTTGGTTGATGTACAGGATACCAGCTCGGGAGACAGTAGCAGGGGTGGCAGCCCTGAGATGACCAATCTCGAACACCAGTCTCATGCTGGGTGTGAGGGGTACTCGCTCGTTGGAAGCCAATGTGAGGACTTTGTTGTCGTCCATGACCGTGTTTAGAGACTCAATCCACATGGGATCAATGTCACCATCCAGTACAATCCATTTTGGTCCGTCGTGTGTGATATTACTTTGGTCTCTCATGATGGAGGAGAAGAGACCGTCCTTCCACTCTCGGGTGGCGGGGTTGATGTAACCGAACAGCTCGTCATTAGTCACCGCTTTGGGATTCAAATCGGACCAAACTGGTTTTCGTTTCAAGTTCATGTACGTCTTATAGAGGACCTTGCACAGTTGAGATTTACCCGTACCAGCATTACCGATGACGAAGACAGAATGTCGGACAGCCAGGAGTTCCTCAAACTGTACAACCTTTAGGATGAACTGATCTTCAGGCTGGAGTTTCAGGTCCAGAGCGGCCCTCTTTATAGCAGCTTCATTCTCTAAATCCCTCTTTCGGGGGACATCCAGGGCGGGGAAGAGATCACCAATGAGACCCATGAAGACGGGCATGTCGTCAGTAATAATCTTAGGGATGTTGAAATCTCGGAGAGCTCTCATCAACACCTCAGTCTCAGGACGGCCCTTGTCACCTCGCTTCAGGGAACCTGCCACGACAAGTACAGACTTGATAGCTCGTAGACCCCAATCGTAATGGTCCTGAGAAGAGAGGATGTGTTAGCACACCAATAGGACAGGTCACCTTGACTACTTATAAGTGAGAGAGAAAACAAAACGATATGTCTTGTTTAACTGTCCTAACAAAATTGAGAACAAATCGTTTCCTTTCATAAGTGGTGCTATTCTTAGCGCAATTTTAAATAAAAACTTTATATTTACTTGTCACGTTATAACCCTCCTTTACAATTATTGTATTTCATCGAAACAACGTAATAATATACCTAACCAGAAACTGCGCTTCACAGTATGGAGCGTGAGAAATGGGATATATCTTTAAAAGGGTCGTTACCTGTTTAGATAGGAGTTCTCGACACAGAGTATAGAGGGTAATGAACTTCCTCGCTAGGAGCCTGGCGTCAATGAAACCTTCAGACATCAACATAATCTCACAAATCATACCAAAGTCAGGGACAACCATAGCACATGGCCTGAAAAAAGAAAATGTTTCAGAAAAGAGTTTTGAATCTGAAAAAAAACGAAAATAATGATTTTGTTCAATCGTTTAACCAAGATAATAATCCCACCTAAAGAGAGCCTTGAGATTCTCGGGCAGCTCCGTTCTGCCTGCGTAACCGGGGTTCATTGTGATAAAGATTCCGACAGTATTCAACAACTTGATCTCCTCTCCTTGGAAGATGAACCGCTCCAGATGGTCTCGGATGGCATCCTGGATACTCTTGACCTGTACCGCAATGACTGACAACACCTCTACAGAGATCCTGTTGAATTCATCGAAACAACCCCAGGCACCTGAGAGAGAGAGAGTTTGATAAGTTAAACCAAGGGGGCTCAGGATTGTAGGTTTCCCAAAGATGACATTTTAATGAGCAACTCTGACATAACTTGGTATATACCTTACTCTCGCTAATTAAGAAACGCTTTAGGAAGAAATTTTTTTATAAGAAACGGGAAATGTGGAAACACATTAAATAAGACACCCCAAAATAAGAAACTCCCCCAAGAAAGTAAGAAACCCCAAAAATAAGAAACGCAAAAATAAGAAACCCCAAAAATAAGAAACGCAAAAATAAGGAACCCCAAAAATAAGAAACCCCAAAATTAAGAAACCCCAAAAATAAGAAACCCCAAAATTAAGAAACCCCAAAATTAAGAAACCCCAAAAATAAGAAACCCCAAAATTAAGAAACCCCAAAATTAAGAAACCCCAAAATTAAGAAACCCCAAAAATAAGAAACCCCAAAATTAAGAAACCCCAAAATTAAGAAACCCCAAAATTAAGAAACCCCAAAAATAAGAAACCCCAAAATTAAGAAACCCCAAAATTAAGAAACCCCAAAAATAAGAAACCCCAAAAATAAGAAACCCCAAAATTAAGAAACCCCAAAATTAAGAAACCCCAAAAATAAGAAACCCCAAAAATAAGAAACTCGAAAAATAAGAAACCTAATTAGGGGGAGGGCCTCAAAAAGCCCTAAAATGGACATTTTTGACAACACAGACCAAATGCGGCAAAATAACGCAATTTAAACTAGGTAAAATGTTGTTTAGTGGTGTTTCGAAGGTGTGGTCAAAATTTCAGCTCTAACGGTTGACAGGTTACGAAATGGTGGCCGGAATAAGAAAGCTGAGACAAGGGGGTTAAACACAACACAAAACAACTGCAATGAACTGCTTGTGTGTAAACACTCAGAACTGTTGCAGAATGCAGAGGCCCGTTTCTTATCTCTGTTTTCAAGATGGGTGTGTCGCCCTGCTTTCTCTCCCAATCTCTCTTCCTATCTCGTCCTCTTTTTCTTTCTTTATCATTGATGATGTCTGCGTGTGTGTGTTAGAGAGAGAGAGAGTGTGTGTGTGTGAGAGAGAGAGAGAGAGAGAGAGAGAGAGAGAGAGAGAGAGGAGAGAGAGAGAGAGAGATAGAGAGAGAGAGAGAGAGAGAGAGAGAGAGAGAGAGAGATTGAGAGAGAGAGAGAGAGAGAGAGAGAGAGAGAGAGAGAGAGAGAGAGACTGTGTGGGTGTGTGTGAGAGAGAGAGAGGGAGAGAGAAAGGAGGGCGACACACCCATCTTGAAAACAGAGATAAGAAACGGGCCTCTGCATTCTGCAACAGTTCTGAGTGTTACACACAAGCAGTTCATAGTCTAAATAGTCTAAACAACATTTTACCTAGTTTAAATTGCGTTATTTTGCCGCATTTGGTCTGTGTTGTCAAAAATGTCCATTTTAGGGCTTTTTGAGGCCCTCCCCCTGATTAGGTTTCTTATTTTTGGGGTTTCTTATTTTTGGGGTTTCTTATTTTTTGGGGTTTCTTAATTTTGGGGTTTCTTATTTTTGGGGTTTCTTAATTTTGGGGTTTCTTAATTTTGGGGTTTCTTAATTTTGGGGTTTCTTAATTTTGGGGTTTCTTATTTTTGGGGTTTCTTAATTTTGGGGTTTCTTAATTTTGGGGTTTCTTATTTTTGGGGTTTCTTATTTTTGGGGTTTCTTATTTTTGGGGTTTCTTATTTTTGGTTTCTTATTTTTTCAGTTTCTTAATTTTAGTTTCTTATTTTTTCAGTTTCTTAATAAACGAGAGAGTTTCTTATTTCTAGGGTGTCTAAATTTTGGGGTTTCTTGTAAAAAAGTTTATTATTTAAAAGTTTCTTGAAATATGCGAGCTTAATTAACGAGAGTAAGGTATTACATATATTATATGTTTTACAAGGAGAGAGAGAGAGGGTCAAAGATCATGACATAATCGTGAACAGTTAATCCCTAATTAGTAACCTCACCTGCTTGGCTGAGACCCTTGTAGATATTTCCCACGGATTTGTAGTCCATCTGCTCAGAGCAGTTGAACACATACACCATGATACCAAGGGCTCGTCCCAAATCCTTGGTAGTTTCAGTTTTACCAGTTCCGGCAGGACCGGCAGGAGCACCGGACATTGTCAAATGGAGAGACTGGGTCAGGGTGATGTAGCATCTGCAGAGGGGGGTACAAGGGGTTACTGGTTATAATGCATTCTTTTGATAGTGGCGAGACTTTATCATATCTTTTATATGTTTTTGGCAAGATGGTTACATGTCATGTTTGATCATGTGATGGCGGCAAGACATCCTGTCACCCAGCTAAACACAATTATTATACTCCATCTTTAAATATTCGACAGAGAGAGAGAAAGAGTTACACTGTAACTCTTTCTCTCTCTGTCGAATATTTAAAGATGGGATCGAATATTTAAAGATGGGATCGACTGCAGAACATATTCATCTTACTGTCTGTAACTTACAGACAGTAAAATGAATATGTTCTGCAGTTGAGGCATGCAGCTATTATAGCTGACCAGTTTATTATGGATCTGCAGACCCCTCACAGAGCAGATAAAATACAGTTTGAGCCATATAAGTTCATTACCTGTCGGACACGGGGTAATAACAAGACTAGGCGTGCTGTAGCTTACCTGTCAGTTAGAGGGGTAATGACAAGACGAGGCGTGTTTCCAAGGTATTCATTGCTGTAGGTGAACACCGCATCACAGATGTCCACGAAGCACATATTCTTTTTGTCGTCCCATCTGAGCGGGTTGAGCGTTTTTAATTTGAATGATACATTAGAATGACATATTGTGTTCTCAAACTATTTTTGGGTGCTGGTATATATCTGTTTTTCGATAAAAGTGAAAGCTGACTGCACACGATTAGTTGTAATATATGTCTGAAATGGGGTAGTAGTCCCCATCATGTGAAATCTATGAAACTGTTCTGTACCTGTGTTTCAACTGGCTGAGCCAGGCGAACTCTTGGGCATTTTCTGCCTTCATCGCGATCAACTTTGCCACAACATCCCTGTTATGGACATCAATGGTACAGATGGTACAAATCTTCTGTCGATCACTCTTGGTCAGGTCTCCAATAAGGAGGTTAATCAGGGTGATCAACTGGGTGACTTGTTTCTTGTTGTAATCTTTCAGGGCATTCTCGTAGCCCTCCTCCAGACGACCAAAGGCAATTTTAACCTAGTTGTGTGAATGTGGTTAATTGTACCAAGTGGTTAATTGGGCCAAGTGGTTAATTTCACGTGGCTAATACGAAGTTTGGTTGTCTATTTGGTTCTTACCCCATATAATCCTCCCAATATATAAATCATGTCTCCCATCATGCCACTACAATTATTACCTCAGTGGTCCACCAAATCTGGTTGCCTCCAAGAGCCACCTGGGCGGGGTAATCAAACAGCCAGGCCTCTCTCGCCTTCTCCTCGTACGTCACAACACCCTCAGAAATGAGGGAGTTGATAGTCCGCTGACTCTCGTGCATTATCTTGTTCAGCCAGTTCTCGACGGGTCCTGTACACCAGACAGACTCCTTGAACTCAACATACTCTGATTCTCCCGAGTACATTCCCATTGCTTCCTTAGTTTCCTCTTCATTTTCACCTGAACCTTCCTGGAGGAGGGGGATGGTGGTTAGGACACTAGTTTGTGGGCTATTTAAGAACCTCAGCCAAATAATTATGAATGTAGGTCTTTGTTAGCAGGGGGTTAGCAGGTTAGGTTTTTGTCTGGCTAGTCAATCACATGACTAGCTCAGTATTTAGTAGAGCTCTTGTGTTAATTGTCTATAAAACATGTTAAAAGCTTTTAATAAGTTCACCACTAAAACCTACTTTTCTGAACTCCAGTCGGTGAAGATTATCGAACAGTTTGGAGAGATGCCTCGCCACAAGAAGAGGTTGGTTTCCCTTTGACAGGATATCCAACAGATCAGCAGATGAGATAAAGTAGAACCGGGGGAAGGCGAGACGTTTCGTCTCAAGATATTCAGCCAGTGCTTTCTCACAAAGAGCTAGCCTATCCTGGAGATCTTCCAGTTTGGCAAATAGTCCTGGTTTGTTGGTGGCCTCTACCACATTAGGAGTCTTCACTGCAGCCTCCATTAGATCCTTGAAGTCACTATCAATTCCATCGAACCGTTTGGAGTCATCGGGAAGTTGTTTCCTGATATCTTCAGATCCGATGAAGATGGACTCCAGATGTGACCATGTTCGCTGCACCTCAAACCAGATCTGGATAACAGAATCTGCGGTGGAGAGCTTTGTCTGCCAGGCGGACACCTCCTCCAAGAAGTATGCAATGTATTTGCTAGTCATCAGATTCTGGAGTTGCACCTGGAGGAAAGAGGGTGTGAAACTCTTGCTGTTGGTTTTTAGTAACGGAAACATTTGAATCAGGGATTTTCTCATCACAAAACCCTTACTATACCCACTTCGTTTGTTGTTTGCTTGTCTGTTTGTTTGTTTGTTTGTTTGTCTGTTTGTTTGTGTGTTTGTTTGTGTGTTTGTCACTGCTCAATGAGCAGTGCTCATACCTGGTTATCCTCGAGAGTCTCAATAAGTTCCTCGCTACTTCGCAGTAGAGGTGTCTTGGTCCTCAGATGGGCATCATGCTCGAACTCCATCACGCTCCATGTAGCGTCCAGCTCTTTCAGTACCTGGTGATGAAAAAGACTTGTGTCAGAATGGGGGATAATAAAATGTCAAGTAGGTCGGATCGTCTGACTAGCCAAAATGTGTCATGACAGTATTGATTGAGATTTTGCTCAGAATATGATCACGAGATTTTACGAAATTTTTCTCAGAACTAATCTAGTCATGATATTGACATGTTGCACGTCCCTCAGATTGAGCAATGAGTTGATACAGAGAGCGGGGATCTTTATCTAGCTACTGTTACTCATAAGCGCAGCATCTCGAGATTCTCAACCCTGAATTCTCCTTGGTAACGAAGTAACCCCTCCCTTTTCAGGTCTTTAGAGGGGTTATTTCGTAACCCCGAATTCTCCCAAACCCCACGGAGCCAGCGAAAGAGGGTCTCCGGTCTAGCTAGGCAAAACCTCTCACCTTCTCCATGTTCAATTCCTTGGTTGCCTTGTCCACAATACCTCTCACCTCATCCTCAAACTCGTGGAGGTTCAGGGCAAGTAGATCGTTCAGCGTTGTAGTATCATCCATAACAAATCGTACCTGAGGTATGGTGATTTTCCATTATGTCATGATATTTCGATCGGGGGAGGCATGTTTTCCGTTGTGGGTGAACATGTCCCAATTGGCCAATCGGAAAGGGGGAAACTTTCACAATAAACTGTCACAATCTGATATCGATTAATGGGAAAATATCATTTCCTCTCAATTTTGTGTGGCTCACAGTTATTTTATTTTATAACGGTTAGGTAGATCAATCTCAATTTACCTTAGTGGTCTGCATAAGTTGAATCCAGTGCCGTTCTCGGATGGCAGGGTTCTGCAGTTCAGTAACGGCTCGGAGTGAGGTCACCATGTTCTTAACGTCACTCTCGAGGCCACTATTATTATAGGGGGAGGAGAATTTAAAATATGAATTAAATATTTAAATGTTTTGCAGGTTTAACTCCTTTCCTGGCTTGATTGGTCATTCCTTGACGTACTTCATAAAAACCCTTTCAACTGGGCTTTGTACAAAGTGCTTTGACTCAAAGGTCTCAGTACAGGCCCCAGCTTTCCGATACAATGAGCCTCCCAGCTTACCCATAATGATAAAGGCACCATTATATCATGCAGGCAACCCATATTCTCAACTTGCCTTGCTCGACCCTCTCTCTCTCACCGCGGAGGAGGGTTAGAACGTAACAACCCCCAGTCCCCTCATCTCCTTACCTATAGACATCCCAAGCCCTCATCTCCTTACCTGTAGACATCCCAAGCCCTCATCTCCTTACCTATAGACATCCCAAGCCCTCATCTCCTTACCTATAGACATCCCAAGCCCTTATCTCCTTACCTATAGACATCCCAAGCCCTCATCTTCTTACCTATAGACATCCCAAGCCCTCATCTCCTTACCTATAGACATCCCAAGCCCTCATCTCCTTACCTATAGACATCCCAAGCCCTCATCTCCTTACCTATAGACATCACAAGCCCTCATCTCCTTACCTATAGACATCCCAAGCCCTCATCTCCTTACCTATAGACATCCCAAGCCCTCATCTCCTTACCTATAGACATCCCAAGCCCTCATCTCCTTGTCCATTCCTCGGATTTCTTTGACAAACTTCTTGCACTCCACCTCCATACTTTCCACATCAATTTGATTCCACAACGTTGTCTTCCAATCATCGAAGCAGCTGTTTACCAACTCTGTCATGTCCCAACATGTCTTGAGTAGTTTCACCTCCTTTCGGCATTGTTTCAGCTGTTTGAATTCAGGGACGTTCACCTCGAACAGCGAGGCACTGTCAGCTAGGACCTTCATCTCAACCTGAGGAGGATGGGGGTTAAATCATGACGTACAGGATACGATTCACTTTAAACTATCTAAATCAAGGGGATTAGGTTTAGGTTTATGACTACATAGTTGTTTAAACACTTCCCTATATTTCTAGTTGCCTGGCTAGACTGTATCTAAAGGGTGGGTTAGAACATAGCAAATTTCTAGTACGAACCTCCATTTCCTCGATCTTGATGTGCATATCATCCAAGTTACCGTAGACTCCCTCACTGGTGTACTTGAAGGGAGAGTCCTTTCGGAACATCCTGGGAGATTTGGGGAGTTAATTAATTAGTTATTAATTGGATTTAGAGTTAGTTGGGGTTGTCGTTTTTGTATGTAGTATCTAGAAGCCTATTTAGCGGGTCAATGATAAAACGGATCTTGACACTTCTTACTTAAATGAAATTATTGAATGTCACCTAATGCCCAGTTTGAGTAATAAGGATAAAGATAGAGATAGAGAGAGATAGAAAGAGATAGAGAGAGAAAGAGAGAGAGATAGAGATAGAGAGAGAGAGAGAGAAAGAGGGAGAGAGAGAGAGAGAGAGAGAGAGAGAGAGAGAGAGAGAGATGGAGAGAGAGAGAGAGGGAGAGAGAGAGAGAGAAAGTTAGGAATGGAGCTGAGAAAGCTCAATTTAATCTTGATCAAAGCTGATGCGTGTCTTGGTTTTTTTCTTCGACGCTCACTGAATCAAATGAACAGTAAGATGTGCTCATTTGGATAGGTAAGAGTCGAAAAAAGAAATCTAATCAAGCCTTGCCGCCGGTAATGTAGTTCAACTTGCTTATTTGCTTTCCAGTCTAGATCGTATATGGCGTGGCATTAAATATTTTGTCATTCAGCCCCCTACCCAAATCACTACTGCAGTTTTAGTTCTATGTAGTCTGTAGATTCTGTCATGGTCAGTCTGTATTATATTCTGTCAGTCAGCCCTCTCCTAAATGACTGTTCCTATAGTTCTAATTCCAGGTAGTCTGCATATATTTTCTCTTAAAACCTGTCAGTCTGCTGATCCATCACCAGATGGCACTTACTGTTCCTACTTCTAGGTAGTCTGTAGTTTCTGTCTGTCAGTTCCCTCCCCAAATAATAAATCACTTACTCTCGGAACTCGTGCTGCTTCACATCAAAGGAAGTACATTTCCTCCTAATGATGGCAACTTCGTTAGCCTGGAGGGGTGCAACCTGCTGCTTCACCATCACTCCCTGTTTCTTAACATTGTTCCATTGTTCCGGGAGTTCCTGGAGTTGCAGATGAACCTCCTCGCTCATCTCGTGCTCATAACTCTTCAACAGATCAATAGTCTGCTTCAGGGGTTCAAACATCTCGTCCGTTGTGGCGGTCCTGTCTCGAACGTTGAGGAGGTGACCCATACAGGACACCAGGCCATCATAATCACCGTCCTCAACCTCAACTGTTAGACCAGAGTTAGTGACCTTGATGAAGTCTTGGAGGGACTTCAAACTGTTTGTAACGTGGTCAATGAGATGTGTCTTGAACATCAGGCTCCACTTGCGGACAACATTGAGAAGGTTCTGTTTAAAGGGCCGGATGGAGAGACGGAACCATTGGTCGAACACGTAAACATCAGGAAGCTGGGCAATCTCATCGTACAGACTCTCATAAGTATCCATCTGTTCCCTGAATTGGTCCAGGGTTGGGGGACACTCTGGAACACCATCCTCCCCAGCATTCTCAATCTCCTCTTGGGTGAGGACGTGGTTGTAGAGCAGGAACTGCCGGAGGAATTCCGCTCTGTTCTCCGTCCAGAGGTAGCTGTAATTCTCAAACTGGTTCCGTTGTTCAATGGCCTTGTTGATGACGGCAGATACTCGGTCCATGAGGTCATGTCGCATCTCACTGAGGTCCAACATATCATCCAACTCGATCTGGTAGTGGTCCATACCGTTGTGCTTCGCAATTCGGGGAATCAGGGAGGACAGCTTGTACGCATCATCCACAATACCCTCGATCAGCTCCATGAATCCAGTCTCGGAACCATACTCCAAGGATGGCACAAAGACCATATCAGGGATAGCCAGCTCCAGACGTGCCTCCATAAGGGGCAGGATATCAGCAACACCAGACTCAGTGTTTTCCAGTAGATAGGCCAGGGAGCACTGGACGGCGTTAAAGAAACCATCTAGAATCATGTCATCGATGTAATCAAGGTAGTTCCTCCAGTGATCGCTATCCTCTGTTCCCTTGAACAGCTCCAGGTTGGTTTTCACAATTTGCATAATTTTCTCGCCATCATTCTGAATGATCTTATATCGGGCATCGAGAGTAGAGGCACGGTCCTGAATGGGGAGAGAGATAAGTTAGAACTACTCGGTGGACGAATGGGAGTCTCCCATCGGTATGGAGACCAATTGGGAGACCCATTGGGAGACCAATTGGGAGACCCATTGGGGGGCCTACTATTTTAATTCCCTACCCTCTTCATAATACTAACACCCTACTGCACAAACCTCTAGATTTAGAAGACCTCTCTTCTCCCTCCTCTCGTAGAGCGGTGAATCACACCACTTTGCCATGATGTTGTTGATACTGTCCACATTGTCCTTACTAGTGGACACCCTCATCTCCAAGTCACCCGTCTCACCGCGGGTATGCTCAATATACTCCCAGACACTGTCGCTCTTCCAGTTTAGTGATGTTATAGCCCGGTCGAGCTGGACATCCAGGGCGTTTAGCTGTCCCTCAATCAGGGGATACTCAACATCAAGTACTGTATCTCGCACCTTGTTGTACCTAGAAGTGGAGGTATGTTAGAGGTATAATTGAAGGGTATGATTCTCTAGTGAAATTTTGGTTATGAAGTCACCCCTATTATTGCATGCATACAGTGAGATTGCACGGAGGGGTAATTTCGTTACCGAAGTGAAATTTGAATAGTGAACCACAGATGTCTAGAGATGATATTATCTTGTAGAAGGAACCGTCTAGTTATCATTGGGAATTAGTGGAGTTGTCGACCCCCCCTCTCCCTCTCAGTAAATAGTGTTGGGTGCCAGACGGGCTCTTGAAGAGTGTGGCGATACCAATCCTATTGATCAGTCGAGCTATATCTAGCTGACCTTCTTTGACTAAATAATATATGCAGCCTAGTCGATCCCCTTGATCTTTCTCTCTGCCTTCAGTATTGATCTTTATGATCTTTCTCTGACATCTGACTGACTATCTTTCTGGTTATCTTATTTAACCTCCCTCTCTCTATTAATCCCTATGTATCTGATGCAAGTAATCAAACAAATGAGATTAACTTTTTGAAACATTGTTCCCATTCTCTGTTAACTATAGAGATCAAATGCTCTTATTGGGCGCCAACCCACTGCAAGTCTGCCAATTCTTGAAATTCAAATATTACCCCAATTCTTTTCTTTCTCTGCATCTCTAATTCTCTCGCTCATTCGAAGAATTATAATTCTGTATAACTATCGCTATGAAATATCTGTCAGTTTAGCAGTGCTTCTGACATTTCAAAGTAGAGATGTGATATATTTGATTATCTCAAAGCTCTGCTTGCTTCAATAGTTCAATGCTATCAACAGCTGTCCTAAAGATATTAATTTCAACAGAACATCTATCACCTAGCTGTCACCACGCCCAAAAACCAAAAAGGGCAATTGTTTGAATTCGTAGTAACGAGTCCCAGTAATACGAACTTCATACTTGCTACCTTGCTGTATGGGGTGAAATTGACAACTTAAATGGTAGTAAAATTTAGAGCTACTGAAGTTGACACTTAACCATCAAAATGTCGACATATAAGAGTTGTTGGTCTCAGTTTTTATATTCTTCAATTACTATTAATATCTCAGTTTTTTGCCTAGCTAGACTGTGTTTCGCGCCCCAAATGTAAAGGAGGGTTAGAACATAACAATCAATTTTACTCTCTCAGCCTGTCTCGACAAATTCAGAATTCTCAGAAACATGTCTCCCCATTTGAATATTTTATGGTTTATAGGCCCAGCCTGCATGCAAGAGATATTTGATAGAGGCACTTCTTGGAATTTATATGTACCAGTTTTGTCTAGACCTATTACTACTCCTTACCTTGAGACGATCAGGTCAAGATTAGCCAAGTATTGTCTAAACAAGTCGTTCTTCGCGTAAATGTTAGCGGCACTTCCGGGGATCTCAATATCCTCTCGTTTACCAGATTCGAGGTAACGGACCTCACGGAGTACAGAGACGAGCTGAAAAAGTAGGATTATTATTTCACAATTTGAAATTAATGGGGTTATTGAACCCATGTGGGGGGCTGATTTAATCAAATCAACAGGAATGCACCCGGCCACGTGCCAAATCATGAGAGTGTGACAATTAACTTGGATTCATTCATTCTTGTTCTCTCTCTCTCTCTCTCTCTCTCTCTCTCTCTCTCTCTCTCTCTCTCTCTCTCTCTCTCTCTCTCTCTCTCACTCACTCTCTCTCACCCTCTCTCTCCCTCTCTCTTACCTGGGGATCGAAATTGACGCTAATCAACTTGCTCTCCTCATTTCGGGTAAGCAGGGGTAGGTCAAGATTCAACTCTGAAACCTCACCAACGCTATTCGTCCAGTCCTTGTAGATAGACACCTCGAACCTGCGTGTGATATTGATTCAAGTTAGACGTGTTTTGTATGACAGGTTTTCCTAACATCAAAGGTTTGTTTCTATTTGAGATTTCTAACATCAAAGGTTTGTTTCTATTTGAGATTTCTTACGATTGTAAGAGTTCCATCATCTGGTCATATTTCTGGAAGACAATCAATGCTTCAGCACTCTCAATAGCTCTGAAATATATAGGGTTGTGTCATTATCATAATATTTGCAGTTTGTCTCACCAAAAACTACCCTCTCCAGCGTGAACGATATTACAGTCATGTGGAAACTTGCAGGAATAATACGAAATTCCATTGACAGTTTTGAATACTACCCATGAGAAATATTTCCTATCAGTTATACATATTTAAAACTGTCGACTCTGGGATTTGATTGATTCAATTAGCTGTACTAACCCATGGTTTATCTGGGAGAGTTTCCTCTTGATTAGGGAGATGCGCTCCCTCATACCCTGACACCATTGTAGCACTCCCGCAACAAATGGCATGTTCACGTGGAGAACAACTGTACTCGATTCCTGTTTGGGGGAGGAAGAGGGTTGGGGGAATGCATTGGGTCACATAGAAGATGGTTAGCCTGACACTAACTGTGAAGTGTGAATTGTAGGAACAGTTCAAAAAGATTACTAAATTTGGTAACGATGTCACCCCTCCGTGATCGCCCCGTAGCGAGGGGTTTTTCATAATGGAGTTGTCGGCCATGAAGGTTGAATTGAATTCGTTTAATTTGATATTGACGTCTGCCGTAATGCTTTAAATTGAATTGTCAAGATCAGAGAAGTGGAGCTATTCAATGTCCACACAATATATTGGACTTTGCCAAATGACCCCCAAATGACTGTAATAGTCAGTGTCACCTCTAGCTTCGCAACCACTTATATTGCCGAGGCAATAAAGAAAAGGTCACTCAACGAAGAGAGCGGGGAAAAACTATACCAACCTTGAGGAGTCCGTTTTGTTGATCAAACATCTTTTTAGTGGCATCTAGTTCCTCATCATACATTGCAATGAGGCTGGGGAACTTGGGCTCAAAGTCAGATCGGATTATGGGCCTATCCAGCAGGCTACCAAACGCATCCAACATCTGTAAGGGGGGGTAATGGTTAGAATTGTGCAAAATAATATGCTGATGAAGGAGCTTTTTAGCATATTGAAGGGGGGTTGTAATCAAATAGCCCGGTTGAAATAGCTCCTTCTATTATACTTATCTTATCTTATCATACCCCTGCGGCCTACAGCCACTAAGGGGGGAGTGGTGATACACGTCATGGCTTCTAATCTAACAATCAAATATTTTATGTATTTCAATGAATATATTTATTGGTCATCTCCCCCCTCCTTTTTCTCGCTCAAGTTTTAATGACTCGCAGTACTCAAACCCCCTATTTTTTTTGTAACCCCTGTTGTAGCCCTCACGCGACACGACGCGTTATAGTAACAATCAGATTATTCACTGTTGTTCTTTTTTTCTAGCAACTTCTGTATTGTACCCTGTTATCATTTTAACGATGTTGCACCTCCATTATTTTAACTAGGGCATCAACAGTTTATCCCCCCGCATTCCTGATTTGTAGATCGATGCAGGACTAATATATTGTTGACAACTGATTTTACTTACCTTTAGAGCAGCCTCCAGCGAGCCACAATCATCAAATCCTTGGTTGATGATGGATGCCAGGCGGAGATCAAGGTACTCTATCTTATTCTTGAACTTCTCGTAATCCTTTTTGAATGACTGAAAACAGTGTGATTTAGTGTGATTTAGTGTGATTTAGTGTGATTTAGTGTGATTTAGTGTGATTTAGTGTGATTTAGAGGAACCACCTTCAGTTGTATATAAGAGCCTCTCTAGACGAGACAAAATCTCGTATGAGGCTACTATAGGAGGCTCCTATAGGAGGCTCCTATAGTAGGTAGATACTCGTCTAGAGCTTCATTTCTACTCTAACAGCCTGTTAGAGTTTGAACCATTACAGCCTACTATAGGAGGCTCATACGAGGCTCGTCTAGAGATGATTTGGACCCTCCTATGAGGCTCCTATAGTAGCTTTTGCACGTGATCGTTGTCACGTGTGAACGAAATATGAAACGGGGACGTTGTGGAAGCCTTACATTCAAACTTCACCCCCTGTTAACACGACCCATTATTTACCCCGGTATAATATTTCGTTCACACGTGACAACGATCACGTGCAATAGCTACTATAGGAGCCTCATACGACGGTCCAAATCATCTCTAGACGAGCCTCGTATGAGGCTCCTATAGGAGGCTCCTATAGTAGCCAGTTACTCGTTTAGAGTGGTCTTGCTACCTACTATAGGAGCCTCCTATAGGAGCCTACTATAGGAGCCTCATACGAGATTTTGTCTCGTCTAGAAAGGCTCTAACATCAAATAGACAGGGTTTATGAACTTAGAACATATTATTCTCTATAATTCACCGTTCCTATGTCATCCTACTGCCTAGTGATCGCTTTTAGGGGTGGTAAGAGTCGGTACTAGGGCCTAACTAAAGGGTGTGACATTTTGTGAACAGTGCAGTTTAGAGTGCGCCCATTATACGTGCTACCTTGCTCCTTCCTTTATTACTTCTCGTTGCAGCATATAATGCTCTGTTTTCTCATGTGTAGCAGATTTTGTGTGCGTGTAAAACTCTGCAAGCTGTGTCTTGGTAACGCTACATGTCATGTGATCGCACTTCAAAGTCACGTGAGTTACAATCGGTGCAGGGGGCTGATTGCTTGTCAAGATTGTTGCTCTGTGTGTGTGTGTACTGCAAGCTCAACTGTTATAGTAGCAGGTGAGTTAAAACATACAGCGCCGCACTTGTACAGTGACCCATAGTGATAAAATATTATAATGATATACCAGATATAGGTAGACTACCGTAAAATAAATTAAGTGGCATTCACCAATACCCTAAAAACAGAGGTAGTCGAGACTCGGGAGTGGGGGGGGGGCTAGGCGATAGACGCGTATGATCACTTATGACCACTTATGACCACTTATGTTTTATATGCCATTAGCTTCAGGCAGTATGCCGTGTTTTTAGATATTATTTGGGCTTATTCTATGGGATAAAAACCTGACTGAACATCTTTTGACAATCATTATTTCGCTCCTTTTATTCGTATTTTGTGTTAGCACTGTCCCCACCACACAACGGTCACTGCGGGGGACAACATGTAACCCTCTCCCCTACTTACCCCATCCTTGATGTCCAAGCAGTTGTAGGTGATATTCTGGAAGAGAGTAACAAACTCCGTGAATTCCAGGAATAAGTTCTCCACCTGCTTGCTCAGGGCCTTACCCTTGATTCCACCGATCTCAATCTTCTCCAGCCTGTTGAACTCAATGGTAGTCTCAATCAGGTCCTGGAAGAGAGGGGGTGTTAGATAGATGAAGGGGCTGATTTCAGTTTCGTATCAGAGTTTTTCCTATTCGTGATGTGCCTAGATTAGAATCGCTACAAACAAACTTAACTTATAACACCCATGTCACCTATAACACCTGTAACACCCTTGACACCTATAACACCCAAGTTACCATGTCACCTATAACACCCATCACACCTGTAACATCCATGACACCCATCACACTAACCTGGAGTTGCTGAACACGTGAGATGAAGCAGTTATACCGGGGGAAGACAAGCCCCGAGGCAAACTCCCAAGGGACAACTTCCTTGTCCTTGAAATATTCCTTCAGGTTCGTTCTCTTGGCTTCAAAGTCATCCTTGAAGTTCTCCAGGACTTTCAGAGCAAACTTGATCTTTGTTAGAGCCTCGTCCAACTCTCCCTTGAATATTTCGTCAGGTCCCAGGAACTCTGTTGCCTGTTGGAAATTGAAGTATAATGTGACTGAAACTCGGATACCGAAATTAGTGATGAAATAAGTCAGAGTTGAGAATCTTTCTTAAAGTGGGCATAAAGTATCAAATTCAAATATCATGATTATGTGGTTGAGCACATTAAATTATGAATTTCCCAGGAGCACTCAAATTATTCCCACCACGCTGATATATTACCTGTCGAATGAGAAGGTTGCAAATTTCCTGGAGAATGACAATGATTCGGGATGGCATTCGGTAGTGGTCGCTGTGAACCCAAACTAGACACAGAGTATGAAGAAGGGGAGCCAATCTCGGTGCGACTTGGTCGAATTCCGCCTCTTCAACAGCCTCAATGGTGCATTTCAAGGGTTTCAGATACATGGAGATCTCACGTGCTTCCTTCAGGGCTGTAAATTGGAAAAGGGTTATACAGCTGCTATGGAGAGAATGAGTTTGAGGATGCTAACATGCAGCGGACCATAAATATTTTCAACTCTTTGAGTTGATAATGAACCCGAATTCTTGGCAAGTATCCCAGATTGTTGGGCAAGCTTCCAACTCGTTTAGTCCCAGATCATTTGGCAAGCTGCCCATTCATTTAACTCACCATTTACGACATCCTGGAATAGAATCTTGAAGGAGTTGAAATAACTGCTCTCTGTCCTCTCAAGGATCTCAGCCATTTTTCGAACTTTTTGTGATCGAAGCTGCGAGGTTAATTGGTTTTTAGATAAAAATAGTCGTCCCCAGAATGACATAGTGTAATTGGGCATCATTCCTTTCCAGTGTTGCATACCTGATCGAAGATGCATTCGAGGTTTTTAGCTCGTGAATCCCAGAAATCGATCTCCACCATTGGCTCGGGGTTCAGTCCTTCTAGGAGGGGCTGGGCGGATTTCCGCTTCAAAACATCATGGATCTGGTGGCTCCAGCCGATGATAACTCCCTCAATTTGATGGATAGCAGCACGGAGGTTCTT
Source organism: Hormiphora californensis (assembly GCA_020137815.1). Taxonomy (NCBI): domain Eukaryota; kingdom Metazoa; phylum Ctenophora; class Tentaculata; order Cydippida; family Pleurobrachiidae; genus Hormiphora; species Hormiphora californensis. The sequence goes on along the minus strand of CM035355.1, from coordinate 3,832,404 downwards.
CTCAGCTCTGGGAAAAAGAAGTGGAATTAGCACAAATGACAATAGGTAGAAACATCTTTTTAGTTAGAAAGGTTACAAATTCACCCCAGACTTATCTCTAAACGAAAACATACTTGTCATCATCGTTGTCGACGAATGACTCGGCTCCGACGGGTAGCGGCAGAAGGGTCTTTCCCTTCACTTGTCCAGCTACCACAAAGACGGAGCTCTTCAAGCTGTGAACATGCCTCTCAACATCAAGAGACACCACTGCAGGCCAGTTAGTGTGGTTTTTCTTGTTCGATAGAAGCGGGACCAGCAACTGCGAGGAAAGTTAGCGGTTAGAGGGTTGAATAATAAGCACTGCTGGGAGAAATTCAGTAGATGAAGTTTCGTTTTATCTAAATGGATAATTGGATATAGTTACCTCGTCGACAAGAGCAGAGAGCTGCTCAAGGGGAGCATTGGACAGGTCCCCATACATCAGCTCCTTTCTAAACTTCTCCTTGGGCAGTGCTACTTTTCCTTTTTTGACAAAGTACACCGCCTTGCTCTTCAGACTTCCAGGGAATTGATAGAACGGCAATGGCACGCCATTCGTCTGAAGGATCATCACCAGATTCACTTGGTCGCCTTTTTCGACGAAATCAACGATCATCTGTTTTTGCTCCTCCTGGGAGAGTAACTTCTGCCATTTGTCGTTCTTGACCTTCAGAGTCTTGAGCGTGTACTGCTCAATGAACTGCAGTCGGGCATCCGAATCAAATGCCATGGTTTCGTGGTCTTGAGTTCACCCTCTAGCACATGCGGGTTTCCTATGGCAAGTTTACAGTTTAGCAAGGGATTTAAAAGTTAGGAAAGATGTGTACGGGGCAAACCGACTCAGTGAACAGAGTAGCAGCAACTGATATGCGATATGGCAGCCTGTGCAGCTTGAAAGGTTGCTCCAGGCAACGGTTCTGTGTTTTGGACCGCATACGGAATTGTTTGCGGAGTAAATTCGTGCGCGCGCGGTGTGAGCCGCGCACAAGACGCTGGAAAAACGAATTGCGCGTTCCAAAATTTTCTGAAATTTCAATACAAACATTCGTTCGCGGCCAACCTTAAAATTCGGGTGTTCGGAGTGTCAGCACTCACTGTTTTATAGGGTTTAGGCTAAAGTAGGGCTAGGGTTAGGGCTGGGGTTTGGGTTGGGCTTCGGTTCTGATATTTCCTATCAGTTAAACTTTGGATTAACCAAAACGGTCTGTCTGGCGGCGCCAGACCCCAATTTGATTCTCAAATTGGGCGCGACAGTGCGCTCAGATGGGTCGCGGCGCCAGACAGAAAACGGTTGAGTGGTTTGGCGGTTAGACCGCTTTAGAAAGTGGTAAATGGTGTAGCATCGATCTGATTGGATCAGTAGCAAGCCATTTATTTTAAACACTATTAAGTAGGTCGGAACGATGCCGTGGTGCTGATCTCCTATAACGAATGGCGTTCAGCGACGGTCCATTTTTGGTACAGATTTCTCTGCAGCATAGCTCGAGCGCCACCCCAACCAGGCATTCACTATTAAGCGGTATAGGCATTCACTATTAAGCGGTATATTAAATATCATGAATTATTATAAGTGCAAGGTACTTTTTTGGCAGCACGCACCTGTAAACAGGCCTCCGGCCTCCAAACACCCAGATCGTAACGCGACCTATTCACGCTCGGGAAACGTTAAAATATAATCTGGGTGTTTTGAGTGTCAGCACTGCACTCAATGTTTTTAGGGATAGGGCTAAAGTAGGGTAGGGGTTAGGGCTGGAGTAAGGGCTTGATATTTCCTATCAGTTAACTAATTTGAATTAGTCAAAACGGTTGAGTCGTACTTTTCTGGCGCCTGCTTCGCTCCTGAAAATGTCACTGACATGTTTCGACCAATCATAGCTCATGAAAGTTCTTAGTTCATATCTGACTCAGAAAGACCACTACATTTAAAACATAGTGGTGTCTATGACTGGATTCAATATGAACTTCACGATGAAGAAACCAGCTGCAGTCCTTGTCATCACCGTTTAAGCTAGCATCACCGTTTATAGTCTGTCCTCGGCTAGCGCTTCGCTTCACAGATCCTTTACTTAACCACCTGTTTTATCAATTAGCACCACGTTAGCCAGATAAGATGGTTGTGGATGCCTTTTGTACCTTTATAGCATATTTAGTTCTAAGAGGGCATTACCTACCTACATTTGCATGGGGGAGTGATAAACAGCCTCGTCCGCTAAGCTTTTCCAAAACTCTCAGTAGTACCAGCATTTGATTCGCCTTCAAAAGTTGGATCTTTTTCACAGTAAGAATTTGTTATGGGGGATTGAATGGGTCCTGATCGGGTTGGTACGTTTGGCAATGTTTCAAAGTAATTGCACGTGGTACTAAGGTCTTAGTGGTGTTATGTTGGGCCACGATGAATGCTTGATTGGATTAGATTTCGCCAGTATATAGATAGATAGAACATGGCCTGATTGCTCATTGCACAATTATACCGGCCTGCTGTTGGCCCTTAAACTGAAGGAAGGTGATCCTACTATACCGGCAATATTTTTTAATAGTATCTGTTACTATTTTTGCTTGCCTTGTTCGACCCTCCCTCCCCGTGCTGAAAAAAGCAAATTTTTGCTTTCATGTTTCTGTTTTCGACTTGAGTTTTAGCATGATAACCGTTTGAATCCACCCTTTATAGCTCTCAATGAATCTACTGCCATGACAAGTTCTGAGCCAGCACCAGAGCTTTTTGCGACTACAAAAGAGCTGTTCACCACTCGAGGAGCCCCTTCGAACCCTTACAACGATTCATTCTCTGACGCAGAGAATACTGCGTACGGTGTCTGCTATTCTATCGCAACCTTTCTTGCGCTTACTGGTGAGTGAACTTTTGAAATTGATAAAATCGATAAAAATCTGCAGAGTATCACTTGGCATTTTATATTTAAATAGTTTTTCTCTGTTACTTGCATTTTAATTGTCGGAGTTTTTATTATTCTCTCTGGGCTTAACGAATGAAACAGATGGGTATAATTGTCGCGACAATTATACCCGTCTGTTTCATTCGTTAAGCCCAGCGAGAATAATAAAAACTCTGACAATCAAACATGAGGCTAATAAACAGTTATCCGATCAAACAACTGTCTACTTGCATTTTATATAAGAGAAGTAGCTAATTGGAATAGTCTCGACACAGAACCAGTTGAATGAAACATTAAATTGCAAAACAATCCGCAGAATTTTAAGTTTTAACCTCTTTCAATCTTTCATTTCAATCTACATCACAGGAAATCTGTTGGCCATATTTGTATGGAGCTCCTACCTGAAAAACTACCTCACGGTACTATACCTAAACCTGAGCATCTGTGATTTTCTAATTGCCCTCATCAGTAAGTTGATATAGCTAGCTGTCTGGCGGCGCCATACCCCAATTTGACAGTGCGCTCAGATGGGGTCGGCGGCGCCAGACAGATAGCTAGAAATAAGTTAGAAATAAGTTAGGATGAGCCAGAGAAACATGTATTCATATATTGTCAGTACCTCAAATTAGTAATTAGTTAATTATCTAATTACTTTTCAGCCATGTCCTCTACTACAGCTGCCCTATTTGAGAACAGGGCGGAGAACGGAACTCTACTTTCCAACCCAGTCATGTGTACTGTACAGGGAATTATATTTGATACTGGTCCCCTCATGTCCAGTACCATCATTAGTATTCTCTGCATGGCGAGGTATGTGGGGTTTGTACGTGGGCAGTTAGTGCATGGCAAGGTACGTTCTGCTGCAGTTTGTAGTACAATAGGACCCCACTTTTTCGGTGCTCGGGGTTGAAAGGGCCGGTTCCTCGAGTAGATTGTTTGAGTACGTTACTTTTTGTTAGGCTAAAGGATCGATATGTATGCGATTTTATATTCTCTCCCGAGATTAGCTTAGTTAGCTAGGTAACCTAATCTAATCTAAGCTAAACTAGGTAACTATATTGTACCCTGGGACATGTGCAACTAGAATTAGAGCTAGCGCTTTAATTGTTGGTGGTTAAACCGTCGAACCACAGCCAAACTAGCTTGAAGGGGGGGGGGCTTGAAGCTTTGTACGCAATAACAAAATCAAATATAATGTAAATGAATCCCAATTTATTTCGCAGGTGGTACAGTTTTGCGTATCCATTTCGGAAATTAAAAAAGCGGCTGATCTATCAAGTTCTGATTATATCCTGGCTGTATAACGCCTTCCCCCATCTTGTTCTTACCGGACTTTACATCTTGGATCTCAGTCAGACCCGGTTAGTCTCCAGATTCCAGAGTACATGTGGGTGTACGCAAGTGTTGTTTGTCTTGAAAAACACAGGATGCTGTACTGCTGTACTGCTGCAGTAGAATGTTACAAAACTCACGCCCCTCCCAATTCCAGGTACGACTACCACCCTGCAATAGCATCATGTACTCTCAAAGTGGTCGGTATGAATCACTGGGCCTGGGGAATCCTTGTTTTTGCATTTGCTATAATTCCCACTCTGCTCAATGCAGTTATCATCATTCTCACATGCTCCCGGGTGATAAAGGAGATAATTAAGCAGAGCAAACAGACTGCTTACTACTCCATGCAGGTAGATTAATATTAATTAATTGATTAATTAGTTAATTAATTGTACTGTTGCAGACCATGTTACCATAGTGATCAGTGACACACAAGTTTGTGGTGTATCATGCAGTAACAGGTTGTTGTTGTGTTCTAGCGATCCCGGCCACTGCACACCCTAATGCCCTAATGGCATATTATCCCTTACATGGGATACTATCAGTATCATCAATAACACCTCTATGTTTCCATTAATTGAACCCTTTCTTCAGAGTGGGGGATATCCTTCAAAGAGTAACAAGACTAGCAGTGCTGTAACAGTAGCAGTGGTGGCAGTGGTCTTCGCCTCGTGTACTTTCCCATTGTGGTTCTGGCAGGTATGCATTTCATATCCAGTTGATAATCATAATCATAATTATAATCATAATCATAATCATAATCATAATCATAATCATAATTATAATCATAATCATAATCATAATTATAATCATAATTCAACATGATCCAGCTGCTGGATTCCAGCAATCCAGCATCACATTCTACCCGACCGTATCCCGTGGTGATAACCAAGTTATATTTTCAGTACATCGACATTGTTGAGAATTTCTTCCCGAGTGTCCAGATCAAGCAGAAAATGACGCGTCACCAGAGATGGAACATTGACTTCCTTCTTTTTAATGTGCTGATTAACCTCAATGCCTCCGTTAACCCTTATCTCTACTACATGAGGGGTTCACATTACAGGTAAAGAGCTATATTGGCAGATATAATACGTTATACGGATCGGTTGATACTTGATTGTTTCTACTTTATTAGAATCCAAACTTCCTCATAGGTTAACTAAATTACTAGCATTCAACGGAAAGAAACATTTCATGACGTCTTTCTTTTTCTTCTTCTTCTACGGATTACGAGTGCCTGGGCTTGCTCGTAATTGACGTCAAACTCCCCATTGAATATTCTAGAATCACTGGAAATTCTTTTCTTTTTCATTGAATTTAATTTAAGCTTTCTTAGATTGGCACAGAATGCAACTCCCCATTGAATATTCTAGAATCACTAGAATTTCATTTCTTTTTCGTTGAATTTAATTTAAGCTTTCTTAGATTGGCACAGAATGCAATTTGACACTAAATCTCAGATCGGTCGAAAACATTTTAAAGTCTTTAATAAAGAATAGCTACTAACCCTGTCAAACACATGATACCCCCCACGTACAAACTGTTCCCCTTCACCACCACGTGCAATATAACACACCACCCCCATTGTTTCAGGAGTCTGCTACTTCAAAAGTTGCGTCTCACCAGCGGGGCACTCCAAGATCTCTTCACCAACTCCACCATGATCCAGGAGTGGTTCGGGGGTAGCTCCACCATCATTCAAATGAGGAAACTCCGTGGCTCATACAGGAAGTGTCAGGGGGGAGGAGGGGAAGGAGGGGGTGACCAGAAGGGTTCAGATATCCATCCGATATGTGGGGTGGAGGATGGTGGAGGGGGTGGAGGAGGGGTGGAGGTGGTTGGTGATCAGGACGGTATCCGGGACTCTAATTCCAGCCTTGCTGCCATGTGCCCCTGAGTGGGTAGTTTCTGACTGATGATGGGGAGCTGCTTGTTTTGTTCATGTTCTTTTAAACTAACAGTGGTCAAGGGGAACTATAGAGCTGGTTAGACTCAATGGTCGTTGAGTAGTAGCTGCGTGGTGGGAGTCTCTTGTCTTCCTTATATAATAGGGTGGATCTTGACCATATGATCAATGACACTGATAGATATGCAAATTGCAAACTTCTGGAGGTCATGAACCGAACCTGTTATACTTGATAGTAGATATCCTTTGTCTATGAAGCAGACTGGTGCGAATTCATTGATTGTATAGACCCTCCTAGCACAGAGGCACATATATTTCTTTGAGCTGGATTTATTTGTCTGTGATATTATTTGCAGAAATGAGCTAATTTAGATGTTAGCAGAGGTGCTTTATGTTTTATCACTAGTAGAGGCAATAATTACAGTCACCTCCTCTGATTTCTATGAAACTTCTCCCATGCTAAGAGGTGGTAATAGAGGTTCAAATACCGCAGAGTTTAAGTCTGAACAATGTTCGGTTCGTTAATTATCGCTAATTGAAAAACGCAAAAATGGCCTAAAATCGCCCTAAGTTCCGAATTGAAATTTTGGAGTTGAGACTCCAGACTTCGTAGAGATGTCCGCTAGGATGACAATATGCACCAAAATCGGACGGAAGCCTAAATTCGTCCGAATTCGGTACGAAAAGCCGGGTAGACTGATTTTTGGTCACGTGACATGGGTCCAAAATCAGTTTTTTGCCATTTACGCCTTTCCTGTACGTCGGAGACAAAAAATATGGCCAATACTTGTCATTTCCATCGCTTTCTGCATCTTTTAAGCCCCCTATAAACATCCCTTACTTCAACGGTTCAGAAGTTAGAGTTTTTCAGGAGACTAAATGACGTCACTTCTGAACCGTTGGAGTAAGGGATGTTTATAGGGGGCTTAAAAGATGCAGAAAGCGATGGAAATGACAAGTATTGGCCATATTTTTTGTCTCCGACGTACAGGAAAGGCGTAAATGGCAAAAAACTGATTTTGGACCCATGTCACGTGACCAAAAATCAGTCTACCCGGCTTTTCGTACCGAATTCGGACGAATTTAGGCTTCCGTCCGATTTTGGTGCATATTGTCATCCTAGCGGACATCTCTACGAAGTCTGGAGTCTCAACTCCAAAATTTCAATTCGGAACTTAGGGCGATTTTAGGCCATTTTTGCGTTTTTCAATTAGCGATAATTAACGAACCGAACATTGTTCAGACTTAAACTCTGCGGTATTTGAACCTCTATTGCCACCTCTTAGCATGGGAGAAGTTTCATAGAAATCAGAGGAGGTGACTGTAATTATTGCCTCTACTACACTGTACAGACTGAGTTATTGGAGTGAGCTGTTTTTCTTTATTTTCAAAGATTTTAATGTTCCATTACACTAATAATTATTAAACCTAGAAACAATTTTTGTCGTAAAGCTGGTTTTTAGACGTAAAATCGCATAATATTTTTATTTGTTTTGACTTGATTTGAGTTGTTTCAAAATTTTAAAAATTCGAAAAAAGTCTGAAACCGATTGTTTTTTAGCTTCTAAAACTACATGAAAATAGATTATGAGTCATACTCTATTTTTACTATGAGGGATCTAGACAGTTATAGTTTCAATTATATATATATATAACAATGACCAAATTGGTCATTGACCAATGGTATTGAGCTCTTATCTTGGCTCTTGTAATTTCAAAGATTAATAAGGAACACGGGACCAGAGACTGATTTCGTATGTCAAGAGAACTGAGAGAGAGAGAGAGGCATGGAGAGATAGATAGAGATAGAGGATAGAGATATAGAGAGGGGGTTCAAGGGAGAGAGAGAGAGGGGGGGTTCAAGAGAGAGATGGGGAAGGATAGAGAAATCAGATATTCATATAGGGCAAGATTAGAGAGAGAGACTCGTGTATGGGGTGTGGTTTGTTAATAATTAATGATCACCCCCTCCCCTCCGCGCTAATACCTACTCTTGTCAGAGTTTGTCATTCGTTTCTTAAGAGGGGGGGGGGAGGCCATGGGACTGAGTAGTTTATACAAATTAGAGCTCTCGATCGAGGTAGTATATAGTAGCTGGCCAATACAATTTATCAGTGCATTTGGTCTCATATATCTTGATCTCCCTTCCAGCTTCAGTCAAAGCTCGAACTAACTCACTGAGGCGTAGTGCCTGACTGTGGTCTCATTCTGTTGTTCCTCCTCTTACTTCCATTCTACGAAACATGCTAGGGGGCATCTTAGTTCCCTCCTCCTCTATGCTTCCCAAACATTGCAGTATGTATATGTATGAGTCATGGGAAGATGGACACTGTCAGGCCAATGCTCTGACAGGATGGACATGTTCTCCCTAAAATATGAGGGGCCTGGATCTCACCCCATGTTTCTCAAATCTTTAGAAATTCTCTGACTATTTCGCTTGAGTTATTTTGTTTAAATCCGCGGGGCGCGGAGAGTGAGGGTCGAACAAGACAAATCTCAAGAACAGGACAATTACCGTCCAGTATCAATCCAGTGTCTACTGCCAGATGCAGATGCTGATGAGTCTTTCGATTTTCCACCTCTCCATCATTTTCATTCTCCAATACTCTGTCTCTCTCTCTTAAATCACACTTCCTCGCACCCACCCTGATATTCTATTCTTCTCCGAACTCTCCCATGCAGAGCTAGACCAGTGCTGGACAGAATCCTGCAGATAGTTCTCTTCCACCATTTTCCTCTCTCTTTTTCTATCTCTCACACTCTCTCTCTCTCTCTCGCACTCTCTCTCTCTCTCTCTCTCTTTCTCTCTCTCTCTCTCTCTCTCTCTCTCATCTCTCTCTCTCTCTCTCTCTCTCTCTCCTCCTCTTCTCTCTCTCTCTGCTCTCAAATTACTCACCCAGAATATAGTTGTATTGGTACTGTGGGATTGTCGAGGACAAGTATAACCAATACGCACAGACACACACACAAAGTGATCTCTATCGATAGTAAGGGTATGGGGCGTTGTCCTTTTCTCTTCTCTCTCATATCTCTCTGTCAGTTCTACTACACTACAGTATAAGTCATAGTTTCGTTCTGGTTACTTTTGTGAAAGATTGTCCCAGATGCCAGGAGGGCAACAAACAAATCCAAGAAAAGGCTTTCCTTTTCCCATTTATAAATCCGTGTCTTGCCAATGCAATGCTGTTTTAGTTTTTTTCCAAATCCCAAATTTTTTATTCCCAATTCTGTCCCCTTTTCCCTCCTTTAAAAATTTTTTTCACCCATTTTTTTCCCCCCCCCCATGATATTTATTTTTAATTCCCTCAGAGTGAAATGTGGACAAACCGGGGATTGTTCCGTCCCCCCAAATTTTTCCTTTTTCCCCCGGGTTTTCCCAATTTTTTTCCCCCCCCCTTTTCCCCCCCTCCCTCCCCTTCCTCCCCCTTCAAAAAATATTCCCTCCATTCCCCCTTATTTTTTCCCCTTCCCCCTTTTCTTTTTCTTTTTTTTTCCCCCCTTTAAAACCCCCTTTTTCCACCGACCCCCAAAAAAAAACTAATTTATTTTTTAATTTTGGGGGGGTTTATTATTTTTTCCTCCTTTTTTTTCCTTTTTTTCCCCCCTTCTCTCTATCTCTCTCTCTCCCCCTCTTTCCTTTTTCTCCCTCCTTCCCTTTCTTGTCTGTTCTCCCCTTTTTACTTTTTTCCCTTTTCCGACTCTCTTTTTAAAATCACTTTTGTTTTTTTTTTTCTATTGGTCATTTTCAAAGTTTTTCAACTTAAAATTTTTTTCCCCCCCCTTTTTAATATTTTCCCGTTTCCTCCGTTTACCCTTTTCCTTAAAAAAATTTTTTTTTTCCCTTTTTTTAAAAAATTTTTTTTTTTTGGAAATTTTTTGGGGGGGGGGGGGGGGTTTTTTAAAAAAAGGGGAAAAAAGGGGGGAAAAAAAAAAGGAAAAAAAAGGGGGAAAAAAAAAGTAAGGGGAAAAGTTTCCCCCCCTAGCCTTCTTCCTTTCCCTCCCCCTCTCTCCCCCTCTCCCCTCTCCTTTTTTCCCGGGGTGTTGGTGATCACGTGTTCGCAACATAATTGTTCTGATTACCCGAGAGAGATGCTCCACGGATTAATGACTATCTGTACTGTCACACACTTTGAGTCCGTCATACCAATTTCAGAGGACCCCATTGGTCCAAACTCGGAAAACTTTTTTTTGGGTGTTTGAGGTGAACGAGGGTTTATACCACGGACGGTTACCCCGGCTCTACCTACGATTGCAGCAGCACACACGCTCTAATCACCTCTCACCCCAAAATTTTGTCCTTTTTCCTCCTCTCTCTCCTTCTTCCTCCTTCTTTTTCTCTCTTCTCTTTCTCTCTCACTCTCTTTCTCTCTCTTATTACCTTTTTTCCCCTTTTTCTTTTCTTTATAAGTTAAAAACCCCGGGGAAAAAGGAGAAGGGGTTTAGAGAGAGAAAGAGGAGAAAGAGAGAGGGGGGAGAGAGATGGAGGGGGGAGGAAAATTTGGAGGGAAAAGAGAAGAGAGAAAAAATCAAAAAAAACCACACTTGTACTTTTCGATTGTCATGTGATGACCAACCCCTCTTTCTCTCTCCTGAGTTCCAATGCTGATTCTAGACCCTTAGGGTTTGGGGGGAACTGAGAAGTTCAAAGGGAATCTAGAGGTGAGAGATGGGAAGTAATAGCCCGCCCCCCGCGAAACGATGAAATGAAAGAAAGGGAGAAGAGAGAGAGAGAGGAGAGAGAGGAGAGAGAGGAGAGAAAAAGGGAGAGGAGGGGAAAGAAAAGAGAAAAAAAAGGGGAAAAGGGGGGAAAAAAGGGGAAAGTTACCTTTGTTGTTAGATCGACTGATGTTGGAAATTAGAAAATTGCCGTTGTTATGAACTCGTTAGTTTTGTAATCATGACTGTTCTATCTAAAACACGTTGTTGTACGCATCAGCTGATAAGTTGTGTGCGTTTATAATAGTTGCGGTATTCATTACTTTTCAATTTTAGAAAAGATCGAAATTGATTGTTTTTCAAATTATTTACCCGTTTGATTTGAAAGATTATGTTATGTAGTCGGTCATACATACAGGGTGTTCATATGGGATCTTTACAAGCTTTGGGTTCACCCTGAAAAAAATTTGTTATAAAATTTTTACACTTGGACTATTCAAAACCCTCTTCAAACCCCATTAAGGTTCCCGGTGTTCCGGAGCTCATAAACCCCTGGAAATTGTGTTTTTGACATCTAAAGACACGAGGCCGAAGAATTTTTCCTGGTCTGAGATTTGTAAAAAGGGACCCCAAACAAAGGGAAAAAATAAAAGAAAAATTTTAAAAACCCAACCCCCCCCGGTAAAATTTTTCCCCTTTTAAAAGAAAAAAAACCAAAATTTTTTAAAAAATTTAAAATTTAAAAAATTTTATTTAAAAAAAAAAAAAAAAATTTTTTTTTTAAAAAAAAAACAAAAAAAAAAAAAAAAAAGTAAACAAAAAAAAAAAGGCTTTTTGGGCTTTTTTTTAAAAATCAAAATTTTAATTTTTTTTTAAATTTTTTGGTGTGGGGTAAAAAAAATTTTTTTTGGACATTTTCAGGTCAATTTTAATTTAAGAGATCGGGGGTATTTTTACATTTTTTGTCTCAATTAAAAAAATTCAGGATGCTTTATTCAAATTAATTTATGCCATTCCAAGTTACCAATTTTAATTACTATTCGCACAGACTCAATTTGTCAACACTAGCAAAACCGTACCCGCCCTACGGACGGGATAGAAACACAGCGCATTATATCGTAACTTTTTTTTCTCTCTCTCTCTCTCTCTCTCTCTCTCTATCTCTCTATCTCTCTATCTCTCTCTCTCTCTCTCTGTGATCACATCACGTACAGTGCACTGCTGGGTGCTATGTGAGAACTGATCCTCACCGATCTGACTGAAATAATAGAATTCAGAATGTCATCATGGGGGTCACCTATCTAGGCCACCCTGCATTGTATATAGTAAGATATTGCCCTGTCTGTATTAGGGCCTGATGAACCAATTTGGAAAAAATAGAGTTCGAGGTCAGATTAGTTGCTACTAAACGATTTAGCAGCACGTCAAAAGTTCATGCTAATTCACATCCGTTATGAACCAACCATTTTTTGGCCCCTGGTACTAAAACTTTTTCCCAACCTCGTTCTTTTTGGATTTAGCAGCAGCTCTGTTTAGTAGAAACATGCCAAAATTCTATGAACCAAACGGTCGTGCTAAAGTTCAAACCATGTGGTATAACACATGTCATGTCACATGTACTACACGTGTGTTTGAGTCCCATATATGGAAAGGGGGACGGGGGTCAAACGTCATACTACCAAATTAGGTACTCGTTCCCTCGGTGTGCCCTCGATGTGACCTGTCATCACTTGCACCATGCTATTATTATAGATGTTTTTCACACACATATATTCCAGATACACTGTCTATAATACTTTCAATGGGGCTGGGCTGGTAGAGGGAAAGAGAGGAAGAGAGAGAAAGAGGGAGAGAGAGAGAGACAGAGGTGATATAGAGAGCAAGACCAAGCGATGGAAAGGGAGAGAGAGAGGAAGAGAGAGGAAGAGAGATAGAGATAGAGAGAGAAAGAGAGAGAGATAGAGAGGGGACAGAGGGAGAGAAAGAGAGAGAGAGATAGAGAGAGATAGAGAGAGAGAGAGAGAGAGAGAGAGAGAGAGAGAGAGAGACAGAGACAGAGAGAGAGACAGACAGAGACAGACAGAGACAGAGACAGAGACAGAGAGACAGAGTCAGAGAGATGAATGATGACCGATATATAGATAGATAGGGTAGATAAAGATAGATAGTAGATAGTAAGAGGGATAGAGAGATAGGCACATAGAGAGAGGATTATGTTATCCTGATAATCTCATACAATGAAACAGGAATGATGGTGAAACATACTGCACTTGTAAGGATTTTTTGACAGTTCTAGTACGAAGTCCATCGATTTAGCACGGTCGTACCCATGCTAAATCAAAAGACCTCATGCTAAAGTTTGAACGCTGGAAAGGGGCCAATTTGACGTTTAGTTCGTGCTAAAAGATTTAGCCGAATTCTAAAGTGCAACTAAGTTTTTGAGTTTGGTTCATAGTATTTCGAGGTCGTACTATCGATTTACCTCGTGCTAAACTGCTACTAATTGGTCGTTCTAGATAGGTCATGCTAAATCGGTAGGTCATGCTAAAAATTAGTGCCAAAACTGCGTTTAGCAGCACATTGGTTCATAAGGGCACTTTTTAGCACGAGATTTTACTCAAAATAGGGTATTTAGCATCAGCTGAAAATTGGTTCATCAGGCCCTTAGAAACTGTCTGACTAGAATGCTAACTTAGCGATCCCTTATGAAATACCCGAATTGCTAAATCTCAAAAGGACTTGCCCAGCTCCTATACTTTATACAATAACAATTAACATACATCCACTAAAACTTTTGTGAACAAGTCACTAACAATAACTATAGGTACGACTCCATTTTAGCCGACGTTGACTCCAAAGTAGCTGCAGCTGATCCCCGTGCTAGACCACCTGTAACCCACGTCGCGTCACCATGGTGGACCATGAGCCAGATATGGGGCTCCGACCGCCCCTGAGGACCAAGGATGCTGCATACGACGAGACAAGTGATCTGATACTGGACCAGGATCCTGCCCCCTTCGAGTTTGGGAGTCTCTTCAACGGGGAATGGCGCTACAAAATACCCAAGTGGTGGTCATTTTTTAAGGTAGGGTGATTATTGATTGCAGGGAGATGGTGAGAAAGAAAGACTAAGAAAGAGAGGGCGAGATTATCCGCGAAAAAGAATGACTAAGAAAGAGAGGGCGACCTCGCAATGACAAATCGTCGAGGCTACTAGGATAACGTTAAATATCTCTCGAAAGATTTGAATAACGCAATATTAACAGAGAGCTGTTTGCATAAAATTCATACCCCACATGGTTTGGGGGAGCGGCTGGTCAATTTTAACAAATTACGCCGACAAATTATATTATTGGTTCGAACTTGATCTTTTCTCATTTTTACGGATCACAGCGATGCCGGATCACAGCGACATGACGGGTCACAGCGATTCAATTTGCCTTGTTCGACCCTCCCTCCCCGCGCCCCGGGTTTGAACAAAACAAGATTCAATAATTCCATCCTACAGGTGTCACCTACGTTTGGCTTGCTCCTGGTCGGTATGTCGGGGGTGACATATGGGTGCCAGAGTGCTGCCATTAAATACCTTCAGCGCTTACCGACTGTCCAGGTATATTGGTTCACCATCTGACATTATAGATGCTTTCCTAGCACACAACAATCCTGAAATGCAGGATCCATAAATCGAAAATCGAACCTTATTTTCTTCAGATAGTTTCACGTTTATCCTTTCAGTTGTTCCTGTAGCAGCTAATACACACATATATTTCCAGGTAATTTGGGTAAGGTTTCTAGTGGTCCTGACCGTCTCCTTTATCCTGTGCGCTGCAAAGGGGGAACCTGTCTTTAAAAAAGTGACAGCCCGATGGGAAATATTCTTCCGGTGTCTATTTGGTATTATGAGCTTCCTTTGCTCTACATTTGCATTCCAACGCTTACCCGGTACGTGTTGACATACAGTAGTTCAATTCAAATGTACCAATCATACCAATTTACCTAAACTCTTACAAATATTTCAGTCGGTGAGGTGACAGTTATAATATCAATAGCACCCATTTTTACCGCCATTGGGTCTAAGATCATTCTGAAGGACCAGTTTAAACCTGTCCACTTTGTGTGCATTATCCTCTGTGTGGGGGGAGTTATAATGGTCGTCGACCCAAAAAGGTATTGGCCCGTAAGGTAATGGCTGTCTGACAAGTCAAAGCTACCAAAAAATTTAGACTACGTGACTACTTATGCAGTAGACTGTAGAGTGGAGATTGCAGCTGTAGTAGTCGAGGCCACGCGACGAAGAGATAAGGGCTGTCAACCTTCTTTGACTTTTTCTAGAATTGACAGCTATTCGATCTAATAAGATGAGCTATAAAAGTTGCAAAGATCTGATTCTTATTGCTTGCAGGTTGGTAAACCACGCAAACTTGGATATATTTGCAGTTTCGGTTGCCCTTATGCAGCCAATCTTCAAATCCCTTGCTTATATCTTCATCAAGCGGTGTAATAACCAGGTAAAGAGAAGTATGAAATATATGAAGCTGAGTCTCTCTGTCTCTTCCTGTTTTCTAATTTGTCTTTAGATTCAGTCATTCAGAAAGGTACACCTCACTTTTGGTAACGAAGTTACCCTTCCCTTGCCGGCGCGCAAAGCGCACCAAACACAGAGTGTGAGGTGTTTTCGATACCAAACCTCACCTACAGTGTGGCACAATTGGTTTTCTACAGTCGAAAACTTGATATGAAAGTCGTTTCAATTGGGTGGGTTTTAAAGAATTCTAACAACCCTCCTCCTAGGGTATTGAATACCATGTGGTGCTATTCTACTACGCCCTCTCTGGGTTTAGTGCTGCCTCTCTCTCCATCGTGGTGACAGGGTTCTTCCTGGTGATCAGTGGTAAACCTCTTGATAGGGTCGTCATGGTACCCACTGGGGTAGGTAGAGTGTCACACACACACTGTCACACTGTCATACTGTAACAATGTCACATTGTCACATTGTCATACTGTCACAATTTCACACTGTCACAAACATTGCATTGTCACATTTCCACATTCACATTGTAAAATTTTGAGATATAATATAATTCTTTAGGTATCACTGCTTGTACAACTTATAACACTGGGCAGTGTTATAAGTGAAAACTTATAACACTGCCCAGTTATACATGAAAACTTATAACACTGCTGCACTTCGAACTCCTTACTCCACTGTTTCTGTCACACTTAGAAAGATGAGTGTGTACGAACTCTCTCTCTCTTTCTTTATGTCACACTCACAAGTTGTTGCAGCACCGATATCAAGATAACAGTTACGAACTCCCGATCCCACACATTCTCAATCTCTCTCACTCTCACTAATCTCTCACTCTCTTTACTATACCTATCTCTGGCGTTATCTTATCTTATACTACTGATTTCTCTGTCTGCTACCTTATCATGAATTCGCTCTATTGTTACGCCCTAAAATGTCTCTCACTCTTGTTTAAAAAATTTTACAATGCAATTTTATTATGCCTATTTCCGTTGTACCTGACATCAACAATAATGTCCCAGATTCTTACACTTTTAGACCTCGCAGGCTCGGTCAAAAAGTAAAACTACATCACTCGCAGGCTCGTGAGGTAGTTAGACTTAGTGGCACTCGCAGGCTCGTGCACTAAAGTACAAGAATCTGCCTCGACCTGTGGTCTCGGATCATTATTGTTGCACTTATAACACTCGACCTTCGGTCTCGTGTTATAAGTTTTCAGGTACAACTTATAGGCATAATAAAATCCTACATTGTCACACACTGTCATCACACACTGTCACACACTGTCACACACACACTGTCACACTGTCACATTGTCACAAACACTGTCACACTATCACTGTCACAGTGTCACACATATTGTCACATACACACTCTGACAACATCTTTGGAAACATTATAATTAGTATATCTCACACCTCCTCTCTCAGCCTGATAACATGGCCCTGCTGTGTGCGGGTATGTTGGGATTCCTGGCCCAGTTTGGTATCAACAAGGGGGGCATGCTGGCCAACACTACCAAGTGCAGTCTTGTCAGGAATATTGATGTTGTTGTGGCCTTCCTGTTCCAGATCTTCATGTTTCATGAGGTAATTATAGAACATGTGATTAATTGATCTAATCAGCATTTAAATTGATTAGAACAATTAAATTTAAGTATAACATTAAACATACTTTCATTCCATGAAACATGTGTTGCGTCCTAAATATACAGCTGTATTATTTTTGTACTCTACAAAATGTTTCATTGTCTCGATATGTGCAGCAGTTGTGTTAACCACTTCCTCGTCAGTAAATAGCTGACAAAAAGCTGTCAATCATGAACTGCAGAATTTGCTCTTCATCTAATCATCTGATCATTCTGACTTCTAACTTTTAACCACATTACTGATACCTGTCAGTGAAAGCGACCCGTAGATCAATCTATAGCTATCATTATTAAAAATTAACTTATCCCGAAAATATTTCAGGTACCAAGTGTTGTGCAAGTTTTCGGATCGATTGTTCTACTCAGTTCTACGGTATTGGTGGTCGTATGGAAGGATAAGGAACAGAGACTGTCCTAATTAAGGACAATTAGTTAATTAGTTAATTAATTATTAGTGTTAAGAGTTATTGAGTGACGTGTAATTTTGTGTATATGGTGCTATGACGTGTCAGTGACTATGTGTATATCTTGATAAATTCATTTTTATTTCAATGAAATTGAATTGTATTGAATTGGTTATGTGAGTTCCACTTCCTCATCCCCGCTGGGACAGTGTTGGAGGCCGGTTCAATGAAGTTGTAGTATAGGGACAAGAACAACAAGAATAGAAAAAGAGGGCCTGAGGGCATGATTAGATCATCGGCCCATGTAGTATGAGTATGAGTGAATGTAAACATGGTAAATGTCTTCCTCCCTTATTACTTGGCGCCGCATGAGACCTTCGCAAGAGGGGGCCTTCATTTGTTTCACTTATACACGCAGCTAGCTGCAGCTTTTGTTTTGAGTGGACCTTCTTACGTTCCTACATCTGATCTAGTTTATTCAGTTCCTACCGTACAGTAGTACATACTTAGCTCTAAGCATGATATCCTGTGTCACGCTATGTCTAATCATACCCTACTCTTTTACAGTGAACTAAACACCATATTGTTCGTACTACGTAGCACAAGACTTTATAGTGTCTCAATTTTTCGTTTGTTGTGTTTTCTCTATACGTGTACCCTGCAGTACACTTATCAAAGTTAGACTGTACTTGACACCATCTGTTCCCACCGCCTCTCCCACCCACAGTAACTACAATTCCCCCTCTAACTGTTTCTAATTGATTCAGGCAATGTCCAGTCCCAGTCGAGAAGAGTACGGTTTTGGGAAGTATGGTGCTACTGAGCTACCTAATGTGTTTATCACTCTCTCTGATGGGTGCAAGCTTTCCGCTAGGGTCTACATACCCATATCCATCCCTGAAGATAACTCCTCTGAAATTGTAAACCAGGGGCCTGATACTGATTTTGTACAGAATCCTGAAGATAATATAAATCAGGAGCCTACCAGTCTTCCGGCTCCTTTCTCAACCTTCAAATCGGTATCCTCCTCCAAAAGAGTTGATCACGTGACCATCATATCCAGCTTGGAGGAACCCGCTGATCCAGAAGAGAGATTCCCCGCTATCCTGGAGTATATCCCATATCACAAGGACATTCACACAGCAGAACGGGATTATGCACGGCACCCATGGTTTACCTCTCACGGTTTTGTTTGTCTGCGTGTTGAGATGAGGGGGTGTGGGTCGTCCCAAGGTCGTTACTATGGTGAATACCTTCCACAAGAGCAGAGGGACTGTGAGGAGGTATTGGAGTGGATTGCTGGTCAGCCGTGGAGTAATGGTCGGGTTGGCATGTATGGGAAGAGTTGGGGAGGATTCAATGGGCTTCAGATGGCGTACCATACAGCGGGGAAAGGACCGTTAAAGACGGTTATCTCACTGTATTCAACGCATGATAGGTATACTGATGACATACATTATGAGGGAGGCTGCCCAGTGGGATCTGGACTTCTCTCATGGGCTGCGGAGATGCTTGCAAGAGATGCCCTGCCACCCCATCCCCGCCATTTTGATAGTGAGGATGACTGGGAGAAAGCGTATAAGGAACGTCTCCAAGATAGCACACAATCCAACCTGATGGCATGGGCCTCAAACCAGTTGCCCGGTCCGTTCTGGGAGCAAGGATCTGTGAGTCAAGACTACCCACGCATCAAGATACCAGTTTTGGTGTTTGGGGGTCTGGACGACGGGTACACCTCTGCAGCTGAGGCCCTTGCCAGGAATCTAAACAGTGAGAGTAAGGTGATTATTGGACCTTGGTGTCACGAGTGGCCCGATACATCCCCTAGTGGCACCCAGATCGACTACACTGATATCTGTTTAAAATGGTTTACTGAGTACCTCAAGGATGCCCCAAGAGACTATACAGTTGGAAGTGTAGAGTCGTGGCCAAGGTTGGTTGTGAGTGTCAGGGATAGCTTTCATCCCAACCAAGTTTGTCAGGATCAGGATGAGTGTCAGGAGACTATAAAGTGTGAGTTTTTGAAGTTTCCAACTTGGCCAGATGAATGTGTCAAGGATAAGGTGTGGTACTGTGGTAATGATGGAGATCTATCGGAATTCCAGACAGACACAAAAAATAAGATCAAAGTTACAACCGACGAATGTCAAGGAAAACATTCTGGAGTTTGGTGCCCGTTCGGTAGCAAATTCGACTTTCCTCGGGACCAAAGAGAAGCGTTTGAAGTCTCTACAGTATTCAAGACGCCTCCTTTGTCCTCGCCCCTGACCATTGTGGGTAGAGGAAGTGTGAGAGTTACACTATCAGAACCTCACCCTAATGGTAGGGTGTATTTGTGTGTTAAAATTGGTGATATTCCGGCCCCTGAGGAGAACATGGAATTGAAAGGGGCTATAACCCTTGTGACGCGATGTCATTATGATCTAGCCAGTCTTGTCCCAACTGTCAATGATGGGCTGGTGAGTTACACCCTCCCGCTACACATGACTGGACATAGGTTTACCCCTGGCCGAAGTGTCGCAATGGCCCTTGCTCTTAGCGGATTCCCACTTGTCTGGCCATCGTTTGGCGACTCGGATATCCTCCTAGAATCCTGCTCTCTTTCCCTCCCATGCGTAGAGGATGGGGCCGTGGAAGTTGTCAAATTTAATCCCCCACGACCATTGCTCAAACTACCAAGTAGGGGTTTCCATGGAGATGGTCAATTTTATGACAGCTCCAACCACAGAACCATATTCGAATATCAATCGCCGAAAATCCACATGTTCCACACAATTGGATTACGTTTTACGGAGCGGACGAGTGAAGTATACGATCGGTTTGAGGCCGAGGATAGGCCAAATCAAAACATGTGTTCAGCAAAGGTTGACAAGGAGTATATTGTCGAGTTCGATTCTATCTCCGGATATGTGAAGATAGAGACGGAGCAGAAGATGAAGGGCAGTAAACATGTGTTTGATATCACGGAGAAAATCACTGTGGTTAGGTCTTGGAGTCCGAGAATGATTGGGCCACTGGGTGACTATGATGAGGATTCGAAGCGGGATATTGATCAGAATAGGGTGTTGTTTGACAAGTCCTGGGACTACACCGTGCCTAGAATGGAGCATGTTGCTATCTGGAAAAAGAATTAGACCCTTCTGTAGTTCTTGGGTAGTGCTTGGGTAGAACCTACAAGAAACTATATCTCAAAGCGATATCGTCGGCACTTGACCCTTTTAGTAAATATACCCTTTTATTTTTGGTTCTATGAGGAGCCATTCACCCAGGATAAAATATTATCGCGAAAAGTGAAAGAGAGAAACATTTTATTGTGAATGGCTCCATATTAATTTTTTGAACTTCTATTAAACGAGTTAACTCATGTATTCGAAATATATAACAACTTCTCTAGACTTACAAATAAACATACAAATACATTTGTTTTTACATTTCGTCTCCGCATAACCATGATAACTGATAATTTACAGTGGTACAAAACTCTATACGTATATCTATCTCTCGATTTAGCGTTCAAATGAGCCACAAAAGCTATTCCCAGTATAACAAATTGTCCGACTCAGTGCAGGGTGGTGCAGTAAGGGTCCGGTATAACTGGTATGGTTGTTATCCTTGAATCAGACTCATTATTTACAGTTTAAGTCCAGCACAAGTATTAGCAAAGATCACTTCCTTGGCATCTTCAGCAGACACAGATACCAGTCGACCTGAAAGGGTGGGGGTTGTTGAGAAATAAACCGGGATTCTGGTTTGTTTCGGGGATTCTGGTTGGAGGTGTGGGGCATGATGTGTCGCACAGGGTTTACCATACATGTGTGTACGGCGCGGTGTCAGGGGAATGTGTGAGGGGCGCGCAATTCTTGCACGTGCAAAGCCGCGCACCCCATCCGGTGGGACCGTTCGGAATCAGGGGATTGGCTTTGAGCGTGGTATGGTTGGAACCCTCGAAAAGCAAAGTAAACAAAAGGCCTATATCGGGAATTATTGGAAAAGGGCGTGTGTTGAATAACAGAAGGATTCTCAAAAACTCACCCTCTGCTTTGTAATACTCCAGAACGGGTGAAGTAGCGCTCTCGAAGGTTACCAGTCGCTTCTTGATAGTTTCAATGTTATCATCTGCCCTCCCTGTAAAGAGACAGTATAGTGAGTAGGCGAATTAAAATATGACGTTAAACTACATATTTGCAATAGATCCCAAGAGTTTGAAGCTGTCAGAAGATTCATATCGTATAGTAGTGAGTAGGCGAATTAAAATATGACGTTTACTTTTAAACTACATATTTGCAATAGATCCCAAGAGTTTGAAGCTGTCAGAAGATTCATATTCTCAACAAGATTTTAATTTTATCTGACATATCATTACATCATTACTTTACCTGATGTCTGGGCTCTGGAGAGTAATCGAGAGGTCATTGTCTCATTGGAACAGTCAAAAGATAGGACGTACGTTGCTTTACACACCTGGGATGATTGATTGATTGATTGAAGGAAAAATATTGGTTTTAGGAATATCAGAATTGACAAATTAAGGAGTAAACTAGCTACTAAAGTGGTAATACCAACTCAAAAACACAACTTCTCTCGCAATAACATAGTTGCAAAATCACCTTCTCCTCGAATTGTTTGGCCTGCTCCATCTCCCTGGGAAAGCCATCCAACAGAATGATCTTGTCAGGCTGTTCCTCGTAACTCTTGTACGCAGCCTCCTTCAGCAGCTCAATTACTGTGTTCATATCCACCAACTTTCCTGTGGCGAGGTTGTGTGAGTAGAACTGTGTGAGCGGTGTGAGGTTGTGACTACAATGTGAGGGATGTAACCCTCGCCCAGGAACCGTACTGAGGTTTTGTGAGAGGTCGGAAACACACTAAAGGTTTTGATTTGATAGGAGCGGTTGCCATGGGAACCACACTAGGTTGTGCGGTGTAACCATGACCTATGAAGAGAGACAACTATTTCAAGGAGATTGAGAAAGATTAGAGATTTAGTAGTACTAAAATTTTAATAGTACCTTCTTTCATGATGGCCTCCAACTGTTTGCCCCGTTCTGACCCACTGGCCACCTCAGCCCTAAGGAGATCTCCACTTGAGAAATGGGCGAGTCCATACTTGGCAACGAGCATCTCGCATTGGGTTCCCTTACCCGATCCTGGGCCTCCAATTACAAAACAAATCTTGGGTCCGGACATGTCTGCTACTGTTTGGGGGAAGAAAGGGGGTTGGGTACTGGCAAGCTAATTAAATCACAATTAAATCATTATTTTGATTAATGACATACAATTAATTGGGGAAAATCATCAAATTGGAGATTTTAACAAAAAAGTACGAACTGTTTTATCTCAAATTCATCTGGTCAAATGTTACAAAAATCAACCCAATTATCTCATATAGATTGAACCCTTTTATAAACTAACCCAGTTATGCATGCACAAAGCGATCAATATCAACCCAATTAAAACCACATTCACATTGGTTGGTCGATTGTTTAAAGCAATAAATTCTAGAGCACAGCAGCAACATTTAAAACGGTACCTGAGTAACATAGGCTGGCATATAAACTGGAAACAAAGCTTTGGCAACAACTGCAGTAGCTGCACTGAATTGTATTGTTCATAGTCCGTACTTACAATTTGTTTAGGCCAGAGCGTCTGAACAATACAAGACCTGAATTCTGCATGTTCTATAGTTGCTTACAAACATTGTGCTTGTCTATTGTGTATGACATGTAACACAAACTTCACGCAGTGTCAGTGTCAGTGTAGTTGAGTGTTCGTACAGCACTGAAAACAGGCGAACGGTGCTACTAATACCATTATTTGCCGTGACCGGGAGGGAGAGAAAAAAGTGATGGAGAAAGTGATAGTGAGAGAGAGACAGTGGCAAACTTAGGCAAAGGCGAGGAAAATGTGCTTCGCCAAAAGTTATTGACATCGCCATGACATGTCCAATTTAGCCAATACACTCTCTTTCTCTCTCTTTCTCTCTCCGGCTCATTCGCTGACCATCTCTATTCTCTCTCTCTCACTCACTCTAGGGCCAACAGCAGTATTGGGCTAAGAAAATGCAAACACATGGGCTTTGGGGAGAAGAGTTGGGATGTCCAAATTCCAATCTGAAATATCACACACGCGTGTACAAAACATGTACAAATCTTCCTCAAAAACAACACACACTGGACAAGTAACATCACAGATTACTACAAAAACACAACAATTATAACTGGCAACCTGCCCAAAAACAAACCAAGAAATTAGTGTGCTGACACAAACTCCCACTCAAATTACACACAATTACAATTACAACACACAGACAATAATTGTCGATATCTCTTGCGGCAAGACATCTTGTTAGTGACGCAGTCATAATAAGTAAAGAGGGGATGGCATCACCAAGATATCTTGCTCAATGTTGGGCTCGTATCGTATATCGGCAAACATTCGAGAGCTGGCCCGCACCCCTGACAAATATAACACACAGTGTCCTAGTGTCCTACTATTTGAGAGGAGTTCTGTTGGCCAGTGTGGAGAACTGATAGCTCTGGGTCAGGTTAACGCTCCTCTCTGCCATACTTCGGTGGAACTCAGCCTGTAGGGAATGGTGTGTTATGTTCTAACCCTCCTTTACATCTGTGGGCGCGTAGAGAAAAGATCGAACAAGGGGGAATATGGTTTTGACAAGACACACGATAGAGAACTCAAGTGCAGCGTTGGTAATGAAATTCCCCCTCTGCGCTAGCTCACGGAGCAATAATAGGGGTGACTTCGTAACCAAAGTGCAACGGGGGGCTGGGGGTAAACCAAAACGGGGGGGGGGGGGGGGGGGGGGGGGGGGGGGGGGGGGGTGGTGAAACTACATCAACTCTACCCAATTCCCTAATTATGAATCGGTCTTGTGAGGATAAAGATAGCGAACTAACTTGGTTGGTTGAGCAAAACAAGTTCTAGAGAATAAACAGCTAGGCTACTACAGTTGCTCGAGAGAGAGAGAGAGAGAGAGAGAGAGAGAGAAGAAGAGAGAGAGCAGAGAGAGATAAGGATTAATCCTTTCAGAACCCTCGAGCTAGGAGAGAGTCTATAGCTTATGGATCCCGCGCAAATTTTTCCCTTTTTTTTTGGGGGTTTTCTCGTGCATCTCTCTCTTCACTCTCTGGGTTCTCCCTCGCTCTCTCTTTTCCTCTCCTCCCTCTCTTCCCTCCCTCTGACTCCCTCCTCTCTCTCTCCTCTCTTTTCCTCCTCCTTCTCTGCTCTCTCTCCTTCCCTCTCCGTCCCCGCACCTTTTCTCTCTAGTCGTTCTTTGCTCTAGTGTGTCGACCAGGGGGGGGTGCCCGGACCCCTCGTCTACCATGCCTATGTTAGAAAGAATGTATAAGGACAAAAGATGAAGTAAGTATTTATGCGTGGTATGTGTGGGCAATATTGACCTGCATTGACTCATGAGTACAACGCGAGAGATATGGAGACAAAGACCAATGCGAAGGTTATCAGTGAAATAGATATATGTTGAAGTTGAACAGGAAAAAAAGAAGAATTACATGATGAGTTTGTTATGTTCTAACCCTCCCTCGAGAAACAGAGTCTAGCTAGGCAAATTATTAGTATGTTTGCCGTTTGGGTAGGTTTGGGTTTCATCGCATGCAACAAACAAAGTAGAGGAGAGATAACAACTAAGGGAAATCAATTCAACTTCAAGCAACGATTTAACTGGAAACTTACAGAGTTGCTGAGAGCACCGGCCTCTACGCTCCTCAGATACCGGGCCCGCAGTTGGGAAGCGGAGGATGCCCGGAGACTCTGACTTAGAACTTAGATCCATTTATGGATTTCTTTTGGGAGAGGGTGTTCGGAAGACCTGCAATCTCCTCCAGAACAGACCTGCCTCATCACTGGGGAGTGTTTAGTTGAATAGTGAGGAGAGATAGTGGAGATGCTCAGGCGAGGTTCGGACTCCGTGATCGAGCCGCTCTGCGGCTACCTCGACGCGAGAGAACGCGAGCGGGCGTATCGCGAGAGAGGAGCCCCGCCGTTCCTCTCCCTCGCCCTCGCTCTCTCGTCCGCTGCCGCTCTACGCTCGCGCTCTCGCCGCGCTCGTCTCTCTCTGCCGTCTCTCTCTCTCTCCTCTCTGCTCTCCTCTCGCGCCGCTCTCTCCTCGCTTCTCGCTCGCGTCGCAGCGGAGAGAATCTCTCCTTAGAGAGGCTGGAACTGTGAGAACTAACTGCTCAGAAAACTCTGTGATAAAAAGCTACTCAAGTGAGGAGAAATAGTGAGTAGGTCTATACAGAGGGAGGCCGGAGGGAGGATGATTGAGTGAGAGAGGGAGAGAGGAGGAGTGAGTGAGAGAAGGAGAGTTGTAGTGGGAGCGGTTTGTTAGTTATCAAACGTGGACAGCACGGAAACGTGTGAAACGAAGATGTAGGAGAACCGAGAATACTGGATGATAAAGATGGATAAAAAAAGAGGGAAGAAAATAAGGGAGAAAGTGGGTTATGGGAAAAGAAAGAAAGAATGAGAAATAAAAAAGTTTGCTCCAGTAATCCACAACTTACGAATTCATTTCGGCTCGTTTTGCGGGTGAAGCATTCAGGTAACCAGTAGATCGGGCATCCCAGGCCCACAGGAGGAGAATAAATACCACGGCAAGTGCGAGCCATGCCATAAAGTGAAGCAGTAGGATAAAGTAACCAAACTGGGAAGGGTGGATAAAATTTGTTTAATTTTACAATTGTAGCACAAAGGACTATTGAAGAGACCTATCAGATCTAATGATAATAACTAATTATTAATTAACACTAACTAATGCTAATACATACCTTCGTTAGAAGAGCCCCAGCGAGGAGAGAGACAACAGCAAGTCCAAGATTCTGGATGCTCTGCATCATGCCGTAAGCAGTTCCAAGCTGGTACTCTGGAACAACCAGTGATACCTGGTAATGCGGTGGTTACCATGGTAACAAAGTGGTGGTTACCATGGTAACAAAGTGGTGGGTATCAAAATAGAAAGTGGTAGAGGAATCTGGCGACTGAACAACTCTTTATCTGCTTGATGGCGAACTTTTTAAAAGCATTATCAATTATTGCCCCTCTCCGGTCGACAGGATGGGAGAGGAAGGGGGAACACTACTGCAAGTGGGGAGGGTTTGTTTATACAGTGGGGAGAGAGATCATTGATCAATAACTCCTCCACTCGTTGTCATGGTAACGAAGAATCACCAACACGAATATTACCGAAACCTTCTACCTATGCTTCACAACAGACTAAAGACTTCATAAGCAATAAGCCTTATATACTGCAGCTGCAGATTTCGAAGTTAGGAAGGCTAAGGCATGGAGTGCCCTAAATAAGATGAACAGAGTCTGGAAGTCTAAGATGTCTAGGAAGATGAAGGTGAGGTTATTCAGATCCACTGTCGAGACTATCCTTCTCTACGGATCTGAAACGTGGACAATAACCAAGAGCCTAAGCAAGAAGATTGATGGGTGTTACTCGAGGATGTTGAGGGCAGCACTGAACATCAGGTGTGCGGACAGAGTGTCAAATGCCGTGGTTTTCCAAGATATTCCTCGTGTAACTGAGAAGATTAGAAGCCAGAGACTGAGAATGGCAGGGCACCTTGCTAGACACGATGACCTAGTGGGACATGAACTACTAATGTGGAAACCAGCTCATGGCCAGGCGCGGCGTGGCCGCCCGTTACTAACCTTCCCAGATGTCCTATTACAAGACCTGGACGGGGTGTGTGATAACAGTAACGAAATGCTTGAACTTATGTGCAACCGGGATAACTGGAGATCGTTCATTGCTACTCGACCTCTCCGGCCGCCATAAGTCAAGTAAGTCAAGCAGCTGTAAGGTACACGTGTTGAAAGCTTCTGCTACCTCACGAACTACAGAGATGTGTGTTATATGCACACTTTGATTGAGACTTAGGTAGTAGTCCGACTGACACACAAACAACATTCCACCAACACTTTAACTACCCATACACATTACACGACTATAACTAGGTACCGTAGCTTAGGATGCCACTGACTTGATATTCATGTTCAGTACTTACCATAGGCCACAGGGCACTCGCACAGATACTGTAGGCAATGGCAATAAGAACCATTGCAAAGTAAGGGTGAAGGAAGGTAAATGTAAGGAGGGCAAATGCGAGTAGGGTTATCAATACCGCCAATAGTACTGAAACATTACTGGGTTAGAACAAAGTGATATCATCAGTACCATGATAGGATGGATCACTCAAACGAAATAGGATATATTTTGGAAGGCTTTACTTCAGTTAAATGACTTGTTATCAATGAGTAATGACCAATCTGCAATCACTATCAGTGATTGGTCATTACTCATTGGCAATCACTTATAAATGTAAAAGAGGGTTAGAACATAACAAGTCAAATACAAAAGTAACTTACGCCACAGAACATTTTTCCCTGTTTTATCAATAATCGCCCCTGCAACAGGCGAGGAGACAGCGCCAACAAAATATACCAGAGAATTACAGACGCCTGCCTCTGCCTGTGATAACCCAAACCTATAGGAGACAATGGTTAGACAATGTGCCAGACATGAGTCTAGAATTAAGAGATATGTACTTGCAAGGTTCATTCTGAGCGATTTTAGAGGGAAATGACACTAAACATTGTACTAACTTTTGTTCAAAGAATAGTTTTCCCAGGCTGATAAAGGGGAAGATAGCCACGTAGTACGTGACGCAGATAGCGAAAATGAGCCATGTAGCACCGGAGAATCGAGTTATATCACTTAACTTTACCGTCTCACCTAGGAGAAAGAGATGAGTAATAAAAAGAAGGCTGTATAATTGTTTTCCAGAAGAGAAATATGGTAGTTTGATGCTCCGTTAACAACTAAGGGTTAAATGTATTGACATCACTAGACCAACACTGACCAGTTTCATTGGCTTCCTTCTGTAAGATTCGGCTAGCTCGTTTATCGAAGTAGGACAGAAAGACGGAACACACCAAACTAACCACACACATCAGCGCACCTGCAAAGTTGAACAATTGTTAGTTGACATTAGTTGAGTGTTGAGCTCAATCGATCCAATTATTATATGAACCGAGAGCAACAAGTAACAACAAATTGAAACAACTTATTTCCACAATCCACTTTTGGAAATAAGGTGTTGCAATTGATAGGAGAGCAAAATAGAAGAATTGTGAAAATTAGCTATTGCTCGAAACTTGCAACATGCATGTTGAGCAGTTCATGTACTGATGATATGAATTTCTTCAGAAGTAGAATCTTCAATTCTCCTGCAACTCTGCTCAAATACCCGGCCAGTGTAAACATAACGTAGCGTGCGCGCGACTATATTACACGGCGTGTCATCGCGCGTTACACACTTGTCTACAGCTGGGGTGTCTGAAACTCTAGGGCAATTATTGACTATCTCTCTCTTTCTACCTCAATGAATTACATGAGATTTTAGTTACTTAGATGCCAAGTATAGTTAATAAGAATCAATGGCAAAAGCCTACTATTAAATATTGACACTCGTCTAAATCTAAATATAGGAACATTTCATCTCACCAATAGTCAGTACAACACCCATCAGGTGAGTCCCTTGAAACTTGGTGGAGAGTGCCTCGTAGATAGGAGACAGTGATACCATACCAACCGTACTACCCTGTAAATAGAAGTGAATTCAGAAGACTGGTTATCCACCCTTGTCGTTGAACTGTATGGAAAAGGTGGTCTGATAGTTGCCTTGACCCTCTCTCAGCAGGGTTTGAACAGAACAATGTCTGAGATGTCACACCGTGCTCTTATCTGTGAGGCCGTGAGAGCCAGGCATTGAACAAAACAAGTAAATTACCATTCGTGATGCACTCAGGTTAATACCGAAACACCATGTTGATCTCTTTACCCGCAAACCATGATACAACGTATGTGTTAGCAGCAACATGCCAAGTTCTCTCCTCCTAATCTGCGGGGGGAATGTTGGGAGAACAGAAACAGGTATCTAATAAACAGAGAACTAACAGATATCTAGTAAAAACAGAGAATAATAAAACTAACGAATAGAGAAACAGCGACTTAAGCAAGGAAATCTAGGCATAACATCTTGATCAAGGCTTGATAGAGAAGAACAGAAACAACAATACATTTGTTCTTACCCGAAGATGAATCGTCCTGCATACATGACTGCTTTGCTGTCTATGTAAGCACCCAGTGCAAATACGAGTTGGCCTACTGTAACTACCATACCAAACAGAAATGCTCCCAATCTGAAAAAGGATGGGTTAAATTTATTGATTTCTTGCTCGAGTAATATTAGTGGATGGGTAATTACTAATTATACAAGGTCCCGTCGGTACACTATCATTGAAGAATTCAGTGGAGAGAATTTCTCTTAACTTTTGGTAAATCCCAGTCAGTAAAAAGATTTCACATACCGTATACCAAAGACTCGATCAATAAGATATCCCCCAATAAAGCAGAGAAATACATTCGGCCAACTGTAGAGCGAGTAGAGCAACATAAAGGAACTACCCTGAAAATAAAGGTCAGTTTTGAAAATACATCAGTTGATGCTCTGGCGAACCCTTACAGAGAGCGTGCAGTGTGGGCTACATAATTGATGGGGTCAGTACTACATAGTTTACTTGTTCCCCACTGTAATTGTTCGATGCTTCTAATTTCTGCAATCTCCAAAAATAACAGGAACCGACCGAAACAAGCAAACAGCCAATCAGAACTCGTTATTTAGGTCACGTGACTGGTTATCAGCCAATCAGGGACCAGTATTTCCTGATTCGGTCGGTTCCTGACTTACCTCAAGGCCAAGGTCATTCTTAAATTCCTGAGCCAGAGCAGCAGGGTTATCAAAACAGAAGTAGCTACCAAACGACAACATACAAATTAGTACCAGAACCAGGAACCTTGGGGAGAGTGGTTAGCAAAGCTTAGCTAACTAGGGGTCAGGGGTACTCTAAGTATGATTTATCTTGAGTGTAAACTGTAAACGTCTGAAGAATTCAGATCATATTTTTTAACTAAATCAAAAAAGGACCTGTGGGGTGCCCGAAAAGGGCTGCACGCTGCCCCTGATCCTAGACATCCAAACTCAGCGGGATCGACATCATCCTGGGTCAGGATCCTATCCTCATCAGTAGTTTCACCCATTGCTAATAAATATTACATGTTTGAGTGGAAGGAAACAATTGTTTGTTATGTTCTAACCCTCCTTTACGGAGCTCGCGAAAAGGGGGTCGACCTAGGCAACCAACTGTCTGTTGGCGCCATTTGGAGTGATCTGATCAGATATCGAGCCACAGCGACAAACATCTGGGAACAACGAGCTACAAAAAGTAAACAACAAAAACAACATCTGTGGTGTGGGTGTCTGCAATAAAAGGAAGTTGAGTATCATGTTACTAGGTATATTAAAATAAAATCTAACATCACATGCATGGAATATATTATGTACAATCTCTAGGTTGTCTCATGTACGACTGACATCTCCGCGATATTACAGTCAGAGTATGACAATCTCTAGATATATACGTCTTAAAAACTTAAAATTTACATATTATTTACATTCTGTCGTTAAAAAGTTACTCTCTACACACTATACACTTCATACTTGTCATGGGTGTCATAGGACTATAACTTCTCTCTAAAGGTACTGCATGAATCGCGATACCTGTGATTCTGATTTGTGGAGTTTTACTCGGAGCTGTTCAATAGTCTGCTGGTACTTCCGCTGTTGTTTTGTTAACATTCCTTCTACCTAGAGGAGTGTAATTTAAGAGTAAGTAGACCCCTACCAGGTAAACCCCCGGTAATGATAGACAAACAGTAATATGGGTACCCGGTCGCTTGTAGTGGAAAAACTAGGGCAGTAAGGGTGTGATTTAACCAATTCAGAACGTAATGTTGGCCCGCATATTGCCTACGTCACCAATACTTCTACAAAATCCCCCTTGGCACGTACCTTTTCAATGGGCAGTAAACTACCATCCTTTATTTGACCCTCCTGTTTGTTGCATCTTTCTCTGAGCCTGGTCACCTCATCTTGCACCAGCCTTAGATTCACATTACTACCACTCCCCGCATCCAGCTTGTGGTACCTGTGAGAAATGGTAATGGAGAATAAGAAGAAATTAAACAGGGGATGGTGAGGACTTAAACAATTGAGAATTGTGTTACTTTGTAGCTCACCTTTCCAGTGTTTCATTTAGGTCTGCTTTTGCCACATTGATTTCATCAAGAAGGTCAGCTTCCCTCTCCGTATGGGACTTTTTGTAATCCTCAACCATTCTCGACAAGTGGCCCCTCAACTCACCAGTTTCCTTCCTATTTAGATACCGTTCTGTGTCCCTGATGTAACAATCTAATCTGGCCCTAAACTCTTCCACTGCGTTACGCTGTTTCAACCGGAGGGCAACTGTTTCCGCTTCCAATCGACTCTTAACCACTGATATGGCGTTCATAGCTGATTTAACACGTTCCAACTCATCAACCGCTGCATCCCTATCTTTTATTGCAGTGGACAACTTAACTTCCAACTCCCCTCTTCGCTCCTCTAAACACCCCTTAGACTGCTCCAGTTCAATGGCACGTTGTAACAACTTCTTCTGGGTCGTCTTCGAGCCCTCAACCGCCCCCAGCCGTGACTTTAACTCGTTAATCTCATTAACAAGCTGAGCTCGTTCCAACCCCCACACCTCGCTCCGTCTTGTCGAGGTAGTAGAGATACCGGAATAGTGGGAGGGTTTCTGTAACAGATGCTCTGATGAGGGGGCCGGAGTTGGTGATTTGATAGCTGGTAATATCCCAGAACTTGATAACATTCTCGGGGGTGGAAGGTGCTCATTTTGGTTCATGTGAAGCTGAACCAGCTCAAGGGACAACTCCTCACACCTCTTTTCTAGGGAAGTCTGCTTCCCGAGCATGGTATGATAGTTCCCCTTCATTACTACGTACTCTCTCTGTAGATCATCTCGAAACTGTTCAACCCTGCTCCGCTCTCCCTCCGCTCCCAGGCACTTCTCCCGCCATTCCTCAACCTGAATCTGAGAATTCAACAAATCATTCTCCAAACTGAATATCTTGTTCATTAACTCGTATCGTTTCGTGTCACTAACATCCCTGATCTTAACTTTCTCCACCGCCATCTCAGTCAGTTTATTGTAGATCTCCTGCTCATTTTGGAGTTTCTCCCTGACCTCTGCACTTAGCACCTGTTTACTACCCAACAGGTTGTTCAGATCAATCCCGAGTTTATCTACGTTCTGGTGAAGCTGCTCGTTCTCCCCCAACAACCGGACATTATCCTTGGTAATAGATTGTAGATCCTCCTTTAGCCTCCTAACCAAACCAGCATCAACTGTATCATTCGTTGCTCCCCCAGAATGCTGCGTTGCTCTTAGCAACAACCCCTTACTATAGCTGTCGTTTACAATAGGGAACGTCCGGAGATATTTAAGGTGTTGTGCAAGGAGGAGTTGGACCCGGGAGTTGAGGAGAGATCGGATGTTGAATGTTGCTGAACAGTGGTGGTTGGTGGTTAGGAAGTGAGATGTGACATTAGCTGCCATAGAGGAAGAAGGAGGGAGGTTTAGGGGACCTGGTTTAGAGGACGGACGAGGGATCTCCTGAATCAGCCGTGAAATATGGGGGTGATCGGAAGAGAAGAGTAGGATACTGATTTCCGGGAAAAGTTTCGAAGCACCTCCACTTGGGATAACATCAAACCCCACGGAAAGACAAAGGATATCATACTGCCCAGGGATGTTATCAACAAGCCCAACTTTAGAATCCAAATCCCCAACATTCCTCACCTCCACCATCCCTACACTCCCAAAGGGTTGTGCTAGGATGAGGGACGGTTTAAAATCCAGCCTCTGGTTCCGGCCGCACCACGCCTCCTCCCCACTCACATGGTACAAGCTGACCCTACACCGGGAACTTTCTTCCAGACTCGTCACTACCAGGTCCCTTGCCAGCGCGGTGAACTGCTCCACACTACCATCAATAAGGAAATGTGCCACGTGGCGCCCTTGGAGAGCTTGGGATATCAACCGTTCGGTGATGTACTGGGAGAACATGCCCGTCTGGCCAGTTTCAAAGAGGGCCGAGAATTGGACACGGCTACCCTTGTGTTCGAGAGTGTTTTGATCATTTCCACCCGCGATGTCAAGGGGAACGATACCAAACACCTCGCACTCCATTGTTTTTATACCAGGGGGTAGTGGTCTGGTAGCGTCATGGCTCTGTCATTATAGAATCTAAACAGTGGGATATGGGGTTAGATATGGGGTTAGATATGGGGTTAGATATGTGGCTAGAGATGGGGTTAGAGATGGGTTAGAGACTTAGTAATAGTGGGCTCAAACGAGGGGTAAATCAAAACACACGGTTGCTGTAACACAGCTCAGATAAATTGTAGCAAGTACCAAGACACTATTTCCTCAATTCTAAAACAAAAAACACAATATAAACGATTCCAAAACTAAAAATATTCGAAAAAAAAAACTTTTGCCTGATCTGTCACACCGTCGTCCGTCCATGATCAATACAAACACTCATTTCTCTTGAACTTCTCGATTCGTCCCTGGTTTGCCCACGACACAAGGGCCGAATTGAACACGCCCGGTAAATACTGCGCCATGTACGTAAACAGAAGATAAGGCTGTATACTGATCCAAGTCTCGGGTAACCGTGCTGCCAGAGCAACCGCCAATAACTTTGCGAATCTATCCGCCTCCATTTTCTTTCCCTTGTCCTTGATATCCTGATTGTATTCCTCGCCCTCTTTCTCAGTAAAGGAATGCAGGGAGATGTTACTCCTTACTGGACCCGGACACACAGTTATAACATCAATACCATAGGAAAATATCTCCCTGCGAAGGGAACTAAAGTACCCCATTAGGGCGTGTTTGGATGCTGAGTAAGCAGTGCTAACTGGGGCACCCATTTTACCAGTCAGTGAACTCATGACGGTGATACACCCACTCTTTCTCTCTATCATGTGGGGTAACACTGCTTTAGTGTGTGCTACGTACGAGAAGTAGTTGATCTCCATCATAGCCCTGTCTACAGCCATGTCCGTGTCTTCAGCGAGGGCTCGTTGGGATCGACCCGCGTTTAGGACGAGGTGATCAACAGTGCCGAACTTATCCAAAACTTGCTGCATTTTCCCAGGAAATTCCTCCATTTTGAGAGAGTCAGTAGGCAGGACGAGAATGTTCTCAAACTCAGCACCATTCATTTCACACTCAACCTGCACTTTACGAAGTTCCTCCTCCCGCCGGGCTGACAGGACCAGCTTGCAGCCATATTGGGCTAACTCAATGGCTAGTGCCCGACCCAACCCCGAACTGGCACCAGTTATCCAAAACACTTTCCCGTTAAACTCCCTTTTTAAACGCCAAGCAGGAAACTGGAACGAGGCAAGCCAAAGGGTAAAATCGTGGTCGGCACGGAAAAATTTATAAAGGAGCATGGATGCGAGGGTCGCAAGGGCTGAAGGCGAGGTCAGCGTTGAGAGAGAGGGAAGCATGGTTTCCTACTAGAGATAGGGGCGTAAAGATAAAGAGTTTTAGATAATAAAAAAACACGTTGGGTAATTTGTAAAAGAAAGGAATGAAAATTCGTCGAATTAATAAACTTCTCACTCAAACCACACAATCAAATATAAAATGTACAGCATTCAGGACAAGCTCATCTTACAACACGTCACACGTACAAGCACGGGGGGGGGGGGGGGGCTTATGTAGCGGGTGAGGGGGAGAGATAAAAAACTGGAATTGAAATTGAAGCTGACTCAACCTAGGTGGTACACGCCCAAATCCGGGACAACTTGTTTCTCTCTCTCCCTTGGTACTTCCACAGTACTGTGACGTGACAGCAATTATATTCAAGTATTGGAGTGTGATATGAGCAGCCACCATGCTGCTTAATATATGGAGATGGAGTAACAATAAAAGAGAAAACTATGACTATCAGTATAAAATCCCCCTTCCTAAATCACAACAGTTCAGTGGGTCCGGTTAGAACATATCAAAGTCCTGGCATACTATCCACAGTGACCACCGGTAAGCTGATCCAACAGAGCATCAGGAACATTAACTTTCTTCAATATAAAGTCCATCATGGAGTCATCAGGAAAATCAGATCCCAGTTGGATGTACGGTTCAAAGGGTGCTGTTGCTGGGTCAAATGAGATCTCCTCAACTTCAACGTCAGAGGGAGATAGGATGGAGAGAGCGTTTGTTAGAGTCAGCGGGGGCATCTGAAGAAAAGAACATTATTAAAACATGTATGTTCTGAAAACTTGTAGCAGCTATAGAATTTGATCATTTCATCAAACTAACCCTGAAAAACAACTAAAAAACATTATGAGTTATGACTCCTAGAAACTTACAGAAGACTGGGTACCAGGGGGTCTAGATACCGGGGCTTCCTTGCTCAGCTCCGCAAGAAGATCCCCTGAGCTGGTCTGGGGTTGTGGGGTTATCCCGTCTGATGAGGAACAGTAGGAGAAGGAAGACCGGAATATTGTTCCTGTGTGAGATGGGGTAGATTTGGTATTGATCGGATGGTAGTTCTTTGTCGGTCAGATTAAATCTTTGAAATACTTTCTGTGAGTTAGAAGCAAGCACTAACTATCTAATCAGTGATTTTGAAACTTATAATTTTCACATAAATTGTCACCTGCATTGATCTTCTTGAAGAAGATGTCTTACATGTTGGTACGAAGTTACCCCTCCCTTGCTAGCGCGAAGAGGGGTTATTTCGTAACCAATGTTACCTGAATGGTTTCGTTTGTGTCCATACAATCTGGAGGGACTGTTGAAGAGTCGAACCAGTAATGTCATATCATCTCTCCTGCAGCAGTTTCCACACCCGTAACTCCAGGCATCAAAGTGCTGCTGGCAAATCTACAAAACAGAGAGAGAGGTGTAAATTATCTAGTTGATATGAAGTTCTAACATTTGTGTGAGGTGTTAATTAATATTAATTTACAATCGTTTTGTAAATTAAGGATTTATCTATTCTTGGTCTCACGTATTCAAGAACCGAATCAGCAGCTTTTTGGCAGTCACTGTGTTTTTTAAACTGGTCGTGTAGCAGGTTGGCTATCCTGATATTAGGGTCAGGGGATCCCGGACTCCCAGGACAGGTCCTGCTCTCAATGACGTCACAATCGGACATCTCCTCAACTGCGTGGTAAACACCTGAAATATAGCTTGTAATTACACTGTGATACCAATAACTTGAACTAAAAAACGATTAAAAAAGACACCGACGTTCTTTAGGAGCAATTTATTGTAGATTTAGAAGTTAGAAATTAGGTGGAGGAAGTGCCATGTTTGTTCAAGTACATTACCATCGCTCATGAGAAATAGAAAGTAAAAGGATCTATCCACTGGTAGTCCCCCGGTACAGTGTGGCATGGCAATCACAGGTGGGGCACTCGCGTCACTGTGGGAGTTTGGGGTTAGGGGAGGGAGGAATAACCCCCCGTTTTCTGTTACTGTTGAGACCGATGTGGGGAGAATGAAGGAATAAATTGGAACAAGTCGGTTTTACCAAACAATTGTTTCGATCCAGATGGATCTCATCAGTGGAGGGAGGAATATTAATATTGGGGATAGGTCGCAGGGGGAATGGGGAGTAATTTAGATCACAAATAATGTGATGTTAACATATATTCTCTCTAACCTCAGTATATCAAAGTCTTTGTAGCCCCATTTCACAGCGAAGTCTCCAATTGACCGCGTGGTCTCCATGGAACCAACACGACGCTTCTCTTGAATCTGCTGCTTGTTTAGACCCAACTTTTCCAACCTGAATAGAAACGTGGATTTGAGTGAGGATTCGAGTACGCCTATTATGACGATGCCGGATACATGACACAAATAATCTGTGTCACAGATCTATGTACCAAAAAAGTGAATATATATGAAACAGTTATATCCTGTTAAAAAGTCAACTGTGAAACTGTATGGTGAGTTTAGTATTATATTTTCACCTCTCCAGCTCGTTATCATTGGCTGTGGTGTGATCCTCTGTCAACTGGTCCACCCTGAACTCTACATTACTGTTCCCACTACCCTCCTGATACGTGCACAGAATAATCCGGGAGTCTCCTACATTAGCTGCATGGGAAGAGGGTGTCACACTGTGGGAAAAAAGAGGGTGTTACAAACTGGGAGAAGACAGAGGGTGTCAACTGTCACTCCCGTGTCACTAAACACTGTGAACTGTGGGAAGAAAGAGGGTGTCACACTGTGGGAAGAAAGAGGGTGTCAACTGTCACTCCCGTGTCACTAAATACTGTGAACTGTGGGAAGAACGAGGGTGTTACAAACTGGGAGAAGACAGAGGGTGTCAACTGTCACTCCCGTGTCACTAAACACTGTGAACTGTGGGAAGAACGAGGGTGTTACAAACTGGGAGAAGACAGAGGGTGTCAACTGTCACTCCCGTGTCACTAAACACTGTGAACTGTGGGAAGAACGAGGGTGTTACACTGTGGGAAGAAAGAGGGTGTCAACTGTCACTCCCGTGTCACTAAACACTGTGAATTGTGGGAAGAAAGAGGGTGTTACAAACTGGGAGAAGACAGAGGGTGTCAACTGTCACTCCCGTGTCACTAAACACTGTGAACTGTGGGAGGAAAGAGGGTGTTACAAACTGGGAGAAGACAGAGGGTGTCAACTGTCACTCCCGTGTCACTAAACACTGTGAACTGTGGGAGGAAAGAGGGTGTTACAAACTGGGAGAAGACAGAGGGTGTCAACTGTCACTCCCGTGTCACTAAACACTGTGAACTGTGGGAGGAAAGAGGGTGTTACAAACTGGGAGAAGACAGAGGGTGTCAACTGTCACTCCCGTGTCAGTCACTAAACACTGTGAACTGTGGGAGGAAAGAGGGTGTTACAAACTGGGAGAAGACAGAGGGTGTCAACTGTCACTCCCGTGTCAGTCACTAAACACGTGGGAAGAGGGTGTTACAAACTGGGAGAAGACAGAGGGTGTCAACTGTCACTCCCGTGTCAGTCACTAAACACGTGGGAAGAGGGTGTCACACTGTGGGAAAAAAGAGGGTGTTACAAACTGGGAGAAGACAGAGGGTGTCAACTGTCACTCCCGTGTCAGTCACTAAACACGTGGGAAGAGGGTGTTACAAACTGGGAGAAGACAGAGGGTGTCAACTGTCACTCCCGTGTCACTAAACACTGTGAACTGTGGGAGGAAAGAGGGTGTTACAAACTGGGAGAAGACAGAGGGTGTCAACTGTCACTCCCGTGTCAGTAAACACTGTGAACTGTGGGAAAAAAGAGGGTGTTACAAACTGGGAGAAGACAGAGGGTGTCAACTGTCACTCCCGTGTCAGTAAACACTGTGAACTGTGGGAAAAAAGAGGGTGTTACAAACTGGGAGAAGACAGAGGGTGTCAACTGTCACTCCCGTGTCAGTCACTAAACACTGTGAACTGTGGGAAAAAAGAGGGTGTTACAAACTGGGAGAAGACAGAGGGTGTCAACTGTCACTCCCGTGTCACTAAACACTGTGAACTGTGGGAAAAAAGAGGGTGTTACAAACTGGGAGAAGACAGAGGGTGTCAACTGTCACTCCCGTGTCAGTAAACACTGTGAACTGTGGGAGGAAAGAGGGTGTTACAAACTGGGAGAAGACAGAGGGTGTCAACTGTCACTCCCGTGTCAGTCACTAAACACGTGGGAAGAGGGTGTCAACTGTCACTCCCGTGTCACTAAACACTGTGAACTGTGGGAAAAAAGAGGGTGTTACAAACTGGGAGAAGACAGAGGGTGTCAACTGTCACTCCCGTGTCAGTCACTAAACACGTGGGAAGAGGGTGTTACACTGTGAACTAGGAGAAGCCAGACTTGGGCTACAGCACGTTGGCTGTCGCACGTGCCAAATAGAATGAGGATACCCGATCCCTAGAGACCAGGAGGAAGTATTACTCGAGACCAGAACTGAGCTAACATTTGATGACTAAATTTTCTGCAATATCAAATTAAGAACATGGCCGGTAAATCAGCGGAGGTGGAGCTTTGTACCTGTATAGAGGGTGTTGTTGTGTATAATTGCAGTAGCAACAGTAGTACCACCCTTAATCTGATCCTCTATCTCTGATAACCGCTCACACTCCTTGGGGTTAGCCAGGTACGCTTCGTAGGAGTTGGGCGCCTGAGGAAGATGGGATCGGATCTTACGATTACATTGAAAATAGGCTGCAAAACAATATCTGGATGAGCATTCTAAAATCAGAAAAAAAGTTGTACCATTCGTCCCGCGGGAATCACAGGGATAGTACGTACAGTTCAACAAAAACGTACAAAAATTGTGTACGTATTTTGTAACAAAATACTACAGCTTACTATAACAGCTTACCCCAGCTATTTTCACTTTAATAACAGCCCTCTCCTCTAACAGTGGTTGGAACCTCTGATGCAACCTTCTGTCCACATCCAAGATACAACTCTGAATAACCGCCGGAACTCGATCTGGATTCCGAACACTCCGTAACCCAGCACACAGCTCCGAGACAAGGGTGTTCCGGGCGAAGTGGGCCACTTGGAGGCCGTCATGGCCATCTAGCACACCGTACAGAGTGTCACCACCTGGCGAAGGGTGAATGAATCATTTGGAAATGGGAAGACATGAACCTTGCCTTGCTCGATAAATTCTCAGCGTATGTGTAACTTGGAATTAAGATGAAGGACTCGAAAGTGATTTTTTAAACAAAGTTGCGGCCAGCTCTTCTCACCGAAAGTGAATCTGAAAGAAGTGTCCTCGTATGGATGGCTCTGTGTGCCACTCTTGTAGCTACTGTTCCATTTCTGACTCTCACCACTCCTCATGCAACCACTCAAAATTTCCTGGAAAATAGTGTGAGTGTTGTTATTGGTTCTGCGAAGTTAAATTCCAGGGACCAAACAAATCGGGTGTGCAGGGCAAATCGGGTGTGCAGGGCAAATGAAATATACCAGTTGTTGGTCCGTGCTGTCAAAGCTAGCGTGCCTTCCACTAACACTGCTTCCCGCTGAAATAAAGCGAAATTCAGTTAACATGACAGCTTGGTTTAGATTTTGAGTGGGTCACATACTGTCATTTTGGTCTGTCGTACTGTCAATCTGTCCTTCTTTGTCTTCAAATTGTAGGTCTGTCTGCTGTCCTATCTCTCTGTCAGTATGTCCTTCCCTCTCCCCATGGTCAGTCTCTCTATTCTCTTTGCACCCCCACATTCCCATTTTCCCAGGTTCAGGGGTCTGTGTCTGGTCTGTCTCTGTCTCCTCCTTCCCAGACCACCCCCACATTCCCATTTTCCCAGGTTCAGGGGTCTGTGTCTTCTGGGAGAACAATACCATTGGCGCTGAGGTCTGTCTGATAATGTTGGGAGCACCCATCAAGCTATCTGTCTGGGTCATCACAGTGAAGTGGAGCACGGGCCGGCCAACAGGAGATGATACCCGATGGATAACCGTTGCTAGGTTACTATCGTCATCTGTGACGTCATAACGGTGTGTGACGTCATCTTGTCTGTTGTCATGGTGATGGCTGGTTTGTGTGGATGCAATGTTGTGGTGTTGTAGGTTGCATTGGGTCCAACGGGTAACTGTCTTTATAACTAACTTTCCTAGAAAGAAAGATAGTTTGTCGTCTGTTGTTTTGTTTGGTTGGTTATTTATTATTCCTTCTTACCTCTTGATGCCATTTTAGATAATAAAGTCCTCGGCTTACATTTGTACAGAAGCTAAAATTGAATTGTGAGTAGTTAAAGATTGTTGGAAATATAATGAAATGCTCACCACTAAAAACCGTCGAAAACTTATAAAAACTCGCAAAATAAAATCATTT
This sequence comes from Hormiphora californensis, assembly GCA_020137815.1. Lineage (NCBI taxonomy): Eukaryota > Metazoa > Ctenophora > Tentaculata > Cydippida > Pleurobrachiidae > Hormiphora > Hormiphora californensis. Next base: position 3,791,152 of record CM035355.1, on the reverse strand, counting down.
TATCTCCCAACATTTTTACACAATGAGCAGTGAGATCATGCATGCAACTCAGCTCCTAGCTCCAAATATTTTACTTCCTACCCTAACATTCGTGCTACCCATCTCAATCGCTCTATCAAAATCATCAGACATCCCCATAGATATCTCCAAATCATCCCTACCAAGGTGCTCCGATAACCTCTTCCTACACTCAATCAACTCTACAAAATCAGGGTTCACACCCTGAGACCAATCATAACCAAACGCCCCAATTGTCATAACTCCAGCCAGTTCCAGTCCATCACATTCAGAGATAACTATATCAGCCAGGGGTAGTAGTGTCTCAGGCATACACCCGCTCTTTTGTTCTTCTCGGCTTGTGTTGACTTGGATGAACACTTTTAATTTCCCACCATCACCGTTTCGTTTCCACCCGTTGCTAAGGGCCCGTGCCACTTTTTCACTGTTAACAGTTTCAACTAGTGCTAGGTTTTTACATGTGCTCAATTTTGAACAGTTCTTCTTCTGGAGGTTTCCAATAAAGTGCCATTTGATATCACTGAGATGAGACAGTGCTGCACTCTTTTCAACTAGCTCATTGATGTAATTCTCCCCGAACACCCGGTGCCCAGCTTCGTGGGCTGCTTCTACATCAGAGGCAGGTTTGGTTTTGCTGACTGCTACAAGGCGAACCGTGGAGGGGATACCGGGTTTAATTTTGTCCAAGTTCTCTCGAATTGTTGCCATGAGAGAGAATCGTCTGGTGATTACAGTTAGCATAAACAGGGAGCTAAATAAAGGAAAGGGGAGGAGGTTAGAAAACATTAGGAGAATTGAAAACTACAAATGATTATAGTAACTGAATATGAGTCATGGAATAAATGGACTAAAATCTAAAAAGTGATGATTAAAACATCATAAAACAATGTGAGTACAATTATACTATTATAAACTAGATTCTCTTTCTTTTCACTCTCCTAGTAAGGCATAACCTCCATCTTGTTCCTTAGCATAAGACCAGCATGTTCACTAGTCGCCTTGGTAATAACCTCCATAAGGTCATCCACACAGCCAGATGTAGAGACAAGAGCATTAGGACCTCCCATCTCAGTTTGGACCCATCCAGGATGCACAGAACAGCACAGAACTCCCTTCTCCCCAAACTCGATTGAGGTGCACTTGGTCAACATGTTGAGTGCACACTTGCTAACTCGGTATGCAGAGTGCCAGGGACTGGTTGTGTTGGCGATGCTACCCACTGCAGAGGAGATGTTCAGACAGAAGGCTCTGTTGCAGCCCACCTCAACACTGCTATTCTGCTCAGCTGCAAGGAATAAGAGAGGTGCAAACTTCTTTGTTACACGATGTGTTCCAACCACGTTTACATCAAAATTCTTGAGCATATCCTCAGTTGATGTGGATGTTGGGTTTTCCGATTTCATCAGCACTGCCGCGTTGTTTACTAGAAGGTTCAATCCTTGTTCTCCAAGAATGGTGGAAACTTTCTCAAAAGCTTGGTTGACAGAATCATCACATGTGATGTCCAGGGAAACGTGGTAAACAGCTTCATTACCGTTAACAATTGCGTCTAGTTCCGGACTGGTTCGACGGGAGCAAGCAATTACGTTGGATCCCAGACTTGCCAGCCTTCCTACCAACTCCAAACCGATTCCCCTGTTTGCTCCGGTTACCATACACCACTTCATACTGGAATCGGATGCCTGTACAGAGGTTAGGAGTGAATGAGCGGGGTCACACAAAAATCTTTGAAAAATTCTTCTTTTCTGTCGCGCGCAGCTGCGCGGCACAGGAATTAAATTAAACAGGAATTAAACATTATACATCTATAATGGCACTTCATTGTCAGATGAGATTTAAAAAAAATAAATTAAATAAAAATGCTAAGGTGTTTAAAAGTTAAATTTAAAGTTAATATATTTAGGCAAAATTGACACGCTCGGGTAAAAAAGGAAAACATAGGTGAAGGGAGTAAATAAATAATAAAAATATACATAATAAAAAGGCTAAAAAGCGTAAAGTGGTCAACAAGGGCAGGGATAAGGATTACAGGGGGGGTAAAAAGTGGGAGCGATATAAAATAGAAAACGTAAAGTAGTAAAAAAAGAACAAGTCTCGACGAAAAATAGATCTAAGGGGGACGGGTAAAAAATGCAGTAGGCAGGCAAAAGACACACATATGACACACATAAAAAATGAGAGAGTTCGTGAGGTAATTCTTGGTGCTAGCAACCCTGGACTTTCAAGAAAACAGTGCTGGGGTTGAGTATGCTCAACTAGGGTTGTTTTAAGGTTATCAATATTGGATTGGATTGCCGTAATGGAATCCATATCCTAACGGGATGTTGAGAGTACTCAACGATTCGGTGGGTGTTACCCACTGACTGGGTAAAGCAGATTCGGTGGGGTTGAGTAAGCTCACGCAGCTCAACGAAGGTGGAAGGTATTACTTGATTAGTATCCATAACCTACCAGTTGGTTGAGAATGCTCAACGTTTCAATGAGAATCAATATGATCACCTCAAAGGATAAATAGATATATTGGATTGAATTCCATTGGAATCCATATCCTAACGGGGTGTTGAGAGGGCTCAACGTTTCAGTGGGGGTTGATAGATGGACCCGTGTCTCTGGTGAATTCCTGTCTTCGTCATCAGCCGGCGGTTAAAAGAGGTGTCTGAGTCTGACCACGGCTAGCCGCCCTGGACTTTCTGGAAAGTGGTGCTGGGGTTGAGTATGCTCAACTGGGGTTGTTTAATGAAAGTTGGATTGGATTGCCGTAATGGAATCCATATCCTAACGGGGTGTTGGGAGTGCTCAATGTTTCAGTGGGAATTGATAGATGAGCCCGTATCTTTGATGAATTCCTGTCTTTTAGAGAAAGCTTTGTCGAGGTAGATTGCGGTCTGGCGGACTGGATCGATAGCACCATCAGCCGACGGTTTGAAGAGGTGTCTGAGTCTGACAATGGCTAGCCGGGGAGAATGACTTTCAGGTAGTCGGGCTCTTAGGTCCTCGTATAGGGGGCATTTCAGGAGAAAGTGGGGTTCATATTCGGTGATTCGGTCATAGTGGGGCAGTTCACTTAGGAGCTCAAGAGAGACAATGTCGGATGTGTTGCAGTGCGGACACAGTCTCTCCTTTTCAAGTGAGAACCCACCCTTTCGATACTTTTCAAACCGTCCCCGCTCGATGTTGAGGCTATGGGAAGCCGACCTAATCTGAGCTACTCTCCTAGCTAGATTTCGCTCCAATGACAAGTATGGCTCGGGTTCAAACTTGACTTTAACGCTATTGTAGAAGGACAGTTTCCTGTTAGACTCTCTGGATTCCTCCCAGCTATTCAAAAAGCTTTCGGTGGATTGTTTCCGGACGAAGTTGATGATGCTGGAATACCAAACCAGTTCTGACTGGGTTTGTTCCCGGAACGTGTATACCAAAAGTGGGGTACTGTCATCTATGGTGCGATCCATGGGGTAGTTTTCTGACATCTCAGCTGCCCGGTTGAAATACCTCAGGACTCCAGACTTCAGGGAGTAAGCAAGGGGGGTCCGGCCTGTGTCACCCCACATGACCACGTTAGGGGACTTTCTGGATACCCCTAGGGCGAGTTTGAGAAATGATAGGTGGAGTTTCTCAAGTGGGTCTGAGGCTAGGGACTTCAGATCAGGGTAGGTTGACTTATTGAGTTTTGACCAAGTGGTAATCGGTAGCCATACCTGGTTACAGTAGGATGCTATTGGTAGGATTAAGTGGTCAAACAGCTTGAGTATAAGATCAGGGGGGAGGACTGAGAGGTTAATAGCACGTTTTAGGCTCATGATGGACCGAATAGCTTTCTGCCTAAGTGCCACGAGGTTTGTCTTGAATGATCCGTTGAGGCTGAAGATCACGCCCAAATAGCAGTATGACTTGGCGGGGGGAACTTTATTACCGTTGTAGGTAAAGGTGTGACTGTCTTTAAGAATAACCGATGCTTTGTTAAACACCATTACAGCAGTTTTCTTTAGGTTTACAGTAAGTCCCCATGTTGAGCAGAATGACTCCAAGGTAGACAGGAGGTTTTGGAGTGATCGATGGTCAAGTGCCAGCAGAACCAAATCATCTGCCCATAGGAGATGGGACAGAGGTCTACCGGCCAGCTCCGGTAATGTAGCATCCGTCTGGTCGAGTTCCGATGTGAGCTCATATAAGTAAACCTTGAATAGTTCAGGGCTCATAGGGTGTCCTTGCTCTGTTCCCACTAGGATCTCGATCCGTTCTGAGAGTTTCCCCAGCAGTTTGATCTTGGCAGCGGAGCTCGTGTACATGTCCTCCATTACTCCGTAGAAGTTGCCACGTACCCCGTACTTCCACAGTTTTTTTTTTTTTTTTTTTTTTTGAAAATTCACTAACCCCAACACCGATTGGCATCACTTTCCAACAGCCGAAGAGAAGCTGCCGAAGAGAGAAAGGGGGTAACCGTATGAAGAGTTAATCGCGATGAGTCTCATTCACATTGGGTTCGATCATTTGCCCCCGGTGTTGGGGTTAGTAATAAATAAATAAATAAATCTTAAAATCACTCACTCGAATAAACAATAAATCTTACAAATAAAATCTCACACACGATTCAGATATTGAAGTCAATACTACCAAGTCCTACTGGGTTATATTTAATTCGACATCCCCTCAGAGATCTCAATGTTGCGATCAGCAAGCAGAATCTCAGCCTCCTTCTGATAGCTGCCAACGCCTCGCTGTACATCTCTCCGTGCTTGTCCTCGATGAGTCTGGCTGTCTTCTTCATCGCCCTGTCCATTTCTGGGCCAACACCACCTGTTGTTGTAAACACCAGTGGAGAGAAGGTCCCGCCCTCTACAATCTGTACTCGTCTCATGTAACAAGTCTTCTTGGACTTTTCGTGGTTTTTGTACAGGGATGATGGCTTGATATTGAGATATGAAGCTGCCATCGGGTGACAGACTCTGACATCCATGAAGGACATCTGGTCCGGAGCCCACAATCCCATGCATACGATGTCCATACGGGCATCTCTATCTGTATTTGCCCATGGATACTGCTGCATTTCTTGGTCGTAATCCTCACATGGTTGTAGGAGTTTTTCAGTTTCTATAGCCCTGACACCAGCGTAGGATAAGATATCAGCAAAGTTGTCTCTCAGGCGGTCGTGTCTGTAGATTGTGTAACCACCTTTGTGACAGGACAATGCGTGATCGGCACTGTTACTGGACCCACATGGGCATTTGGCGGGGAGATCAAGAAACTTCCACAGTTTGTACAGTAGGGCCTCCCGACAGACGGTGTCGAAGGCCTTACTATAGTCAATGAAAGCAGAGTAGAGTCGGGCCCCTCTTCCCTTTTTGGAGGTCACGTACTTCTCAATGGTTGTTCTGAGTGTCAACACGTGGTCGGCTGTCTCGGCGCCTTTAGTAAAACCCACATATTAAAGTTTTGCGCGCCGTTAAAATCTGCGCCGCGCTCTCAAATTTTCGAATTTTCAGATCAAAACTTTGAACAAAACTTTCTCGTTTTTCCCCAAGTTTTCGCTCTTTTTTACATGCTCTTAGTGAGGAGAGTTTGGAGTTCTGCTTCTAGTGTAAGTACACTTATCGTGTTATGTTGAGCAAGAATTAACAATTATCTTTTCAGTTTGTACACAACCCCTATATCAGAATGTCTTCAACCGAAATTATGTGAGTTAAAAATCTTTAGAAATTTCCGCAAGATGGATTATAGTCTGATTTTAAATAACTGTCGTTTTTTAGAGTTTTCAAATTTCTTTAAATGACCATAAGTCCGGTTCCTGATGAGATAGAGACTTGAAATTTGGAGGTTACGAAGATCTTGCTAAGTTCTACCGAACCTCCAAATTTCAAGTCTCTATCTTATCAGGAACCGGAGATATGACAAATTTTGTTATTTCAGGGGGGCGACAGTTTAAAAAAATCCGACTTTAACAGCGTCAATGACAGCTGGTTTCATAGTTGAATTGTGACGATGTCAACATTTATGTCAAGATTTTAAGCTAAATTTTTCAGGGGAACCACCGAAAGCATCAAAGAATTAAAGCTGGAGGAAAACAAAGACTGCAAACCAAAAAAGTAAGCCCATTTTTCTGAGTCAAGAAGGACGTGAGAAATAATAAATGCACATTTCATTCAAGAAACACAAAACAGATATGTGATAGACACTATTTAGGGAATCAAGAGGCGGAAAACTGACGTTAAAATGTCCGAAGGGGATGCGAGACTACGAGCCGGACAAGATGGCTGTGAGGGAGACAGTGTTTAACAAGATCAAGAAGTGTTTCATGAAACACGGTGCCGTCCAAATTGATACTCCTGTTATGGAATTGAAGGAAATATTGACAGGTAAGTTACCAATGGAACACGCCTCGGAGAGTAAATGATGGTAAGAACATCACAAACCATCATATCATAACAGTTCTTAAATTCAAAGATTTAAATTATTACAGGTAAGTACGGCGAAGACAGTAAATTGATCTACGAATTGGAAGATCAGGGAGGAGAGATACTCGCTCTGCGTTACGATCTAACAGTCCCCTTTGCAAGGTACAACTTTATCATCTCCTTTGATACAGAATCTGAAAACTTGTCTCTCGAAATTCTACCGTGACGCTCTGTATATTTTGTTTCAACAAAATAAACTCTGTAGGTATGTGGCTATGAAGAAAGTGAAGAGCATTAAGCGATATCAGATTGCCCGAGTATACCGGAGAGATAATCCTGCTATGACCAAGGGAAGGTACAGAGAGTTCTATCAGGTAATAGTTACTTTGTAAATACATTTGGGATTCTATTGTTTTGTTCGAACAAGGCAAGGATTATATTATTGGATAACACAGCAAGAAATTTTCCAAAATTTGGAAAATATTAAACTCACACTGCACAACCAGTTGAGATTGACCTAAATTTCTAATGTTTCACTCACCCACTCAGTGTGATGTTGATTTTGCTGGTGAGTATGAACGGATGTTGACGGATACGGAATGTGTTAAGATTGTATGTGATATTCTTAACGAGTTGGAAATGGAAAAGTTTACCATCAAGGTATTATTGAATTGAAAGGTTTTGTAAGATTTATTAGTGAAAATATCCCATTTGCAATCTTTTATTTGCAACGCTCTATTTGCAACTCTCTATTTGCAACTCTCTCCCCTCCGTTCAGGTGAATCACAGGAAAGTTCTGGATGGAATCTTCGAGTTTTGTGGTGTTCCCGCCGATAGTTTCAGACCAATCTGCAGTGCGGTTGACAAACTAGACAAGGAATCTTGGGAGACTGTCAAAACGGTAACTACAGTTTGTCTTGTTATGTTCTAACCCTCCTTTACGATAAAAAAAAAGGGTCGAGGACGAGCAAGACAAAGTTTGTTATTGATTTGCCATTTATTGTACTGTACCATTTTCTCTGTACCATTTTCTCTCTAAACATTTCACTGCAGGAAATGGTAGAAACTAAGGGACTCGACCCTGCTATAGCGGATAAAATTGGAACATTTGTCAGGAGGAAAGGAACCTTTGAATTATTGGATGAGCTGGAACAGTCTGATCTCGGTCAAAATAATACTGCCAAGGTTTGTAATAAAGTAACGTTGTTGAACTAACTAAATGAGTTACTTACCAAACTATTCAAAACACAGGAGGGTCTATCAGATGTCCGATTGTTACTGGAGTATTGTGAGCTCTTTGGGTGTCTTGAACATGTGTCATTTGACCTGAGTTTAGCACGTGGCTTGGACTACTACACAGGATCCATCTTTGAGGCAGTCCTTGAAAGCGGTGTGTTAACTAAACTCGTTTTTACTAATTGAATCAGTTGAAATTAAATCCTGATTATATTGTATTGTGATGTTATCTCACAAACATCCTTATCCAAATATGTGAACAACTTTAGATCGATCTCTTATTTAAACCTCTCTACCTCAGATAACCCACACGATAGTATTGGCTCTGTAGCAGGTGGTGGCCGGTACGACAATTTAGTTGGTATGTTTGCCCCAAAGGGTCGATCTATCCCCTGTGTGGGTGTTAGTATTGGCATTGAGCGACTCTTTAGTATCATGGAAAGGAGAATGAAGGATGTCAAAACTTCCGTTGTCAAGGTGAGTTGTCATGGTAACGTGATTTTATCAGACCCTCTTTTTCGTTAAAGTAAAAATAGGGTTCGTACATTTTAAACTAGGATTATAAAATGTACTAAGCCTCAGGGATAACTTTGGAAATTGTGCTTTAGGTCCCATCTGGTAACCAAGTTGTTTCTCCCAGGTGCTAGTTGTTAGTGGACAAAAGGGACTAATGAAGGAGAGGATGAAACTTCTCAACCTGCTTTGGAAGGCGGATATTAGCGCAGAGATGCTGTACAAAGCTAACCCTAAACTTCTCTCTCAGTTCCAACACGCTGAAAATGAAGGTGAGATAGTTAGCCCCCACCCATTAGTTATTGTTTAGTGTGTGAGACATGTTGTATTGTAACTCATTGTATATTCTTGTGTTGTGTAAGTAAGACAGTACAAGAAGTTGTTTGTGGGGGGTATAATAGTTATTAAAAAGTTGTGTATAGTACTAACTCATGTACACTCCTGTAGTCTGTACACATGTGAAATTGAAGAGACTTTTTGACGTTGCACGCTTCAAAGAATTGAGACAATCTTGGCAGACGAAATATTTTCAAACCTACCGACATTTTATAAACATATATCAACATATCTATTTGATATTCATTCACCAACCCCTAACTGTAATCAAATGTTCAACCACTAACCCCCTGACACCCCTCCCAGGTATCCCATTGTGTCTTGTGATTGGGGAAAGTGAGCTGGAGCAGGGGGTAGTCAAGTTGCGGAACAACAGCCAGAGGGACGAGAAAACTATCGCAAGGGACGATCTTGTAGCTGAGACGCGGAAACTTTTAGCTGAACTAGAATCTTCTTAGATAGTGCTATGGGTGTTAGGGTTTTTGCTATTTATAGATCTTTAATAGGTCATTTTTGAAAAGACTATAGAAGAAGTCTGAGAGAGAGAGGAAGAATGACGAGATGAAGAGAAGAAGAGATAGAAAAGTTGGAGAAATTCATATCATTTGGTTTTATTTGTCTCACCTCATCAACAACGTGTTTTTAATTTCCCTAACTCTCCCCTTTCCTTCAATCCCCGGCCAATTTATGTCCCTACTTCACTCACCCCACTATTGTACTGTGTGATTTTAAATGACTGAGACTGGTATATTGCGAATTGCGTGAAAACTATGGCATCTTTCGACTTCAAATTTTGGGACATGATAAAACTAGGTTGTAGCAATTTTCTCCTAGTTTTACAGCAAATTTCAATGTTCCTGAATGAATCTATTGCCCAAAAACCTCCTCCAACTTTACACAGTCATATCTCTGGAGTCTAATGAGATAGAGAGTTCAAATTTTTAGGAGAGACAGATAAGACGATTTCGAATGTTTTGTCTGCTTTACGAGTTGCTACATTTTACCATTTGTTCACAGGAACTGTTTAAAGTGATGTAACACGCTCTAATTAGGCCAAATTTAGGTCATTTTACCCCTCAAAGATCACATGTCCAGCTGCATCTAGTGGGCTAATGAGGCCTTGAACACGCATACGTCACGTGTTACTGTAGGACTACAGCGCTCTCCTTTTCCATCTTGAACCAGCAGACATGATCATGGTGTCTGGAAGTGGTAACAAGCTGTAGAAAACCAGACAGACTAGATGCTCTCTACTTCAACGTATCACTCTCCCTTTCTCGTTATAAGGTCACGTGACTGGAATTGGGATCTCCGTTTCGACATGATCACAATGTCTACAAAGCGTTCTCTCTCTCACACACTCTCACACACACACTCTCTCTCTCTCTCTTTCTCTCTCTCTCTCTCTTTCTCTCTCTCTCTCTCTCTCTTTCTCTCTCTCTCTCTCTCTCCCATGTCGAGATCCCAATTCCAGTCACGTGACCTTATAACGAGAAAGGGAGAGCTAGAGAGTGATACGTTGAAGTAGAGAGCATCTAGTCTGTCTGGTTTTCTACAGCTTGTTACCACTTCCAGACACCATGATCATGTCTGCTGGTTCAAGATGGAAAAGGAGAGCTGTAGTCCTACAGTAGCACGTGACGTATGCGTGTTCAAGGCCTCATTAGCCCACTAGATGCAGCTGGACATGTGATCTTTGAGGGGTAAAATGACCTAAATTTGGCCTAATTAGAGCGTGTTACATCACTTTAAACAGTTCCTGTGAACAAATGGTAAAATGTAGCAACTCGTAAAGCAGACAAAACATTCGAAATCGTCTTATCTGTCTCTCCTAAAAATTTGAACTCTCTATCTCATTAGACTCCAGAGATATGACTGTGTAAAGTTGGAGGAGGTTTTTGGGCAATAGATTCATTCAGGAACATTGAAATTTGCTGTAAAACTAGGAGAAAATTGCTACAACCTAGTTTTATCATGTCCCAAAATTTGAAGTCGAAAGATGCCATAGTTTTCACGCAATTCGCAATATACCAGTCTCAGTCATTTAAAATCACACAGTAATAGGACCATGTCGAGAAGGCGGGGTGCTGGGGGAATTGAGAGGATATTGGAGAAATTGGAGGGCAATGTCAAAGCAGGGAATTACTACGATGCTTTCCAAATGTACAAGTAAGTGTTTCAGATAGAAACAAACCTTTAGAGTTGAGCAATATATCTGGGACAAACACCGTGCAGTGTGTTTGTAGGGTAAACGGTGTATTTTGTAAATTAGTTTAGTCGTGTCTACTGTCTGCATCTCACACTGCACTGTTTTCTGCAGTACACCAAGTTTATTACAGCCGCCATAACGTGGTCGTAAAAGTGCAAACCCAGATCAGTAGTAACGATTATGTTTTTTGTAAACTCTCCGATTGTTTCACTTCAGGAGTGTATACAACAGGAAGATAGGCGAGGGAAATACAACAGAGGGACTCAGGTTGTTGATATCAGGGTGTAAATTATTCCTGAATCATCAACAAATGGAAAACGGGACGGAGTTAGCTCTGCTATTAGGTTGGTTTTCATGGGCTTCAAATTCAATAATTGTTAGAGTCGGCCATGCCCCTTATTTTTAATTCAAATTGAAGAGTATAAACAATACAAGATTGGTGTTCTATTCTTGTTCAATTTTCAATTTTCCTCCAGGAGATCACCTATCAACACATGAAACGAGACCCAGCGATGCAATAACAAAACATTTAGTGGAGATAATGAAGGGACTGTGGTCTTCTGAGTCCGCTAAACAACGATTCCTACCCAAAATTTTCAAGTAAGTCCTAGTCACACAAAATATTCTCAGAGATTTCAATATTATTACATAGGGGATTTTCATAAGTTTTCTCATCCAATCTCATAAGCTGAATGCGACTAGAAACTAACTTGTTTCAGGTGGTCTAAGTTACATACAGAGCACGGTGACCCGGCCCTTCATATGGCATGTGCAGAGATATCACTTCGAGGTATACACAGGACAAACATACTGACAATGAGACAAACAAACAGACAACGTGTACGTTTTTTAAGCAAAAATCAATGAAAGAAATAATTTATCCTATCCTACTCGATATTCTATATTTTTCTAACTCTTATTTTGTCCTCAGAATCAGACTACATAACTTGCCTGTATACACTGTCAGTATTTGGATCTTGATGGGGTTGATTTCTATTGCCATACGCTGATTGATGTGGCGCAAACAAGGGTCTACAAGTCAGAGGCAGAACTTGTTATAACATCTGCTGTGTTACAGTGAGTGTAGAAATGTGTGAGTGTGATCTGTATAGGAGTGTGTGAACTGTGTGTGATCTGTATAGAAGTGTATAATTGTGTTAGTGTGACCTGTCAAGTGGCAATATCATAACTGATGAAACATGTCTTGATAGTCTGTATCTGTGTTGATTTTGTGTAACTATTATCCCCCTTCATAATTTGTAACTAACACTTTAAGTATTGCTCACTCCAATCCCATGCACTTTCCCACAAGTTACTAAACCCCCTCTCTCCCAGATTCCTCACGTTACACCGAACAGAACATGCCCGCCGGATATTCAAACTCTTTGTATCTCGTCACTTTTCTACCACATTCCCCCACGAGCAGCCCCTGGTTAACTTTACAGAGCTGCTCCTGCGAGCCATAGATAAGGGCAGTTCAGGGCTGGTCAAGGCGCTACGGGATCACTACAGTAAAGCATTGGAAAGGGATCCAACATTAAACGAGGTGGGTATAATTGGAACCTGTTTTAAACAGTGGATTTGAGTTGGTGTTGTTGCATTGAGGGAGGGAGGGTCGAGCTTGGTAACGAAGTAACCCCTTCCTTGCCAGCGCGACCTTTAGAGTGGTTATTTCGTAACCAAGGGTCGAGCAAGGTGAGGTCTGATCAGGATGTTCTAAGTTTTAGTTACTGAAATGTGACATTATAGTTTGTGTTTCTATGCGTGTATATAATAGAGGGTGGAGCTAATGCCAACTAAGTAAACCTTTAACAACCACATACCGCCAAAAGATTTCCTACTCTTGTACTATGTTATTTTTTATGCTATCTCATTATTATTATTATTCACCTCGATTTCACCCCTTTCAGTTAATAGAAAAAGTGTTACGAGTGTATTTTAATGAGTGCAAGCAGCCAGCTGGATTAGGTAAGGTTTCAACTATGGAGCTCTCTAAAAAGTCTCCTTCCAATACAAGACCTTGTTGGATTGATTATACCCGTGTAACAAGCACACTGAAAAATCAAGAATTGCTGCTCCCGATCTTAACCAGCTTCACTACACTTTGAGAACAGTTGTAGCGCGCGGTATGGTTGATATGAACAAAGTACACCCGAGATCACGTGACCATGCGCGAAACGCCGCGCGGCCGTTTACCCCACCCACACACGTACACAAACGCACACGGATTGTCATTAATAATTGTCGACAACAATTATTTGTCATCAAAGACCATCCGTTTGAGTAGATAATCCTAATGAGCCCTTTTATTTTCAGGTGGCTTGGGAGGTCTGGTACAGTCTTTATTTGCACCTCAACCGAGTGAGGGAGGCAGTTCGTCAGCGTCTGCAGTTCAGGAAGATGCAGATTTGGATTAGTGGAAACTGGGAGACTGATATTTAGTGAATAAATAGGAAGACATTTAGTAATGTGCAAGAGATGGTTTGGATAATTCGAACAGCACCTATCACCTGAAGATATTCTGTTCCCTTTTTTGACAATTTGTGTGTGTGCCTTTTTGAGTGTGTATGACACGTGAAATTATGTTCTTCTAAATTGTTGTAAAAAGAAAACACGAAAGTTTTACAATTGGTTAATGGTCAAACGCCAGGGGAAACATACAGACAAAACAAGATGAAAATACAACTCCAGAAATATCAGTTTCTCTCACGCGGCTGTTTCAGTTCGTGTAGTCCAAGTCCTAGCTCTAGAAACGGTGGCCCTAAAACCTCCATACAGAGTTTTTGCCCCTATCCTGACTTTACTGTTACACAGAATATGAATAAAAGGGTCTATACTGGAACTAAGAAACGTGGCATAATAGAACCACCCTAAAATATACGTGTCCTTAATTGGGTCCGCCCTGCTGAGGGCCTTGAAGACGTCGTGTGTGGGAGATATCATGTAGGAGAAGTAATAGTAGAGCATAACGAAGTAGCACAGGCCAAAGTTGAGGGAAAACAGGAGAGTCGCTAATATCACCTGGAGAGAATTATGGTTTTAGAACTGTATGGCGGCGCCATACCCAAATTTGATTTTCAAATGGGGTGACAGTGCGCTCAGATGGGGTCAGCGGCGCCAGACAGTTTTGGAATGAGTTTTTTGTCGGTTTGGATTACTTTTAATTCTCCTTGATATGAGTTGTTGAGTAAGGGGAGAGTAGGGTATGAGAGTAAGATAGTTTTTTAAACTCTGGGTTATGAAATTATGCAATTTCTGGGAAGAGATGACAACAAGATTCTAAGGTGGATTAAACTTGATTAATCTCTAGCTCCTAGAGAGAGAGGACCGAGAAGAGCCAATGAATGCGGGACTGCTTGCTTTAATCAGGGGGGTCAATGAGAGAGAGATACTGTGCAATTAATTTTAGACCCCCTCTATTCTATTCGGTTTAATTCTCTCTCTCGCCCTCTTGATCTCTCTCTCTCTCTCTAGCCCCCACTCTCTCTCTATTATAGCCCCCACAATCTCTCTCGCAAACTTCATGGAAGTCATGTGATGTGAACAATTTCCTGCTAGAAGGAAAGCTAAGACCAAGCATGAAGAAAGAAAAGAGAATTGAAAAGATAGCAGATACTTGTTATGTTCTAACCCTTCCGCGAAAAGAGGGTCGAGCTAGGCAAGCTGATACCTGTTTCTCTTTTCTGCGTCTCCGTGAGGCTCTCTGAAGTGTCCCTATTTTATTGGTCCTCTTTCTCCTGGTAGTGCTATCCCCTCTCACAACTGTTCCACTGTCTCGCTGTATATTGTTCTTTACCTGGATAGGAGTTGGGTAAAACAATTTTAGAATGAGAGGAAAATTGGGTTGCTCTAATTTTGTTGAGTAAGGTGTACTCAACAACTCTAATCGTGGTCGATATCACTCCCCCAGAGACCACCTCCTATCTACTAGGGTAAAACTATCAGGCCAATGCTCTGACCACAGTTCTCGTGCACGTGCGCTCCGCGAAGAAATGAGAACAGGGCCAGGCCAATGCTCTGACAGGGGTAAAATCTATTGGGAGCCCCGTGCTAAGAAAGGGTTACTAAGTAACACGCGGGAAAGAGAGGGATAGCAATCAGTACCCGGGTAATTGATGTACACTTGTCATTGTGACCCCCGATATAGATCAGTACTACTGATCATACACGTGGGTCATTGTTAGTACCACTACCAGTATCACTACCAAGATATAGCTGATAAGTAGGGAGAAGTAGTACTAGTAATATAGAGTATAGGATAAGGAGGGAGTCTAGGGAGAAGGGGTACCATTCGACTATATCACAATGGATTCTCGTCACTGTAGTAGTAGTAGGGAGGAACGTGCATCTGGCTGACTGCCCTAAAGTAGCATGAATTACCTCCTCTCTCTATATATATTCCAGACCTCCCGGGAGGTCTGGGATATACTAATAGAGAGAGGGTCGAGGGAGCTCCCTCTCTCTTCTTTCTAGTAGAAATTCTACTGTTGTTTGATGTAGCCTGGTAATACAGTGCAGGTAGAGAGAAGTTGAAGAAGTATGGCCTGAAGATTAATCAACAGAATAGAGGGATAGAGGATAGAAATGAGAGGGAGAACTAGAAGTAGAACCAGAATGATATAGAGGGGCCGCCAGATGTAAACATGAGCACCCAATTTCATCTGCAATTGATCAATGAAAGTGACGTAACATCAACAGTGGCAGTTCTGCTGAATTGCCAACAACAAAGCTGGTCTTCGCGCCATGTATTGTACAATTCATGCGTGTGTAGACCAGCTTTGGAAATTTGGACAAATACATCGTTGGTCAAGAGCAGAGAAGGTCATATAGCCCACCTGCAGGCACCGTCTCTAGATATCTCCCTATAAAACTAGATATAATTTCTAAAGGTATCTTACCTCGACAGTACTATCGAAACTGACAGCCTCGCTATCAGAGAGGGTATTCACAAAAACTAGATCTATTCGTGCTGTTACTTTCCGAATATTGGCCACCTTCCGAGAGAAGGATGCTATCGGGTCCTGTAGTTCTAACCTGGAGAAAATTGAAGGCTGAACTTACAATCAACATTGTTAATAAACACAGACCTTACTTCCAAGGAAACTTCATTGACCAATGACCCCTCCCCCCCCCCCATTATCTGGCCAGTTTTCCCATGGTCTAGTTTGTACCGTTACCTGAGTAGTCGAAGGGCTACAGCCATGTTGCAGAAAAGTAGGATTCCAGTTGATAAGGTGAGAGGTATGGAGTAGAGAAATATCACTATGTACCTGAGGGGGAGGGTTCATGGTTCACGCTATACAAGTTGGCTGTCTCTAATTTAACCCTAGTACTGGTCCTTTATGAGCCATATATGGTTCCCACAGCACGTCACAAGCTGTTTGCAGTTCCAATTCCATAGGTAGAGAAATTCAATGGAATACCACACCCCCACCCACCCCAGATCACGTGTAGAGACAATGAACCTAGCCCTCCACCTTCCACGTGAATAATTGTGAGGGAATTTCATGCTGTTGGTGTCTGATATATTTCTGTCGGGCACATTATTCTGTGATGCTCATGCTGGACTCCAACCCTTCCCATATCATTGATATATATTCCCCTCACATTCTGGATTCACCTTAAAACGAATAAAAAGCTCCAAGGAAATTTCTCTAAACAGACAATCGGATATACTTGTTAGTTGTTAATGTTATGTTCTAACCCTCCTTTACACGGAAAGAGGGTCGAGTAAGGTAGGGATATACCTGGTTTCATTTTTGGTGTAGATATCAACAAGTCTGTAGTCGCAGTAACCCCACTTTGGGTTCATTTTCATGGGCTGCAGTTTCCAAAGGTTCATCGTGCCACCGATTATACTGGGGAGTAGAGGGGGTTAGTGCCTAGTGTGTTACATATATTCAGCTTGGATTTAATTTAGGTTTTTTAGGCCAGGGAGGCCAAGGATGTCTTAGTCTTAGGAACCCAGGATACTGGGACCTCACCCTCTGCTGTGTATTTCAAGAGAACTGTGAATAGAATCAGTCAGAAGGGGTAGCTCGATATATTACTATGGGAGGGGTAGGACGAGGGCCGGATTAAGATCTGTCTCTGACGTCATAGACCGATAACAGGATGGTTATCACCTACTGTAGCAGCATCATCACATGGCAACTATCTCGAGACTAGCTGTGTACGTGTGTGTTATAATTCCACACCCCTATACTAATCTGGCAAGAATCCAACATTAGGTTGAATTAGTTGAATTCTTTTAGCCCTTCAGCTTCGCCCATTACGGATAAGGAATGATGACAGATTGGCCGAGACCAGTTTATATTTGACCATGCAAAATGCAAATATTCAAGTCACAATAGGGTTGTTGAATAAGGGGGGTCGACTCTCAACCTTTACTCAACAACACTAAACACTTAGTAGGGGGTTGGTAATGGTACCTGTCAGAGCATTTGGCCTGACAGGTTGGTACTAACCTGATAAGCCAGGATAAGACAATAAGGGATGTAGAGAGGCGAGGGGTGAAGAAACTATCGTAGCTGTGAGGCATATACAGGGCCAGGAACCGTCCACAACTGACTATTGAGAGTAGGAGGGGCGTTGCTATGGAAACCACACACCACGTTATACCTGGCAGGGGAGGTGTTTTTTAGAATTAAGTTCATTCAACTCCAAGATATGTTGTCACACACGGTCATTTATGTTCCTGTTTCTATTATAGTCTCATTCTCAATATATCGCTCCATCTACCATCACATGTTCTGAGTATGCCTGAATTCTGCATGTAATTTTACATTTATCCGGATCTAGTGCTAAGATGTACTAGAGACAAATGAAATAATAAGGGTGGGTAGGGAGAGAATGATGATAGAGAGATAAAGAGAATGATAGACAAATGATACCTCTATTAAAGATGCCAATGGGAGACTGATAGGCATACAGCTCGTCTGATGGATTCTCAGTTGGGAGGGAGAGAGAGAGAGAGAGAGAGAGAGAGAGAGAGAGAGAGAGAGAGAGAGAGAGAGAGAGAGAGAGAGAGAGAGAGAGAGAGAGAGAGAACCCCAACACGCACACTTATTACCAATATTACATATATTCAATCAGGACAATATACTGTTCTGTGCAGGGGAGGCATCACTATGTCCTGTACTGCACATGGCTATCTCAGGACATGCTGCACGTGTTATGTGTGGTTATGTGAGGACGTGACTGGGTGAGTGAGATGGGTTTAGCCTGATTCCTAATGGTCTAATGAGTTATGAATGATGGTCTCATTAGCTGGACAGGTTGTAACAATGTGCAGCTCAAATGAATATATGATTTGTATGGCCGTATGAATATCGAATGAGCTATCGTCTAGACTCGTCTGGTCAGCTACTGGCTACTGCAGTAGTGGCCAGATGTCGACCAAATCTTACACAGATCAGAATCCAAACGGAGGTCTCGAGCAGGAACCGACTGAATCAGGAAATACTGGTCCCTGATTGGCTGATAACCAATCACGTGACCTAAATAACGAGTTCTGATTGGTTGTTTAGTTGTTTACTTGTTTCGGTCGGTTCCTGGTCTCGAGACAGATCTGGCAGATAGTAGGGCTGTGGCCATCCAGGCTTTTCTATCATGGGACATTGTATTTTGATAATACATTGACATACGGCCTTGTCTTACCCCATACTCACCAACTTCGGCCAGAGATAGGCCACTCCCTGATTAAATGTGCTACCAGGGGATCCCACAGTGGCACATTTAATCAGGGACGAAATTGTCTACCATCATAATACTGTCAGAGCATTGGCCTGACCCATTCTCGCGCGAGAACTGTGGTCAGAGCATTGGCCTGACAGTCATAATATGAACAAAACTACGACCTAAAACCCCGAAATAACACAAAATGACATCATTACGTCACAATATACCTGTAAATTGACATATGACATCATCAATAAAGTAGAAGTTAAAGTAGGTCCTATCAGCTAGGAGGAGGGAGAATGCGAAGATGGCGTCCACACTAGCAATAATGTCTGTGACTGCCAAGTGACAGAACACCGTATCTGGTACCGATCTGGAGAAAGGAGAGGGGTTGTGAGTGGTTAGGTGTAAACGAAGTAGAAAACACAGGAAAAGGGAAAAATTAAACAACAACAGAAAACACAAAACGTGAAACAAATGTCATCATCCGATGTTTCATATACCTCCGTTGTAGACGAAGCAGAATGATCAGAATGATGGTATTAATGAGAAGAGATGAAACCCCGATAACGACCCCAACCGATCCCAGGGCGAGGTCCAAACTCCTGATATAATACACCTCCTCCGTGGTCATCATTGGACCCCCCGTTCCATCTACCAAGTGGTGGGGACCCACGTGGGTCGTGTTAAACTGAATCCTGGAATCTGTCCGATATTAGCTAAAACAGAGGGGGATTTGTTAGTGTGGGTGGGTTAGAGGAGGATAAATTCTTTTTCACAGTGAATGAAATCAACAGAGGGCCTTCAAAAATTTAGCAGTAGCCCTTTCCGAGCATTGGCCTGACCCTATTCTCATAGTCATAGCGAGAACAGTGGTCAGACGGTCAGTGATCGATCGTGAATCAGAATCAGAACGGCGGAACTGCCGGAACTGGATGAATAGAACTACATGTCAAGAAGAACATAGTCACGACGACAAGAAATCCAACCAGATAATAGACATGACATGGACATTGTCATGTCTACTATCTGGTTGTCATTGACAACAAATAAAACCAGGACCACCGGTCAAATAAAACAGACAAATACTATAGTCAGAGTCAATGCAAATGATGTGCCTGACATGATGCCCTGATAGAGTGCATCAGTCATATATCATAGAGCTAGACTGTTGATTCTGCCACCAGGTGTACAACATCATGCTGATATGCCAGCCTGATCTGACAGGGGAGGGAATGCCTGCTGCAGATCTGTATGCTACAAGGGCAGAAATATGCTAAACCGATAGGCAGCGGATTACGGGGGCCCGGATGAGACGCCCGTACCAGTCGCCCGTACCAGTCGCCCGTACATTTGCTTTGCGCATTACGTTTCATCGCACTTTCACCACAAAAAAGGTACATGCGCGTTACGTGCATGTGTTTTGTTGTGGTGAAAGTGTGGTGAAACGTAATGCGCAAAGCAAATGTACGGGCGACTGGTACGGGCGATCTATACGGGCGATCTTTTCGAGCCCCCGTAATCCCCCGTGATAAGCACTCCTAGAACTGTAGAACTGTAGAAGTAGACCTAAACTCTGAACCAATATTATCTTAGACCACCGAAAAACTGCATGTGATGATCAACTGTATTTTGTCAATGGTCATTTCTTCTTGACCATGCACTACAAGTTTCAGCCTTTTTACCGCCTCGCAGTTGATTTTGAACTGCAACACGGAGAAAAAACTGCACAGATTTAAATTTTCGAGAATCTAAAACATCCCTCCCATAAATAAAACACTGTTTTATTAAAACAGTGGCGTTTAAAGGAACAATGGGAACGAGAGCTAGAGAGCTGGAGATTACGAGCCGTGTATTATACTCGTAGAAATGAGATGAATAGACATTTCAAATGTACTACGACAGAAAAGAAGTTATAATCCATCTTTGGAAGATTGCTATAGCAATGGATTTTAAGATAAAATGGCTCATGGGGCATGAACGAACAATGTGATTTTAGAATATGGATAAGGGGAATCTAGGGCTTCGCCTAATCCATATTCTAGAAATGTAGCAAGTCGCAAGATGAATCTAAAGGTCCCCCCAAACTATTATGTCCCTTGCTGCGCGCGACCGGATTTTAGACAGCCATAGCTCCACCCCCTGATGAGATAGAGACTTGAAATTTGTTTTGTGAGGAGATCATGTCGAGTTCTTCCTACAAAACAAATTTCAAGTCTTTATCTCATCAGGGAGTGGAATTATGACCGTGGGAAATTTCACAAAACCAGAGTGAGGGACATAGTAGTTTGGGGAGTACTTTAGATCACGGAAAGGTGGGAGAAATTTGAACGTGACGTGAGCAGATCTACCCCTTGGTTACGAAGTCACCCCTATTATTGCATATAGGGGTGACAATACCGCCTACCTAAAAATGAAAATTTACAGGACCTTCTCATAAAAAGTTATCGAAAACTTGTCTAAAACCTATCTAAAACGTATGGTACTAGTTTGTATAGTAACCAGGACCTGAATTCTACAGAAAGTAACGACCGGTAGCGATTCCACCACATGTTTAACAACAGAGGTGTGTCGCATAACTCCTTATATGGGCATAAAATTCCAATCTTGTGGAATTTATTCTGACTCGACTATAGCTTAGTTATCAATGAATCCACCTCTAGTACCTTTGGAATGGCATTTTGCACATTTCTGAAGCTTTTTGTAGCCAAATTCCAGCATCTTCATAGTTTTCCAAAAACAAAAACAGTGTTAATGGCCAAAATATCGAAAAATTCCGGTATGTAATGGTAGCTCAGACAATTTCCTCGGTATGTTCAAAAAAATTAGAACTTTCTGTTTTGTAGTTTGGACACAGGAATTTTTTCCCCGCCGTACAAGCGATATTATTACCCCTCCGTGAGCTAGCGCAGAGGGGGAATTTCATTACCAAATCTACCCCAAGGAGATCAAGGGTAGAGAGGGGAGGAGATGAGAGAGCCCCAGGTTTTTAAAAAGGCTAGGGAAAATTCTTTTGCGCCCCCCGATTTCCCGCAGAGAGCTTCGAGGATAAGAGAGATAAGGAGCGAGAAAACAGAGCAGAGAGAGAAGCTAGAATGGAGACGATAAACTGAGAGAAGAGGAGAGCAAGTAGTCAAGAGAAGGAGATGGATAGATAACAGATTTGGGCACACAGATTACCAGGGTACAAGAAAGGATATTTTCCCCTTTTTTTCCCCCCAAAAAAAAAAAATTTTCCCCCGGGGGGGGGGGTTTTTTTTTTCCCCCCCCCGGGGGGAAAAAGGGGGGGGAAAAAGGGGGGGGTTTTTAAAAAAAAAAAATTTTAAAAAAAAAAAAATTTTTTAAAAAAAAAAAAGGGGCCCCCCTTTTTTTTTTAAAAAATTTTTTTTCCCCCCCCCCCCCCCCCCCCAAAAAAAAAAGGGTTTTGGAAAACCAAAAAGGGGAAAAAAAACCCCTTTAAACCCCCCAAGGAAAAAAAAAGGGGGCCCAAAAAAAAAAAAAAAAAGGGGGGAAAAAGGAAAAAGGGGGAAAAAAAAGGGGGGGGGGAAAAAAAAAAAAAAAAAAAAAAATTTTTTTTTTTTTAAAAGGGGGGGGGGGAAAAATAAAAAAAAAGGGGAAAAAAAAAGGGAAAAAAATAAAAAAAAAAAAAAAAAAAAAATTTTAAAAAAAAAAAATCCCCCTTTTTTTTTTTAATTGTTTTTTTTTTTTTCCCCCCCAAAAAAAACCCCCCCCCTTTTTTTTCCCCCCCCCCTTTTTTTTTTTGGGGAAAAAAAATTTTTTTTTAAAAAAAATTTTTAAAATTTTCCGGAAAATTTTTCCTTTCCCTTTCTTAAAAAACCCCCCCCCCCCCGGGGGGTTTTTTTAAAAGGTGGAAAAAATTAAAAAAATTTTTTTTTTTTCCCCCGGGGAAATTTTTGGGGGAAAAAAAACCCCCAAAAAACCCTTTTTTTTAAAAAAAAGGTTTCCCCCCCCCCGAGATGAGAGATGAGAGAGAGAGAGTAATAGAGAGGAGGGGTATAAGGAGTAGCAGCAGGAGAGAGAGAGGCCAGCGAGAATCAAGAAGAGGACGATGGAGAGAAATGCAGGATTGAAGAGCACAGTTTGGAGCACTTGAAAAGCGTACTGTCTCTGACATTCTGCAGCAAGAGAGAGAAAGAGAGAGAGAGAGAGAAGAGGAGAGAGGAGAGTAGAGAGGGAGAGGGGGATAGAGGGAGAATCGAAGAGAGGGGACGGCAGTGAGAAAAAAACAAAGAAGAGGACTAGAGAGAGATGAGAGAGAGAAGGATAAGAAGAGAGAGAGAGAGAGATATAGAGAGGAGAGAGAGAGAGAGAGGAGAGAAAGAGAGAGGGAGAGATAGAGCAAGAGAACGAAGTAGCGTTGCATGTCACGTGTGTCGCTGATGAAAGCGGAGAATAACGGGGTTGGTTACTGTTCGTCTGTCAATTGCTCATCTCTCTCTCCCCTCTCTATCGTCCTCTCTCCACCCTCTCTCTCACTCCCCCCCTCTCTCTCTCTATATCTCTCTCTCTACTGCACTGCATCACCGTATGAATTGCCGACTATTATATCTGATCCTCCCCAATTGGTAGCCCTTTCTCTGTTTTCCAGATTTCTCTATCTCGCTCATGATCAATATCTTCCTCTCTGATCCCGCTCCGTCTATTGTCAGATAGGTCAGTAAATATGCAGTGTCATAGATCGACAGATCACTGATCAAGATACGTGTGAAACTCTTAACGTTTTCATCATCTCGATATTGAAATATATTGAAGAATCGTCTCCCATCCTTCCTAATCAGCATTCGATCTCTATATATCTCTATCTGTATATATATCTCTCTCTCTCTCTCTCTCTCTCTCTCTCTCTCTCACTCTCAACAAAACATATTGCATAATAGCGAACCAACAAGCAGCTGAACGTGAACAAAACAACACCCAATCTTATTGCACCAACGTCCAACGTAAGACACCAAACAGACGTGGCTCAAATTTCTACTGACGATCCATTTATTTGGTGAAAGATAAACCGATGAAAGATAAGACTTTGCAGCACTAGATACTATTTTTCATCATCGAACCACTAAGAATCTGCCTAGCTCGACCCTCTTTCCGTGCACTGTTTTACAAATGAGGGTTAGAACATAACAACCAAGAATCTCATGTTCAGTTTGAAAATAAAATCGTATAAACAAGTTATATTTTTTTGAGAAAGAAAACCAAAAAAAACGAATACAACAATTCACACTTTTCTCCAACCTTGTAGTTGTACTTTTTAGTAATATTAACGTTCTACCTGGCAATATAAATAATATCGCTTACATCATTAACCAGAAAAAAAGAGTGTTAATTGTTAAATGGGTGTTAAATACATACATATATTACTACTTTAAAGTTCATGCAATATTCACGACATTTAACATGTGAACTGTGACATTTCAGATGTCAAAAAACACAAACATTAAACACCACACGTGGGAGAGATCAAATAAAGATAGGAAAATAGTTGGGAGAGCATGGAATTTTCTGATTTCTCTCCTTGGAGGGAGAGGAATACATGATGTATCTATACCAAAACTCCACCTAAAACCAAGTTGCGTAAGCTTTTACAGTTTTATACCCGCGATAGGCCTGTCTGGCTCCGCCGACCCCATCTGAGCACACTGTCGCTCAAATGGGGTATGGCGCCGCCATACAGCGATAGGCAAGATCACCATCTGCAAGATATTAACACACTGGTGCCTGTCAAGTTGTTGAGTAACATCTTATCAACAACTCTATCGATGGTAAACCATACCCTTGTAAAACAACAGAACCAAACTAGGTGCATATTATAATGGACTGTGCATGTGGTTCAGGTTTCAGCTGTCTAATTTGTCCTTCACACATAAGGGACATACAGTGTACGTGATATATGTGTGAAGGGCAATAGGAAATGGTTCAATGGTGTGTAAATAATTGAAACAATTACAGTGTATAGTTCGAAAACCAAGAGGCAGTGAGAAAAGATATATATCATCGAGGAAGCTAGTAACAATACCATTACTGTTACACATGTACGACTGAATGATGATCATATTGTATTATGTAACAGCTCGTATAACTTAAGTGTCCCCGTTGTGTCCTACTACATACACATTAGTCATTAATAAAGGAAAACGAATTAAGACGAACGACGAATATAACGTGAGAAAATACCGAGAGAGACGTAGTTGAGTAACAACAAGAGATGTGTGTGGCCTACAAATTATCAGGGAGCGAGAGGGATATTATTTACGACAATGACATGATGAAGGGAGTGTTCACAAGAAATTAAAAAGAAGAATAGAACTGATGGTTTATAATATTAAATTGTATCAAGGGACTAGCAAGATAGAACTATGAAGGAAAGACAAGCTGCGGCCGGTATACATCTGATTTCGAATGATATATTTTATGTGTAAGGTAAGACCAATTTCCTGGTATTTTGCGGTATAGTAGAGTAAGATTCGGCCACTGGCCAGAATGAAATAATTAGCTTCAATATTTTGCAAAAATGACCAATTTAGATTAATCTCATTAGACAGATCTATGCCACAAAGTACCAGAAGATTACCACAAATGTTGAATTGCGGTTCACAACTGAAAATTTCAATTGACGAAGGTAGAAACGCGTCATAGTGATGATTAAAACGGATCATAAGAAGACTTAAATCTCAGTCTCACAGTCTCACACTCTCTATGAGAGTCCTTTTTTCTTTTCCCTTTACCCCTTTCCCCGAAAACCCCGGGGTCCTGTGGACTAAGCTGAAGAGAGAAGAGAGGAGAGAGAGAAAGAGGAAAAAGAGAAATAAAAGGGGGAAGGTCAAATTGGGCCCCCCGGTTTTGGGGGGAAATTTTTGGGGGGGGGTTTTTCCCCTTTTCCCCCCCCCCCCCGGGGGGAGGGGGCCCTGGGCCCCCCAAAGCCCCTTTTTTCCTTTCCCCGGGTTTATTTTTTTTGAAAATAAAAAACCCGGCCCGGGGTTTTATTTCAAAAATTTTCCCCCCCGGCGCCGCTGGGAAGGTAGCTGTGTTTATCCCCATGGCGGATAAACGGTTTAAAAATCACGCGACACCCGGGCGTAAACCGAGGGGGAGGGGGGAAAAAAAAATAAAGGGGGTTTTGGGGGGTTTTTTTCCCTGCTTAGTTTTTTGTTTTAATATTAACACTAACAAAAGAAAAAAAACAAAACCCAAAACAGAAAATAAACCTCTCTCAATTTTTGTATTTGTTTTTGGTAATTAAAAAAAAGAAAAATAACAAATTTGGTCCAAAAAGAGGATTTGTCGGGGGGGGGTTGACGGTTTTTTTTTTCTCTCCTATTTAACTCTTCCGTTTCCCTCTGTTTTGTGTCTTTCCCCCCTTTTTGTCTGGGTTTAATTTAACCGGGTGGGGTTTTTCCCTGGTGGGGTTTGGGCCGGGCCCCCGGGGTTTGGCCCCGGGGGTTTTTTTTTGGGGTTATAAAATTTTTTGTTTTTTTTTTTATTTGTATGATCCTTTAGAATTTTGTAACTTTTCTGGGGTTTTTTTTTTTCCCTTGTTTTGTTGTTTTGGGGGGGGGTTTTTGGGTTTCCCTACCTAAAAAGGGCCTGTTTATTGTTTAATTTTTTAATTTTTGGGAACCCTGGCTCCCTTTTTTTTCTTCTGTATTAATTTTTTTGAAAAATTCCCCTTTTTTTCCTTTGTTTTTTGAAAATTGTGTTAAAAATTTTTTTTATTGTTTTTTAAGTAAAAGGAGCCTTTTGGTAGGGGGCAGTTTTATTAAATTTAAATTTTTAATTCAAGTTAAAAAAAATAAAAAAAGAGGGGGGTTGGGTTTTTTTAGAAAGGGGGGGGGGCGGGGACTTAAATAAGGGGGTTTTTTTGGGTCCCCCTTTTTTGGGGGGAAAGGGTTAACTAAATTTTTGGGGGGGGGGTGTTTGGGAGGGAGGGAAAAGGGGGGGAAGGAAAGGGGGGAAAGGGGAAGGGGAAGGGGGAAATGTTTTTAAAAAAGGGGCTGAAAAAAAATTTTTTTTTAATTTTGGGGGGTTTTAAAAAAAACCCTTTTTTTGGATTATAACTGTTTGGGTGGTGGGGTGGGGTTTTTGTAAAAATTTTTTCCCTATGGTTTTAAAAAAGGTTTTCAAAAAATTTTTTGGGCTGAAAACCCTTTTGGGGGCTAAAATTTTTTGTTTCCCAAAAATTTTTTGGTTTGTTACCCCACCCGGGCCCCTTTCTTTTGCTTAGTGATTGGGTTGGAGAACAAAAACTCAAAAAGGACTCACTCCCTCCCTCCCTCCCTCCCTCTTGCTGTATTATATGTTTTGAATACATTCCCCTTTTCTTGCTCTCTTGTTCAACAATGTCCATACAAACTATCAAAGATGATAAACTACAGATATTTTATATTGTATAGTGGAAGTGAAAGAGAGCCCAATTGAGTTCACGCGTAGAAGAACATGTTATATATTAAATCTCCCTACATATTTAACTACAAACCTACAACGCTATACACAACAAACACAACACGTCACAACACAATGAACTGGTCAAGTTAAGAGTCTTTGCGGAGTAGAAGGGCGGGGGTGTGCGCTTGGACTGTGATAATACAGGGGCTTTGTTCCCAGGGCTCCCCATCACACTGTGCAGGAACGAAGCCAGACTTAACTACAATCTGCGGGGAGGACGGGGGTTAAAAGGGAGGAGGGGAGAGAGAGAGAGAGAGAGAGAGAGAGAGAGAGAGAGAGAGAGAGAGAGAGAGAGAGAGAGAGAGAGAGAGAGAGAGAGCGAGAAGAAAGCGAAATAGTTAGATAAAGAGAGACTGCAAATACAATTAAGTTTGGTAAAAGTGAAAAGGGTAGATTAAAAAAGAAACCATAAATAGTGTGAGAAGTGATCCACCCAGCATGATTGGCTGGTGATGAAGTATGAGAGAGTTTGTGAAACAAGCTTCATCCCAAGTACTGGTACGTGAAAATAAGGACTTGCTAAAAAAGATTAATTGGAAGAACTGAAATAGCAAGGCCATAAAAGAAGTTGAAGGGAGAGAACTAAAAGTTGAAAAGTTGATGTTATACAGAAGATCTGAGTTTGTATTCATAGCTTACCCGGACGGTTTTAGCCTGGCCCAGTCGACAGGGATCGGCCAATGCCACCTGTAATCGGCCCACATGGAGGGAGGAGTAAAGGCCACATACCTCTATCAGTCCATCACACGGGCTGTAACAAGATAATAGTGATTTGTTAGAGGTCGACCAAAATGATATAATCTGAATTTGATTCTGTCATATTAGTTGGATGCAGGTTATTCAAATCATATGGATTGGTGGTTACCTTTGAGCGCCAGGTAAGCATTCCAGGCCACTCCCATACCACAGATCACACCCACTACTCCAACTACCAATATTTAGCAATACTATTCCCTCTAATTCAGGAAGATCAATTGCCTTCCCATCCAGTTCCAGGGCTACCCTCTCGTTTAGTCGGGAACAAGAACTCTCGAAGATATCCTTTGTACCATACCCGAAATACCACGCCTGAGGATAGAATTATAAACATAGTGGGTAGGATAGGAATGAATAAGTTTGACCTGTTCAAACTATCTCATTAGTTATTTTCATCATGTACAACTACACTCTATGATATGGTCTATGATATTACTCCCCATAGTCTACTATTCAAGAGTTTAATTTCCCATCTGGCACACACTTTATTGCCGTTAACAATGATCTTATGCAACCAACGTCCAACATTCAATGAGTAGAGAGGTCCATCTCATTCAAATAAAATAAAACCACTCACTCGTTGACAGAGGCCCGAATTTGCGCCCCGCCGCGCACACCGATACCAACTGGTATTGATTACACCACGCGCGCTACGCCATCAACTCACCTCAACTGTGTGACAATGGGACACTGTGTCACGGATATTTCATCTTTGTGGAAAAGTGAAAAGCGCAAAAGTGATACGGATATTGAATATCTTATTAATTGGTGGACAATTGTAGGTCACAAAATACAACTTTTCCCCCGTTTTTACCTTGTTAAAGATTCTATTCTTGAATAAGGAGGGGTTCTGTTCGCGAGTCTTGTGGAAGTTTAGCGTCACCGCAGCGTCACATCCAATTGAGAAATAGTTGTTCATAATGAGTTTCTGAAGGGAGAGGGAATTTAGAGAGAGAGGTAATTTAGAAAGAGAGAGAGAGAGAGAGAGAGAGAGAGAGAGAGAGAGAGTGAGATAGTGCAAACCTACAGCTTGTTTACACTATACGCACATCCGCTACCATGAGAGGTAGCTGCTGCAGTGCTCAAGAGAGAGAGAGAGAGAGAGAGAGAGAGAGAGAGAGAGAGAGAGAGAGAGAGAGAGAGAGAGAGAGAGAGAGAAAGAGAGAGAGAGAGAGAGAGAGAGAGAGAGAGAGAGAGAGAGAGAAACAAGACATGTGGGAGCTCAAAAGGGTGGAAGGTAGTAAGTGGTAGTGTCAGGGAGGGCGTGTGTTTGTCTTCATATCTCAACCAATACTAAATGTGATAACAAAACATTGTTACCGTCACAAAAAAGGTGTGAAGTTTTTGGCACAGAACAAAAATCAACGGTGTTATTTGGATTTTGGCTAACCCCCAAAAAGTAATGCCAAACCTCAACCGGGTATACATCTGGCATATAATGGAACCCTACTTTAGATTTGTAACAAGACACTGATACACGAAAAGATACATACTCTTACCTTTTGTGGTCGTTTGATACCAAAGTACCCGTAGTTTCTAATTGTAACAGCCCATCTGTCATGTTCAATGGCCCGTGCAGTGCTAATATCCCACAATATATCCTCAATATCTTCATCGGCGTACCCTGGAAATAGTTAATTGGGGTTGAACATCTTAATTTAGTTAATTGGGATGATATTGGCCATCCTAATGATAGTGAAGTTTTGGTTTTCAGTTTAGTACATTATACATCTGTGCTTAGTGCGGTTTGTGCTCACTAATTTACTGGACTAACGGAGGCAGCTGACGCACAGAGATTTAATGTAAAGAGACCTATTATATTACGCATTTAAATTAAGAGAGAGAGCGATAAAGAAACTTCAGTTTATGTAAAACGAGATAGCTCCTCACCTGTTATATGTTACATTCAAAACATAGTACACCTGAACTCCAATACCCAATACCTTAGGTTTTACCTGTTCAAAAGCTACCGTCTGGTACAATATTACCCCATACTCTCACAATTACACACCTGAACCCCATTCTCCCACAATTACACACCTGAGCCCCAGCCGAGTGACCTGGCCAGATCATTGCCCGTTCCTAGAGGTAACACACCCACAATAGGAGTCTTGGTTAGCTTCATTTTATCGATGGCACTGAGGACCCACCCCACCGTCCCATCACCACCGCACACCAGGATCAGATATTGGGTGTTGGGGGCGAGCCTACAGATATCCAGGGCTGCCTCAGGGGATATCTCGCATACATCCACCACCTGGAAAGAAGGGTGTGTTGCATAGGGAAAGATCTAAACAGGGAGAATCTACCCAAAATCTACCCAAAATCTACCCAAGATAACTCATGATTCACTATCAACATTTAGGAAACCAGCATCACGAAATAGTCCAGGTTTTTCTGGAAGCTATTACCTGTACAGGGTTCAGTAGGTATCGGAAGAGTTGTAATACCCCAGCTCCCTGATTATTTCCACTCTTCCTATTGGCTAACACCAACATGGGCTGCCAGTCGTTCTCTGGTACTGTGATATCCCTAATGAACTGCCTCCTGACTCCCTTTACCCAGACACTCTGAAACGAGGGAACAGAGTCAGTTAGTGTTCCTAATGGGGGGACAGAGTCAGTTAGTGTTCCTAATGAGGGACAGAGTGTCATTAAATCTAATTAATAATTAATTATAATTAATAATTAGTAATATTTTAACTGGTGGTGTTCCTGTCTCCCTTCACCATTTGATCTACCGAACCCTCGTCCCTCAGACATAAAATGCGGTATGAGCCACACAATTCACCATAGACGATGAAATGTATTGGCGAGAAAGTTGTGTTTGGTTTGCTTTTATCCCACGCTGGATGTGATAAAATATACCTCAATATTCAGCGTATAATGTGCCAGGTAAGTGTTCAACACTCCAATATATTTAATACAACCTACACTAACAATTCGATAGAATATCTAAATAACATATATTCTATCGAGTGTGTCTTACAAGAGAGAGAAAGTTGAGCGTTCATGATAAAATATACCTCAATATTCAGCGTATAATGTGCCAGGTAAGTGTTCAACACTCCAATATATTTAATACAACCTACACTAACAATTCGATAGAATATCTAAATAACATATATTCTATCGAGTGTGTCTTACAAGAGAGAGAAAGTTGAGCGTTCATGTTGTACATTTAGTAAATCTATACACTCCCACTTAGCCTGAGCAGTGAGATACACTCTAACTAATGTTATTATGCAGTTTCCTGTGTTGCGCGCTGGTAATAACAGTTTAACGACAGCGGTAAATATATATGTGGAAAGAAATAGAAAACAAATCAATCAAATATATCCTCTGTGAGGGTAAGAATGGGAGTCCTCTTCTTGTTTCCTCTCCTCCTTAAGTACTCTTCTTTCTTCTCTCCCCTGAGCTCGTTCTGTCTTCGTGGCAGTGCTTCTTTGTTGTGTCTATCTACTTGTTGTGACTATCTTGTTCCTCCTCGTTGTTGAGTCATTGAAATCATCTGCTGCCACGTCTTATCATAATAACTGCGCTTGCTACTGCCGGTACTGGTACTACCGCTGCTGGTGCTGGAGAGTGCTACTGGTACTCTAGCTACTGACATAGGTACTGGTGCTCCTCTGTGGAGAGTGTTACTGGTACTGGAGAGTGTTGCTGGTACTTGGAGAGTGTTACTGGTACTGGTATTCCTCGGTGCTCCTCGGTGTTAACAACATGCACATGCCACACACACATGCACTCTCTCTCTCTCTCTCTCTCTCTCTCTATACTGCCAAAATACTTCCACTCTCAACCTGAATATACTGCAAAATATACTTCCTCTTTCACACTGAATACATCTCATTACAACATATCCCCCTGACTTATTTTTTGCCTTTTCATTTAAATCTGTATTCAGATTAATGAAAATGCAAGGTGGACTGTATAGCTGTATAAGGGAGAGTAATGACTGTGCCTGCGAAGCATTAATTACTGTCATAGAAGCATTACTGTAAAAGTGGCTGTGACTTTGGTGTAACTGTGAGTTCTGTGTAAATGTAGTTTAAGTGCGACTGTAATTTCTGTGTAACTGTAAGTTCTGTGTACCTGTAAGTTCTGTGTAATTGTAAGTTCTGTGTAATTGTAAGTTCTGTGTAATTCTAAGTTCTATGTAACTGTAAGCTCTATGTAACTGTGTAACTGTACATTATTATAAAGTTCTGTGAAAAAGTTCGGAACACCAACGTCCAACCCTAACCAAATCCAACGCACTAAATCTAACGCACCAACACATCGAGGGACCAGGTAGTTACTGTATAAAAAGTTCTGTGTCCGACTACTGTTTGTTAGAATCTTTCTAACCAATCCTGGCTGCATAGCCACTGTGTTACTCTGTGGACCACGTTCTGCAGAATTTAAGATGCCAGTTTTTGGGTTCTGGAATCAGTACATGTTGATGTACAGAATGGGTATGCGCAAATCCATCTGCCATGCACTGCAGGACAACTGTTTAGCAACACTTCCACTGCAATAAGAACGAGAAACCCTTTCCAACAATTCCGTTGGAATCACGTCGATGCGTAGGTTCAAGTAGTCCACCAACACAAAATTCACAAGGAGAACATCTCCTTCAGCTAACAGCTTCTCACTGCTGCTCCTTACAATCTTTCCTCCTCTTAACGCAAGAGGTGAGGTGATCCCTTTCTTCTAAAAGGGTGCATCAATTGTGTGAGTCACACAAAAAGGGTATAGCTGTGCCCATGGTGATCCTTCATCCATCCGGGTTTAGCTGTCGCGGGTTTATCCTAGCCTTCTATCTCAAACATGAAGGTAGTGCCGCCGTTGGGTGGTTTAATCTCCTCCCAGTTTCTTGATTTTAAGGTCCCCCAATGTAGTTTCCCTGGTACACCTATCTGGTTCCAACTAGTTCCAGAAGTACTGTACATCCTGTACCCAAGGTAGAGTGTGTTGGCCGGTTAGGTTGTTCTGTGGGTTGTGTTCTATAGTTTCTGTGATATGTGTGTACTGTGTATATATACCAAAAGTTTAAAAAGTGTCAAAATATGTTAAATGAATTCTGTAATTAGTATTGAATACTGTGTATCATGTAATTCATTACTGTTGAATTCACTGTATATTTTGTGTGCTTTGATGTCATGTATAATGTAGTACTGCGGTAAATATCTAAATCTATTTCCTGTAATTTCTATAATATCTGGATTGATTTCTAGTGCCATAACTGTAGTCTGAATCTGTGTCTGTATCTGTTTCTGTTTCTGTTTCTAAATCTGAATATGTGACCTTCATTGCTCTGCTAGTGCTGGGTTCCTCACAAAACATGATGTTCTGTACTTGTTCCAGCCGCTTGGCTAATCGTACTGCTTCTGGAAAAGATGTAACTAAGGATTCGTTCAGCTTCTGTTTTACTTTGCTGTTAGATATTCCCCGAAAAAGAGCTAGTAAGCACGCTTCCTGCGCTTGTTCTGGACAATTGTATGCTATGCTGGCTAATTCCTGTAACCTGTTACAAAATTCTGCTATTTTCTCACCTGATTTCTGTTTCGTTTCAAGTAGACTGCTTTTCAAATAAATGATTTCGTCCCCATACATTGTACTGAGAAACTGCTTGCATATGAAATCTACGTCCTGTTTTTGTTTCTCTGTAAATGATGCTGCTACTGTTTTTAGGGTTCTGTATGTTGCACTGTTAACGTTCTGTAAGAAGAGTAGATCCATGTTTTGCTGTAATCCTGTCATCTGTATGTATGCTTTGAAACGGTCGCAGTAATTTAAAAGGTCGTCTTCCTTCTCCATCTTTGGGGGCTTGGTTACATACTTCATACTGTCTGTGCTACTTGCTGCTGGGTACTGGGTATGTTCTTCTGTTCTTTTTTCTGCTTTAAGTGTGAGAATCCGCAACTCTTCTCTCATCTGTTCCAATTCCTGCATCACTTTTTCCGCTTCTTCTTGGTTCATCTTTTAATCAGGCTCCACTTGTTATTATGCAGTTTCCTGTGTTGCGCGCTGGTAATAACAGTTTAACGACAGCGGTAAATATATATGTGGAAAGAAATAGAAAACAAATCAATCAAATATATCCTCTGTGAGGGTAAGAATGGGAGTCCTCTTCTTGTTTCCTCTCCTCCTTAAGTACTCTTCTTTCTTCTCTCCCCTGAGCTCGTTCTGTCTTCGTGGCAGTGCTTCTTTGTTGTGTCTATCTACTTGTTGTGACTATCTTGTTCCTCCTCGTTGTTGAGTCATTGAAATCATCTGCTGCCACGTCTTATCATAATAACTGCGCTTGCTACTGCCGGTACTGGTACTACCGCTGCTGGTGCTGGAGAGTGCTACTGGTACTCTAGCTACTGACATAGGTACTGGTGCTCCTCTGTGGAGAGTGTTACTGGTACTGGAGAGTGTTGCTGGTACTTGGAGAGTGTTACTGGTACTGGTATTCCTCGGTGCTCCTCGGTGTTAACAACATGCACATGCCACACACACATGCACTCTCTCTCTCTCTCTCTCTCTCTATACTGCCAAAATACTTCCACTCTCAACCTGAATATACTGCAAAATATACTTCCTCTTTCACACTGAATACATCTCATTACAACACTAACCTTTAGCGAGACACAGTTGGGGGGTATGATCCACTTGTGATAAATCCCAAAATCACACCGACTCGAGGGTTTCACACAGTCATCGTGACAGACAATCTGACACCACACACACCGGATATCCACCAGTTTTGGCTCCCTGCCACAAAACTCTCCACACGTTACACACTCTGGGGGTGGGAGGGTGTTATTGGGTGATAGTGGGAGGGTGTTACACACTCTGGCGGTGGGAGATTGTCATGATAAGTAGAAACTAGGGGAGAGATTGGCATCATAAAGTGGGGGTTAGAGTGGAAAAATATGCATCAAAAAGAGAGTGAATCTTGTGACCACATTGGATCCCCCCCCCCCGGATTAACATTGTACCTTTACACAGCGGTAAGTTTCCTTTTATCCAATGATGTCTCATCTCCCCACTGTTTGAGAGAGTGAGGGCCTTACACGCCACCTCCTTGTCAGCAATGTCTATACAGTTGTCACTGGAGCACGAGTATACTCCACAGGAGTCACAGGAATGGCCCTGGAAATGCTGGGGTTAAATCAGGGTCGGGGGTAAGTATACTCCACAGGAGTCACAGGAATGGCCCTAGAAACACAGGCAATAAAAAGGGGTTAGCGAAAGTCACGGAAGAAAAAGATAGGGTTTTCAGGAACCGAATGAACGATTTCTTTCAATGTTTTTCCAGCCAAAAGATACCTCTACTACATCTAAACATCTACTACTACAGGAACTTACCGTTACAAATGGTTCCCTACAGGTGTTACAGTAAGTGGGTTTATCAATGAAGTCTGTCCCATACCAGGAATGTCCTTGACCAATCTCTCGCACAATCAACCGAGGTGTCTTCCAGAATATTATCTGAAGAGCAATAGGGGTTTAGTCATCTGTTAACATACTATTTGAACCACTGAATAGTGAATATATATTGTTGAAGAACTGGACAGTGGACACATGGCAGATGGCAAGCCCAGGCACTCGGAGTAGTAGTAGTAGTACCGCGCGGCCCAAAAAAAACTAAGGGTACGTTGGCCTTCTTTTCTCCTAGAAATTTAATTTCAATCACTCTGATATTTTGTCACAATATTTGTATGGTTACTCATTCGAGGAATCCGGAGTTTCAGCCCTCTGGATGAAAATTCATTTTTTTCGCCCGAATGAACATTTAATGAACGCCAAAACGGGACCATATTTTGGTACCAAAGTTTTACAAATTTGTTTGGCTATCGATTTTCTTTCGAACGCGACCAGTTTGAGCTTAATTGGATCACCACAAGAATCACAGTGACCAGTTTACCTAGCCTAGGTTGGGTCATGTGATCCCCGTCAAATTATGACGTGTTAGCAAGAGAACTTCCATTCTAACGGACGCTGTATCGGTATACCGTCCTAATTAGCAGATGTGATACGTGATATGCGACCGTTACACCTGCTTATTGGCACTTAGTAATGACGCTAGCGGTCCAATAGGGGTCACTTGGCCAGACCTAGTGTCGAAAAAGTGGCCACTGTGTCTCTTGTGGTGGTCCAATTGAGCTAAAATTAGTCGCGTTTGAAAGGAAATCGTTACCCAAAGGCGACTGTGAAATTCCGGTTTGGAATACCTTTTTTGTTTTCAAGTTCATTTAGGATTCATTCCAGTCGTAAAAATGAATTTTTAGATAGAGAGCTGAAATTCTAGCTAACATCAATATCGATCAAGTGTAATGGCCGTACGAATTTTTAGCGCCTGAATTTACCAATTTCTTGTCAAAACCGGTTAAAATCGATGTTTGGTAAAAATGACCGTTTTTTAATCATTTATTTCACCAACTAAACTTGATTCATTTTTAATAAAAACTCGGATTGCCATTTATTATTGTTTACTCTAATGCATGGTTGCTATTTTTGAGAATAAAATCGAATTTAACCATGAGAAAACTTGGAAAAACCCGAAAAACGAGAAACTGGGTTCATTCATGAACTTCACACTTTTATGTTTTGAAACTCCGGATTCCTCGAATGAGTAACCATACAAATATTGTGACAAAATATCAGAGTGATCGAAATTAAACTTCTGGGAGAAAAGAAGGCCAACGTACCCTTAGTTTTTTTTGGGCCGCGCGGTAGTAGTTATGCCACATGTATGCGGCTGATTAATAACGTGTACCTTTATTAGCAACCATGAGAGAAAGAAGAAGAAGAGAGTGACAGTTGTACACTGAAGAGGATCACCTCTCCATTCCCAACCAAATATCTCGAACATGCAGAGTTGGGGTGTTCAAGTTATCATTATCGTGTCATATTATCATCTTGTCATCCTGATATAGAGAGAGGGGGAGTGAGAGAGGGGGAAAGTGAGAGGGAAGGGAGAGAGAGAGGGAGATACAGAGGGAGGGGGGAAGAGAGGGTTAAAGGGAGGAAGGGAGAGAGGGGGGTGGGAGAGAGAGAGGGAAGGGAGAGGGGAGAGTGTGAGAGGGGGGGGGGAGAGGGGGAAAAGAGGTTGTTGAAAACAGCAGCTCAGGGTTGTCGACACAAATGAATGACACAAAGAGTTTTTTGAAAGTCTGGACGGTACGATAAAACCAGTAATAAAAAGTCAATAAATTAGTTTTTAAAACACACAGGCACACAGTCATTTTAATCTTCGTCATACCACTTTTTAAAGGTACTTTTCTCTGCCCCACCGCCACCGAGCCTATCCTTGTAGTTGGACACGAGTTTCTGGAACTGCTTTTCCTCAACCTCATTCTTCTCTCGTTTCTGCTTCTTCGCAGGCCTCTCGCTCTTCGTTTTCTTCTTATTCACTCCTGTGTCTGATGGGATAGGGGCTTCTGCTGCAGGGGCTGGTTTCTTTTCCGCTTTCTTTTTCTCTCCCAGTGTCGTGGTGTTTTGTGGTTTTGGCTCAGCTTCTGCTTTTGATTTCTTCTTCTTCGCTGGCTTCTTTTTCTTATCTGCATGTTCCTGTGGCGGTTGTTCCGGTTTCACCTTCTTCTCGTCACCTCCAGCTAATTTTCTCTCTTCTTGCCTCTTGTGTCTCTTCTCCTGCCATCGCAGGTTGAAACTCTTCTTCTCAGGACGTTTCTGGCCCTCTCCCTTCACCTGTTCTCTCGGCCCTTTCTTCTCCCTAGCCTTTAGGATGGTACTGTTCTCAATTGAAAAGTCCACAATTGGCCGTTTTGCAGGGGAAAACACATCTGGGTTGTTGTTCACAGCTCGTAGAGCGGCCAGAGCTGTAGCGGGTTTAGAAAACTGAACAAAACCAAAACCCTTGCTCTTGCCAATTCCCTGACTATTTGCCTGCTTGATATCCCGCATGATCTTCACCTGAGTCACATGACCATATTTGGACATGAGCTTCTTTAGCTGCTCCTCAGTAAAGGGAGCGGGCATGTTCCGTACACAGAGACGATCCGTGGAAACAAAATGTTTCAGGTTCTTCAGTTTCTTCTTTTTTGACTCAAATGCTAATTTTCGTTTCATCATATCAGATTTTGAGACACCCTCTGCAGCCTTTGTTCCCTCTTTGATCACCCCTTCCATGGCTAAGTGAAGGTTTCTGTTGTCCTTTGAGCCTCCACCGCTACCACCGCCAATACCATCTGATGGAGCTAGGGAGTTTTTCTCGACTGCCCTTTTTATAATCAGATCCCTGCCACCGAAACTCAAACCCTGGGCTAAACACGCATCGGCAATAGGTGCCCAGTGGAAAACCCCAACGGGGCACCTACCTATTCTATAATCTAGTGTGTGATCAGGTTACATAGTACCAATGGTACCGTACCAATATTCGATCTAGTCTCTCTGTAGGGCCGTATCCTCACAGTTAGGAATCTTTTCTTAACATTTTTGTAGATTCTTAGTGCTCCCTCGTGAGACACAGGGACGGCCTCGTGGATGTCCGGGTGTCCGCGGACACCCAGGCCAAAAAGACGGAGAAAGAAAAGAAAAAATGGAAAACCAAAAAGAATGGAAAAAAAACCCAAAAAGAATGTGCTCCAACGGCACGGCCAACCACAATTTACAATTACTACAGAAGGGCACTTCTTTATCTTGTGTTACCTGTTTGGAGGTGAGCATCAGCAGCTGCAGACCGGCAGCCCATATGAATGTCGTCTTTTATGTAGGAAACGACGGAATCAAAGGAGCGTTGTTAAGAGTAAAAACTCAAAAGTAAAACAACCTGAAATCGAAGAAGAAGAAACGATAAAGTTGAGGAAATCCACGCGCAGCCCAGGCTGTTTGTCAGCACGGTATATGCTTGCGGCGTGGGAAAAATGCGCGCAGCGTGAGAATTTCCCACGCTCGTGGGAATTACCGTAAGAGCTTCCACTATTCGCGTGTTACATTAATAGCGACGCTTTTTAACTATTTTTCGTTAATTCAAGTTAAGCGACAGATTTCTTTTCAGCCAGATTTGAAAAAATGCCCCAGAGTCCAGACTCTTTCAAAAATGTTGCTTCACGGCTCACACCCTTAGTATCCAGGGAGGACGCCCTGGCTGAGAGCCATGCACCACCCCTGGGTTGGGGTTATGCAGGGACGGCGCTGGGCCGTCGGCCCAGCAAGTCCGGCGGGGGCGTAGGGGGCAGAGCCCCCGCAGGCAGGGTCCAGGGGCTGCAAGCCCCGGTGGGGGTTGAGGGGGCGAAGCCCCCCCCGAAAATTTCGGACATTTTGAGGCGTTTTTAAACGATTTTAAGCATTTCTGAACTCCTTTTGTGAAAAATGGAAAAAAAGATGAAAGTTTCCTGATCACGAGAAAAAAAATCATCTGCGCGCACACACAATTTTCTGGGTGAACCGGACACCCTGGTCACGTCAAAATGCACTGTGGCGCGCGGAAGAACCCTCTTTAAAGTCGGATTTTTTGAAGTTGTCACCCCAAAATGACCGCGCATGTGAAATTAAATACAAATACAAATACAATTATAATTTATATCCCGCTTTTGGGCCTATGCATTGTTAGTGCTAGGAGGACGCCGTTTCAATCAGTCGATTGAAGCAACGCACCCACCACTAACAAGCCTTCTAAAGCGGCTCTTATAGGATTATAAGATCCTAAAGGCCTTAAAAAACCGTCGGCAGTCATTCGATATAATATATATAAATGTATGTAGAAAATAAGGGTTATAAAATATCTAATTAAGAAATAGCGTAATTAATTCGTTGAGTGATTAAGTAGTTAGATAATTGAGAAATTAACTAGTTAGATAATTGATAATTAACTAGTTAGATAATTAACTAGTTAGATAATTAACTGTTGATTAATAAGTACATAGTGTAAATACTAAGTAAGTAGTATAGTTTAATAATTAATTCAAGTAAAAGGCTAGTGATCTAAAAAGGAGGCGAATAGCTAAGTAATTAGTTAATGGATAAAGTAACTGTAACAGGATAACCGATAAGGTAATACACACTAACCATATTAATTGCTATATAAGGTTATTAAGTCCAAAAACCAATTAAATAAATTAGTTTGGATGCCCGGGCCCACGCGGTGCCACGGGGGCAACACCCCTAGGCTACTGCCATAATTAACGGCATATCTCGTTAATTGTTAATTGTTATCCTTCAATCTGTCTATCTCTCTCAGTTTCTCTCTCAGTCTCTCTCTCACTCTCTCTCACACACTATTTCTCACTCTCTTTCTCTCTCACTGTTTCTTTCACTATATCTCTCTCTTTTTCTCTCTCCTCTTATTTATCAATTTTGACGCGCACACCACACGTTAACATGTGATGTGACTCGCAAAAACATTCCGCGCACGACAGGGACGGCGCTCGTGGGTGTCCGGGTGTCCGCGGACACCCAGACCAAAAAGACGGAGAGAGAAAAGAAGAAAAAATGGAAAAAAACAAAAAGAATTTGAAAAAAATCGGTGAAAACTGCGAAATTTTGGATTTGCGCGCAGCCGGGTGTCCGGAGCTCTGCCGGACACCCAGGTTCACTGCGCGCACCTGTAACGCACGGCAGAGCATAAAGAGGGTTCTTCCGCGCGCCACAGTGCATTTTGACATGACCAGGGTGTCCGGTTCACCCAGAAAGTTGTGTGCGCGCGGATGAGTTTTTTTTTCTTGTGAACAGAAAACTTTCATCTTTTTTTTCCATTTTTCACAAATTGGAATGCGCTGCAGCCCCCTCATGCGTATTCCCCCCTAGCGCGATATTCCCTCCAGGCCCCTTATATTATATTATAAGGGGCCTGCAACGTATGCCAATTTCACAAAAGGAGTTCAGAAATGCTTAAAATCGTTTGAAAACGCCTCAAAATGTGCGAAATTTTCGGGGGGCTTTGCCCCCTCAACCCCCACCGGGGCTTGCAGCCCCTGGACCCTGCCTGCGGGGGCTCTGCCCCCTACACCCCCGGCGGGGCTCCGCCCCTGGACCCTGCTTGTGGGGGGTTTCACCCCCACACCCCCTGACCGAGGCTGCCGCCCCTGGCCCCGGACACCCAGGGACTTGCTGGGCCGAAGGCCCAGCGCCGTCCCTGGCGCACGAGAAGGGGGGGTGACAACTTCAAAAAATCCGACTTTATGAGGCCCCTCGGAAATGTTCAAGTCATGCACAATCAAGTCACGCCCACCAATCACAGCTCAGAACGCGCAAATCCAAAATTTCGCAGTTTTCAACGATTTTTTCAAATTCTTTTTGTTTTTTTTCATTTTTTCTTCTTTTCTCTTCCCGTCTTTTTGGTCTGGGTGTCCGCGGACACCCGGACACCCACGAGCGCCGTCCCTGGGGTTATGGCTTGTGATTTTCTTTTAATTAGGTTAGGTGTTTTGAATGTTCGCGGTATATGTTCGTGTTTTGTATGTTCGTGTTTCGTATGTTCGTGTTTGTATGTTCGTGTTTTGTTATGCTCGTGTTTTGTATCTGTACCACTTTTGAAAGTGAGAGAGTATGTCAAGCGTAGGCTGTTGGTGCGTGCTCCATTATTTTACACTATAAAGTGGTATATATAAATGATTATATTACATTTACATTTACATTTACATTTACATAGGTATTAGCCAAAACGCTTGACTAATTTTAAGTGCCGGGTACATTTTTTGGCAGTGTGCACCTGTAAACAGGCGGCCGCATTGGGTATTTCGAAGGAACGCGCAAGTTAAAAATGTTTCGGCCGCATTTTGACCAGAGCGGCTGAAAGCCGCGCACCGCCCCTGAACAGGCCTTTAACTACCCAGATAGTTACGGCACCCCAATAAAATAAACAATTTTTTGTTTTGTGATGAGCTAAAAGGTGATCTAACCAAACCCTCAGGGGCAGCCTTAACCCGTCTCAACTGCCAAAATCGATAAATTGTTAACAGCACAACTCACAAGGCGCCCAGGTTTTAAAGTTTGCATTACACAGACCACGGTCTTTGGAACATGGTCCCAGGGTCTTATATTGTAATTTGTCGACGATCGACCCTTTACGGACATATATGTCGTCACGCTTTCTATATTTCTCTCTCTCTCTCTCTCTCTCTCTCTCTCTCTCTCTCTCTCTCTCTCTCTCTCTTTTTTTCTCTCTCTCTCTCTCTCTCTCTCTCTCTCTCTCGACCTAAATTAGGGAGCAAAAAGTCGCACGATCCAACTTTAAGGGTACGCTAACCAAAATTTTTTTCGAGTGCAGCTCTCAAGTCGAATTCATATTTT
This sequence comes from Hormiphora californensis, assembly GCA_020137815.1. Classification (NCBI taxonomy): domain Eukaryota; kingdom Metazoa; phylum Ctenophora; class Tentaculata; order Cydippida; family Pleurobrachiidae; genus Hormiphora; species Hormiphora californensis. The sequence continues at coordinate 3,749,324 of CM035355.1, read as the reverse complement.
TGCTACAGCTGCTTGAAAAATGAACTGAAAATAAGTTTTTGGCATCTTAAAAATACATTTGTAAAGATAGGATCATAAAAATTTGTGGATTTGAAGAGGACAAAGAGGTGAGTAGCCACAAAATTTTTTTTGGAAATCCGAGCTGATTTCCGGTCCTGAGATGGATTTCTTTTTTTTGACTTTAACGCCATATTTGGCCAAGTTCCGAAAATATGTGAAAGCTGTAAATTGGTCAAAAGTTGCGTCTAACGATTCTCTATATGGCCATAAATTTTGGGCGCGTCCTTATTTGAGATAAGATGTACAGAGTTTTTTTTGTGAAAGCCGTCATTTCAGAAATAAATAAATTCCCTGTATCTCAAAAACGGCTGATCGTAGAGACCTGCGACTATGCTTAAACGATTCAGAAGGTCCGATTTTGGGGGGGTCTTCTGAGAGACATTTTGCTCCTACTTCAACCGTTTTTGCTGTAATTGCGAAAAACAAATTCTATGAAAAGGGCAAAAGCTAAACTCCAATATCCTGTAATTAGGGAATTTTAGCTAAGAAAGGACCGAAACTATGGAAAAATGTGTAACAAGCTAATTCCTTCACTATTTGGTCCATATGGGTCCCTATAATCACCAAAAACAAAATCTCAAAAAATCCACGATGGCGAAGATGGGTTTTTGTTTTTCGCAATTACAGCAAGAACGGTTGAAGTAGGAGCAAAATGTCTCTCAGAAGACCCCCCCAAAATCGGACCTTCTGAATCGTTTAAGCATAGTCTCAGGTCTCTACGATCAGCCGTTTTTGAGATACAGGGAATTTATTTATTTCTGAAATGACGGATTTCACAAAAAAAACTCTGTACAGCTTATCTCAAATAAGGACACGCCCAAAATTTATGGCCACTTAGATAATCGTTAGACGCAACTTTTCACCAATTTACAGCTTTCACATGTTTTCGGAACTTTGCCAAATAGGGCGTTAAAGTGGAAAAAAAGAAATCCATCTCAGGACCGGAAATCAGCTCGGATTGCAAAAAAAAATTTTGTGGTTATTTACCTTCATGTCCTCTTCAAATCCCCAAATTTTCATGATCTTATCTTTACAAATGTATTTTTGAGTTGCCAAAAACGTATTTACAGGACATTTTTTAAACAGCTGTAGCAAAAATATGAATTCGACTTGAGAGCTCAAATTTCATATTTGAGGTCTCCTTGGCATGGCCTACAACCCTACGGTGAGAGATTTCCCTGCACTCGAAAAAAATTTTTGGTTAGCGTACCCTTAATGGGTACACTTAGAAGGTCCAAGCGGAAATATTAATAACTACATTCGAATATGTTATCACCTATTATCAAAGTGGGATATATAGTATTGTTTTACCGTCGCTCGGCATATAACTGATTATTCTGAATAATTTATTCATCAAGGAACGTGCTTGGACACGTTGCAGCCTGTGGATGATGTAAAGTACAAACTGTTCCTGAATAATGAGTTCAGAGCAAGAATTAAATAGGGAAGAAAATCGAAAAATACTGGGTTTGACCGGGAATTGAACCAGGGACCTCCAGAGAGACATGCTCGGAGCTATAAACCACTAAGCTACCAAACCCTATGTACTGATCGCATTTCATCGCTCTATATTCAAGCTCTATATTCAAACTGTTTCGGTGCAACATTTAAATTATAACTCAAATATTATGTTCATCTTTTGTAAATTGTGTTGGCTGTGTACGGAGAGGGGAGGTTCTAGTAATGCATTCGACTTGACAGATGGGCGAAACATGGGCGTTTCCTTGATGGTATATGAGGTAGAGTTGCCACTCGCCGAATATAATAGTCAGCTATGAAATATTGCAATGGAAATATTATTATAAACTGGTAGTTCCAAGAAATTGGGTGGGGTTTGTGGAAATGTTTTGAAACTGAAAGATATTTCCCCCAACAAAGAATTTAATTTCTTTCCATAAGGTGGAATATTTAAAGTGAGCTCTGTGTGGTTCTACTAAGAAATCTTGGTTCCACTACACTTCAGCTCCTTCCCGATCTTACCGACATTAATTTTCAGTTATTATTAGCAATGACCCACTTAGGTCTGCTGCACTCAATCTATAATGGTAGAGAGTGGTCCCCCCCCCTGTGTAGTTTCTCTATCGAGTGATTGAAACTATTTTCTTCTTTATCCTTCCAAGTTAGTCGCTACAAGGTATAATGATTCAATTCTGCGTATGCTATTGTTGATCAATACTGCAGGCAACAGGAACCGATCGACACAAGTAAACAACCAATCAGAACTCATTATTTAGGTCACGTGACTGGTTATCAGCCAATCAGGGACCAGTATTTCCTGATTCGGTCGATTCCTGACTGCAGGCAATATGTTTATTTTTATTGAAGGTATGGCAGATTGGTAGGGTTTTAAATTTTTTCGTCCAAAGTAAAAACGACGCTGTTCCCTGCCTTTTTGAAAAACACTAACCTCCAGTAGAAACGTGGAATTTCCCTGCGATAAGTTCATTTTCTCAGTAATTGTAAATGTCCATAAACTTCTATCAATTAGTAAAAAAGTAATAGGAGAACTCAGATGATCAGTTTGTCACGTGGTAGGTTTAGCTCATTTATCATCCGCCCTTGGGTGTTAGGACCTGGGATAGTACACTGTACAGCATCGTTATTTGCAGTCGGGTGTCGAGGTTGCAATGTCGCAGTTTTGTTATTTCAAGTCGATTTGTTTCCAGGAATATCATGACATCCGCATAATATGCTAAATGTGATCCTGCTTTTCTTTAATTAAATTGTCTGTGGGGTCGAACTCTATGATAGAGGGGGAGAGAGAGATAAAGGGAGAGAGAGGGAGAGAGGGAGATAGAATGAGCGAGAGAAAGAGCGAGAGATAGGGAGAGATAGGGTCTAAGGGGGAGAGAGATGGATAGAGAGAGAGAGAAATGGGTAGTGAGATAATCGTGTGTGGCGAAAAAGACAATAAGCCACGGCCGGCCATGTGAACGGAGATAGCATAAAAAAGTAGGGATGCATATTACCCACACCGTCCCTTGAGGGGGGGGGGGAGAAGGACACCTACTCAATGTACCAGTTTAGGGTCATATTACGGGGGGAGGGCCCCAGACATGTTTTTACAACCCGTCGCGAATATATAAGTTACACTGTGGGACATTTTTACTCAGTACACAAGTAGGTGAAAGAACAGAGGACCTTTATTATTCTACCCATTTATTGTTCTGTCGATTGATTTGCCTAGCTCGATCCACTTTTCTTGAGCTCTTTTACAAATGTAAAGGAGGGTTAGAACATAACAAAGATATTGAGCTGCTAAGGGCGATACCTGCTGAGGGCCATTATAAAGTTAGCAGCTGTGAATGAGGGCAGATGTTGTACTGAAAACAAGGACGGGAGATTAAATAGACATACCGTAAACAGGCGACATCTGTTCCTCTTGAGAACAATGCTAGCAACAGGTGCTGCATGGTGTAGGTACTGTTCATACTGGACTCTCTACAGTAAAACTGTTCCTCTGAACCTTTCTTCAGTGCAATTGCTCCAGGTTTTGGTAGGCCGAAGCCCGAGATTTTGATTAAGGAAGGCGAAGTTGTTTTGTTCCTAAACAGAGAATGGGGTTGAAGCCATATTACTGGTACATATTATATATATATATATATATGTGAAGAAGTAAGACGAGGGGTTAATAAAACATGGTAGTATCCTTGGGTACTGAGTCTTCGAGGGTTCCCAGGAAGTCATAACTATCCCTCATTAGGTGTGGGAGGTGTTGTTCAAATGGCCGTAGTATTATTTTCAGCATTTCTGAGAGCCTGCTTACTGGGCATTGTCGTCCTGAAACAATTGGACGAAACGGGATTTTGAAATCCGTGAAGTTCGCCTCGAGGGTGTTTTTGTTGGCCAAGATGCATTCTTGGGTTTTCTCCTTTAGTTTGGGGCATTTATGAATCTTAGGTAATCCGTAGATGTACCCCGTCTTCATCTCAAAGTTTTTGAGATATAGTCTTTCTTTCTTGGTAAGGGCATCCTCATTTTTCTTGATAAATGCTTCAATTTTCCGTTTGGTGGTAATGATGGAGTAGTTGGTGACTTTTGTGTAAGTGGTAGAGTCCTGTAATATCTCGTACATTTTCTCATGATAGTCTCGTTTGTTGAGGATGACTGTCGCTCCTCCTTTATCTGCTTCTTTCAGGACTATTTCGTTATTCCGTGCTAGCGATCCAATAGCCTTCCGTTGGCGTCCGGTTACATTACTTTTGAATTGTTTGTGTCGTTCTGGTAGTGTGTTTGCTTGTTGTCCAATGTTTTCCAGTATATTCTGGAACAACCTGTCGTCACTTGGGTCAGGTATCCAACGGCTAGGGTTAGTAAACATGTCCTTCCTCGTTTGAGTAGGTTCGTTATCCAAAATGTTGTTCTCGTTTGTTGTTTGTCTCCGGAAGTGTTCCTCTCTCCGTAGTTTAATTTGAAACTGTTTGAGGTCATTTCCTTGTCCTTTTTCCATTGGGTAAGGATTTGCTGCTGGGTGTCAGTGGAGGTATGCTGGAAGCTTTTTTCAAACTTTTCATCGATCTCTGTCATGCGTTTTCGTTGGTCCTCAGCATAGAATAACATCTTTTGCATTTCGTGGCGGACATTAGCATGTTCCTTATCGCTCTTCAATTTTGCCCAGCTGTCATTGTCTTCGTTCCGGGGATCTGTCCATTCACGGCAGCGCCTCGGGATGAATGGGGTCGGCGATAATTCGAGAAATTCATGAAAGATCTTGGCCTTGCCTTCGTTGTATACTGCATTCTTGCACAGTTGGCTCCACTGGTGGAGATGATTTTTGAGTTCCGCCATCCACTTACTGTCACTGGGTGATCCAGTTGTGGTTTTGTGGCTGTCCAGGCGAGTGCTGAGGGATGACAGCATCTCCGTGATAGTTGTCAGGGAGGCTAGTATCTTCTCTTGAGCCTCATTCCCTCTGCTGATCTCGTCTTTGATCGCTAGTAGGGTTTCATGACTAGGGCCGGTTGCTAGAGGTGCCGGAGACGAACGTGGGCTCTTTCGGCAGTCTCCGATGCAGCCCTGGTCATTAGCGCCTCTTTTGTTCCGCGTCATACGGTTCCCGTCGTCGGCCATCGAGCTGGTAGTTTATGTAGAAGAGGAAGAGAGTCCGAGCTCGAGGTAGTGTGTATGTGAAGAAGTAAGACGAGGGGTTAATAAAACACAACTAGTTTCATCAGTCAATCTGAATCCTCAGGTGTTTGCACGTGCAGACCAGGTTGGCTTCCCTGGTAACAGTGCTGGCGCTAGAGTGTCACCCAACCATCCCATCAGTGGAGACACGGTCGGACAAGCTCTCTCAATTCTTGTTCGACCACCTCTCGGTGATGGTGTGATCCTTGATCACACTTAAAAATGGGGAAAATTTTGAACTTAGTGTCTAAATTCGAGGCACATCTTCTGATATGTTTGGAGACTTGGAGCTTTCCATTCTCGATATTGTTGATGTGGGAGCGGTGGAGATTCATTCGTTCACTGAGGGTTCTCCCTGTTTCTCCAATATATTCTCCTCCACATCCGCTACAGACTATCAGCAGGGTCTGTCAGCAGTGTCGCATAGTTTTCAAAATCTCCGCACAAACGACTAGCACAAAATGACAACATGCAAAGAATTGCTTGCTGCTCAGTTAGTTTTTATGTTAGCGACTTGAAACAAAGTACATCGTTTAGAGAATTTAATTGTCTATTTCTAGGTCAAAACTAGAGGAAAAATGAGCAGGTACAGGTGAAGTTAGAGAAATTTAAAAAATGACCTCAAAAAAAGGTCTTTTCGACCAAATATTTTGAAATCGCCATAGCTCTGGAAGTAGGGCTGATCTCGAAAATCGGTGAAGTACAGTTTGAACAACTTTGTCTGAATTTTCACGTAATACCGGTTTTAACCTGATTGGATCAACCACCTATGAGCCTACCTCAAAAAACTTTGAAACAACCTGATTTTTTCAAAATTTCGCTCATCCCGAGAATTTTGGAAAAGTGTCGCATCATTTTCGCGATTTTGATACGACACTTTCCCCCTGCATACAAATACCTGTATCTCTCTTCCTCTCTAGTTTCTACGCCACGATCTCACTTTTCTAGTGTATCGAGGAGGTTACACTCACTGGGGAGAGGGGGGGGGCTGCACCGTTTGGTTGTGCTGCTGTAGAATATCTGGCCAGAAATTGGCTAAATATGCAACTAATTGATATCAAATCAAAAATCACTCTACCCGACTAATTTCGATACGCTGAATCACATGAGCAACTTTTTAAAGCTCTCAGAGGATCGATAAAGTGCTCTAATTGGGCATAATTGGGTCTAATTGACGAAATTACAACTTCTCCCCTAGAAACGCTATGAAGTCGTATGAGGGCAATGTACCCACTGAAATAGATACCCTGATTCACATGAGCATCTTTTCTAAGCTCTCCGATATCGAGGAAGTGCTCTAATTGAGCATAATTGGGTCTAATTGACCGAAATTCCCCCGAAATTACAACTTCTCTCCTGGAAACGCTATCATGACAAATTTAGGCACTTACGCCACTGATTTCGATACCCTGATTCACATTAGCATCTTTCCTAAGCTCTCAATAGTGGATAAAGTACTCTAATTGAGCATAATTGGGTCTAATTGAGCAACATATAATTACAACTTTTCCCTGCAAACATAATATAAGTACATACATTAGGAGGCACTAATACCACATTGATTTGCGAGAGAAGCAGTATATAAAGGGCACCCTACAGGAGATAAATTGTTATTATTTTGATAAATTCGACCCAGTTATGCTCAATTAGAGCATTTTCTCCGCCACTTAGACCTTAGAATAGTTATTCATTCAAATCAGGGTATCCAAATGATTGGAGAAAGTGCCCTCATACGGAATTAGAGCGTTTCTTGGAAATAATTATAATTTTAACCAATTATACCCAATTAGAGCAGTTTCTCCGCCAACAAGATTTTATTATATAAAGATGCACATGCCCTACTCATGTGAATCAGGATATCAAAATCAACGTGGTATTAGTGCCTCCTAATGAACTTATATTGTTTGCAGAGAAAAGTTGTAATTATATGTTGCTCAATTAGTCCAAAAACCAATTAAATAAATTAGTTTGGATGCCCGGGCCCATTTGGTGTCACGGGGGTAAAACCTTTAGGCTACTGTCATAAATAATGGCATATCTCGTTTATTTTTCAATACACATCTCTCGTTTTTCTTTTCTCTTTCTCTTCATCCCTCTATCTCTTTCTCCCTCTTTTCCTCTTTCTCCCACTCTCCACCTCCATATTTCCCTCTTTCTCTTTTTTTCTCTCTCTTTTATTTCTCTTACTATCTCTCCGTCTTTCTCGATATATCTCACTCTTTATATCACAATTTGTTTTTCTTTATCTCTCTCGATATTCATCATTTATGACAGTAGCCTAAAGGTTTTACCCCCGTGACACCAAATGGGCCCGGGCATCCAAACTAATTTATTTAATTGGTTTTTGGACTAAATTTCTGTTCTTTTTGGTGTAAAAAAGAGACAGCTTTTTTCTTGATTTTATTTTGGGATCTGAATGCTATATAAATATGCATATAACGGCTAAACGGTGGGAGTTACGAACTTTTGTCTGGGGGAAGACCCCCATAAATCGACTATTTTGAGTCGGAATATACCCAAGAAAACGTTTTAGGGTCAGCCGAAGTGGAAATTTTAAAGGGTATGCATAAAATCATGAATTTGAGCATAAATATACAAATAACGGCTAAACGGTGCGAGATACGAATTTTTGTCCGGGGGACGACCCCCCACAAATCGACTATTTTGAGTCGGAATATACCCAAGAAAACGTTCTAGGGTCAGCCGAAGTGGACATTTTAACGGATATGCATAAAATCATGAATTTGAGCATAAATATGCAAATAACGGCTAAACGGTGCGAGATACGAATTTTTGTCCGGGGGACGACCCCCCATAAATCGACTATTTTGAGTCGGAATATACCCATGAAAACGTTTTAGGACGAGCCGAAGTGGAGATATAACGCAATTAAGTTATTAAAATGAATAATTAATGAATAATTAATGAATAATTAATGAACTATGGCGATTTCGAAGTTTTCACATAGCCTATACCACGCCAAATAATGCAAGGAACCAGTGTTCCAAACGGCAAGTCTCTACTATTTCTGGTTTAGGAGAACACTCAATCTCCTCCCCTCCCGTCCCCTCCCGTCCCATCCCTTACATTTTTGCATTTTGGGACCCCTCTGGCAAATTTTTACCCTACATCCGATCATTCTGAAATTTTGTATGCCTCTTCTCCTATATGAGGGCCCTTAGAGTACAAAATTTCATCCCTCTACTTTATCTGGAACATGCATTTTTAAAGCATCAAAAACCCCGAAATTTGCAATGGTATATAGTAGCACTGGCAGGTAGCACTGGCAGGTTAACACGCTTGTGTGTAGAAGTGTTCCGTGTGCTCTCTCTTTTATTTTTTGAGTTAGAGGGTATTTCTAAGGTGGGGGCTCTGCCCCCACACCCCCGTTTAAGGTGGGGGCTGCGCCCCCACACCCCCCTTTTGGGCCCGGGGCACTTGCCAGTGCTATGATTAGACCCAATTATGCTCAATTACAGCACTTTATCCACTATTGAGAGCTTAGGAAAGATGCTTATGTTAATCATGGTATCGAATCAGTGGGTACATTGCCCTCATACCACTTCATAGCGTTTCTAGGGGAGAAGTTGTAATTTCGTCAATTAGACCCAATTATAGCACTTTATCGACCTCTGAGAGCTTTAAAAAGTTGCTCACGTGATTCAGCGTATCGAAATTAGTCGGGTAAAGTGATTTTTGATTTGATATCAATTAGTTACATATTTAGCCTATTTCTGGCCAGATATTCTACAGCAGCACAACCAAACGGTGCAGCCTCCCCCTCTCCCCAGTCAGTGTAACCTCCTCGATACACTAGAAAAGTGAGATCGTGGCGTAGAAACTAGAGAGGAAGAGAGATACAGGTATTTATATGCAGGGGGAAAGTGTCGTATCAAAATCGCGAAAATGATGCGACACTTTTCCAAAATTCTCGGGATGAGCGAAATTTTGAAAAAATCAGGTTGTTTCAAAGTTTTTTGAGGTAGGCTCATAGGTGGTTGATCCAATCAGGTTAAAACCGGTATTACGTGAAAATTCAGACAAAGTTGTTCAAACTGTACTTCACCGATTTTCGAGATCAGCCCTACTTCCAGAGCTAAGGCGATTTCAAAAAATTTGGTCGAAAAGACCTTTTTTTGAGGTCCTTTTTTAGATTTCTCTAACTTCACCTGTACCTGCTCATTTTTCCTCTAGTTTTGACCTAGAAATAGACAATTAAATTCTCTAAACGATGTACTTTGTTTCAAGTCGCTAACATAAAAACTAACTGAGCAGCAAGCAATTCTTTGCATGTTGTCATTTTGTGCTAGTCGTTTGTGCGGAGATTTTGAAAACTATGCGACACTGCTGACAGACCCTGATCAGGTAAATCAGGTCTTTGCTTTTGCAGCTCATCGTGTGGTTTCTGGTGAGTACAGTTCCATTTTGGGTAGTGAAGTTCCCCTCCTGAATACTAGCTGGGCATGTTTTGCAACGTTTATCCTCACATCGGGTGAATGGTTGGCCCCCTGTTTTATTTTGTTCTATGTATTGGTCCCTCTTCTTGGAGAGTGAGAGGATTCGACGAAGGTTTGGTGGCTGTCTGCGTGCGGCAATTATCTTTGTTGGCATGCTCGCAGTGGTATGTTTGAGGTTCATACACGCCTGTTTTAGACGTATGGCTGGGTCTACTATAGTAGGGTTGTAGGTACTGGTAAAGATTATCTGGTCTCTTGGAGCTGCTTCTTTTTCATTTGTTTGGAGCAGTGTTTTTCTTTCCAGTGACCCAGCTTTGTTGATAGCATCACCAATTAGTTTTTCTGGGTATCCTCGGCGTTGGAGTTTGGGGCGGAGTTCAGCGAGTCTTTTGGCCTTTAGTTCATTGCTGGATACGATCGTGGCGATTCTGCGGGCCAGTGTGTACGGAATGTTCCGTTTAACGTGTCTAGGTGCACACGATTGGAAGTGAAAGTAGCTGAAGCTGTCAGTTGGTTTACTGTAAATGTCGGTAATGATTGTAGTCCTCGTAGGGTTGTCTAGGTCAGGCTCGAGTTTTATTAGGACATCCAGAAACGGTATCTCGGTAGGGGAGACGTCCATAGTAAACTTGATAGCTGGGTCCATTTGGTTGAGGTGCTCCAATAGGTCTTTAGCTGTGATCTGCTTTTCATCCAGGAAGAGGAACCCATCATCAAGAAATAGTTTGATATGCTTGTTGATGTACGAAGCTGCTTCTTCATTGTGGCTGCTCGTTATCATGGGTAGGAGTTTTGTGTTGATCAAGAATGCCACGACCAAGTTAGCATATGGTGGGGCGTGTGCTTTGCCCATGGCCGTCCCTTCCACTTGCTGGAAGGTGTCATGGTTGAATGTCATGAAAACATTGCTCTGGATCAGATCTAGGAGGTTCATCACGAATGCCTTGCTGAAGTTTCCAAGGAGTTCGGGATACATATCCAGCCAGTATTCAGTTGCATCTCGGCCCAGTTGGTTGGTTATACTGGGATAGAGGGCTACTATATCTATTGCAACCATGGTAGTATCCTTGGGTACTGAGTCTTCGAGGGTTCCCAGGAAGTCATGTTATATCATGATTCCTTCACATTGACTTCACAGAATAAATCGTGAAGAGATTACATCATTCCTGGGAGACGATTATATTGATGGATTGTTATATGTTATTTGTTATGAGTTCGAGGAGTACGATGTCAAGCAAGAACGATAAGATGATTTACCTACCATCTTTATTATTACTGCGAGGAGCACCTACGTCAAGCACCTACGTCAAGCAGAATCGATAAGATGTTTAACCTACGATCTTTGTTATGTCTATCGTGATGACAGAGGAAACAAGGCACTGCACTATATAACCGAGATGAAGAACTGGAAACAGGACCGATCCGCTACTATCCCACACCATCTCCCTAGCGGAACGAAGACCCTTACTTCCCCTGCACCGCCAAGCTATCCTCCTTGCCTTTCCCACGGATACCCGATTGAGCTAGTTTTATTTATTCGCCTTTCTGTAACCTGTAGTTATCTAGTGTACCCTATTCCCTAAACCAGTAAATTATACTCACCCATACATCACCACATAACCACCATAACAAGTGGAGCCTTGATATAAATTCGAACCATATAAAAAGTAAACACTGTTTTACCTAACCAGCATCAAACATGGGTGATGATGTTAAACATGAACTCCAAGAAAAAATGGACCAATTAAAATTAGAGATGGATCAAATCTCGATTAAAATGAAAGAAGAAGGCATGAAAATTCCCTCTACACATCACCATAACAACGGATATACATTGACCAAGCCACCCAAATTTAAAACTGGCGAAAGTTTTAACATATTTTGTGAGAGATTCATCGACCACATAAAAATGAACAACTATAGAGAACATCTTGATACTCTCTTTCTACGTTGTGTTGACGATGATACATACCTAACATTGAAAGAAGCAGTTTCAAATCTAACACCTGCCCAGAAATGTAATGCTGAGAAATTGTGCTCTGTCCTGAAAAATGAATACATGGGATACAACCAAACATCAATGAAACAACAGCTCATGAACCTGAAACAAGAACCAAATGAGAACATTACACAGTTCTGCAACGCCATCAAGGAGAAAGCGAGATCAGCATATGGAGCAGTTGAACAGGCTGGTGACATCGCACTACTTGTGCTACTTCGAGGACTGAGAGACACAACCATCCGAAGAAAATTGAACGAAGCAGTTTGCGGTTCTTTTGAGGAGGCTATGAAACTGGCAAAACATCTCGAATCCGTCAACATCTTGGTGAAGCAAAATGAAACACCAATCTTCAAAGCTGAGGAACAGGAAGTGCAACAAGTCGCAGCAACATCTGACTACAGCCGAGGAAGAAATTACAACAGAAGCAACAGCCGAGGAAGAAGATATGAACGAAGCAACAGCCGAGGAAGGGACTACAACAGAAATGGCTACGGAAATAGATACCGAAGCAGCTCGAGAGACAGATCAAATAATTGGGGAAAATACCGACCCAAATCGCCCTACCCTTATAACAGAAATGGAGGCCAGGGTAAATGCTATGGCTGTGGAACACACGGGCACTACATAGCTCAATGCAACAGGCGAAATTTAAACTAGAACAGGGTTGCAACAGAACAGCTACTTCAAACATAAAGAAGCCAACATACAACAATACTTGCAACCCGAGCCCGAACAATTCAAAACAATTAATTGTGACAGCATATGTGTCAAACAAACCTTTTAACATGTTTCTAGACACAGGAGCAGGAGCAAGTCTGATCAGCACACGGATCATACATCAACTCAACATGTTGGACCATATTCAACCAACAGCAACAATCATTAAAGGTCTCTCGAACATGAAATTGTTGACTAAAGGTGAAATTCATTTAAACATCACAGTGGCCAAAACAGAGGTCAAACAAAAATTCATTGTAATGGACAATCTACCAGACGACATATTGGCTGGTACAAATTTAATGGAGCAACTTGATATGCGTATTGATGTGGCAAAACAAACAATCCACACTCGATATGGTAAAATACAAGCTCGCAATTACCCAACAAATCTACCACAACAATGCAGAATTAAGATTAAAAAGAGAATTACCATTCCTGCTAACAGTGTTACACATTTTGTTGCTAAATTATCCATGCGCAACAGTGAAAAAACACATGAGGGTATTGTTTTTAACAATCCGAAATTAACCCACTCTCTTGGAATATGCATCCAAAACAGCATGACACATAGCACTGGGAATGAAATACCAATACGATGTGTGAATCCATTACCACAAGACATTATCCTACATAGAAACAGGGTAATTGGCAACATGGTTCCTGTGGATCAATCATACAGACAAACTGTCAACAAATTAGACAGCTATGATGCAAACATTAACATACCTCGTCTGCCAGAAGCAGAACCGGAAGAGGTGACAAGAAATAAAGACAAATGGCAGGACATGGACAAGCTATTTGAACAACTGGGAGTAAATGATCTCCAAATAAGCGATAACCATAAACAAGAATTAAAACAATTGCTGGAAAATTATTCTCATTGTTTCTCAAAACATCAATTTGATCTCGGAACTGCCACATTCTTCGAGGCATCTCTCAAATTGAAACATGATTATGTCGCCAAATGGATCCCGACTAGACAAGTTCCATATAACTTAGAAAACGTTATGGAAAAGGAACTCATGACATTGGTAGACTCTGGACAACTTCAAGAATGCGAAAATTCTGGGGCATGGAACAGCCCAGTCTTCTTAGTTCAAAAACCAGGTACCAAGAAATACAGAGTGGTACAGGATCTGAGACAACTAAACAAGGAAAGCATACCTGATACTTTTCAATTACCAAACATAAACACAGTCATGAATAACATGAACGAATGCGAATGGTTAACATCCTTTGATTTCACCAAGGGTTTCAACCAAATTAAACTAGATGAGGAAAGCAGACCCCTCACAGCATTCACATATAAAAATACTCGTTACCAATGGGCGAGACTTATCATGGGACATTGCTCTAGCAGCAGCATCTTTGCCAAATGTATGGCACAATTATTTCAAAGAGTACCATTTGAAGCACTCATTTGCTTTCTGGATGATGTGTTAATTGGCAGCAACACAATTGAAGAACATTTACGACGGCTTGAATTTGTCCTGGCGAGACTTTCATTCGGTGGACTCAAAATCAGTCCTTCTAAAACACAACTTTTCCGAAATAAAGTGAAATTTCTTGGACACATAATTGATAAAAATGGACTACAAATTGACCCAGATAGGGTGGAAGCAATTCAACAGCTACCACCATCGAAATCAGTCAAAGAGCTACAAAAATTCCTTGGAGCAATTAATTACAACCGAGCATTCATAAAAAATTACAGCAAAATTGCTGCCCCTCTTTACAATTTACTGAGGAAAAAAGAGAAATTTGTTTGGTCGAATGAAGCCATACAAGCATTCAACAGGTTAAAACATAGTTTGAGTTCTGCACCTGTCTTAGTCATCCCGGATAACAGACATCCAGATCAATTCTATGAACTAACCATTGATTCCAGTAACATTGGACATGGCGCTACATTAAACCAAAACATCAATGGAGAGAAAAGAACCGTTTCTTTTTGGTCAAAAGCTGTACCCATACACCAAAGAAAATTTGGAGCTACTAGACTTGAATTTCTTGGTCTGTGTCACGCTCTAAAACATTACCGTATGTACCTGATGGGTAACAAACAATTCACAGTTCTAACAGACTGTAAGGCACTACTAAATCTCCGTACCATTTTCAAAAATGAAAGCAGCTACATACATAGAAAACTAGCGGAACTAGAACAATACAATTTTAAAATTAAACATATAGCTGGAAATTCTGTTGACATGAGCATGACAGATTATTTGAGCAGACACCCAGTTACCAAAACAAAAACCATGGGAACTCAAACTGTAAACTCAAACACTAAGTCAGTTAAATTTGCCACTGACGAACAATTAATTCCTGAGGGAATTGCACATATAAACAAGGTGTTAGCCAGGGAATCACCTGTAACAATTTCTGAAATCAGAGATGACTATCAATACGACAACACACTGTCGACTGTTATTGACTGGATCAAACACGGTAACATCCCGAAGAGACTGTCTAGCAAAACACCAGTCGAATTGAGACATTATTGGCAGCAAATAGATGAGCTGAAGTTTGAAAACGGTCTATTGAAAAAGTCTACTTTTGACTCTTATCAGGGAATATTGAACGAAATTGTAGTACTGCCACACACATTGGTGGAACGCATTTTGTACACATTTCATGATAAAAATGGCCATTCTGGACCAGAGTTGTCACTGACTAGTTGTCAACAAAAATACTATTTCTACAAAATGAGAAAAACATTCCAACTTTATTGTGATGCATGTATCACTTGTGCTAAATCAAAGCAACCACATAGTTTCAAGAAAGCACCACTCAAACCTATGGTTTACACTGAATTTGGTCAGTGTGTAGCAATTGATTTCTTAGAAAGATCAAAAACTCCGAATGCACGGGGTTACACAGCCATTCTGGTCATGGTAGATCAGTATTCAAATTATGTAGTTGCCACACCGGTAAAATCAACTGGTGCAGAAGAAGCAGCTAAAATCATAGTGAGAGATTGGATCCAAAGACTTGGAGTTATGAAATCTCTGAGGCATGATTTGGGATCAGCATTCACTGCAAAACTATTCCAATCTATGTTAAAAATGTTTGACATACAAAGTAAACATGGTGTACCATGGCATTCACAAGCTAACGGTTTATGCGAGGCCATGAACAAACGCATCAACACGTGTATCAGAACATGTCTTGATACTCAACAACAACGAAACTTCGACCAATGGTTAGGTTACATTACATTTACCTTGAACTCATTGAAAAATTCAAAAACCAAACATTCTGCAAACTTTCTTGTCTTCTCTAGAGAATTAACAGCTCCTAGAGATCTGTTTACACTGGACAATGAAAGGACAGACAACTTGCAACATGATATCTGTGACATTTCAAAACAACAGAACATCTATAACACATACATAAGTGCTCAGAAAATCTCACGAAATGTTATACATGCCATACAAGAAAAGGCAAAACATATGAAAGCAGCATATGATAAACATATCAAAGGTCCATATTTTGAGAAAGGACAACATTGTATGCTTCTCATCAAACCAAACCAACACAAATGGTTACCACGATTTGAAGGTCCATATCTGATCACAGAGAAATTATCTGATCACAACTACATTGTGAAAATCGGTGACTCACAAAAACTAGTCAACATTGAAAAAATGAAACATTACAAAACTAACAAGTTCTCGCCTAGTGAGAAAAATACCATCCAACAATCTGATGACATACCTAAGGAGAGCGACTATGAAACAGCTCCTACATCAGCAACATCAGGAGGAGATGATTCGGACTCAGATTCGGACGATGATGATGACAACTTTCCTACTACAACACGGAACCGGCAAACCATCAACACACATCGCCCCAACCTCCGAGAGAATACACCGCAAGTGGAACACACTACTGAAACACAGTCCACTGCCAACATCCAACAGAACATCATTCCAACTCCAGTAGAGAGTTCTACACCTGCAGCACCAACGCGGAAGTCTGGGAGAAAGAGGAAAACTACGGAGAGATTGACCTACGAAACATTGGGAGGAGAACCAAGCAAAGGCAAGAATAAACCTCCAACAGTACAGCCAGTGATTCCTGCGCCAGTGGAAGCGGAATCAGGAAACGAGAGTAGAGCTGATGAGTTTCTAGATGCTCTGGATGCTACTGCAACGGAGGAGCAGACACCAGAACCAGTTACAGAGGAAACACAGCCTACAGTTGAGAGTCAACCAGATGTGGAGACTCAACCAGCGGTGGTAACAGAACCAGAACCAGAACCAGAACCACCCACGACGTCCGAGCAAAGAGTCAAGGACAAACCGAATTTCAACGTGCCAGGCAAGCCGTTGAGGAAGCCGAGAGGAAAAGAGGATGCACTAACCAAGATTGGGTTAGCTGATCCTATCTACACAAGCAGCGAAAAGGAGGAGCTGAAACGGTATCGGCAAGAAAAAGAGAGACGGAGGATAGAGGAAAAGAAAAACTCCGAGAAACGATAAACCGCTACTACAAGTTGACCGTAGCGTCCTGCCATTGATGACCCACCCTACATTATGGAACCAACTAGTTATCCCCGATCATTGGACAACTCTAGTTTTCGGCTGAGGGATCAAAAAACTGGTTCATCGCAGAGGGATGGATTGGCAGGGTATTGAGATGGAATCTACGACTTCGATGAAGATGAAAGATTAACCAAGACATAATGAGTTTAAAATAACTCAACATAGCACACGTCATTATAGTATCCACATTATATCCACCAACATTGTGGCTTTGTCTCATTTGGACAACATCTCGCTGTGTTATGGCATCAAACAACCGCCGTCACTGACAAGACACCCACATTAGTGTCTTGGCATATTAGGCAACATCTAACTGTGGTATTGCATCAAACACCGCCGTAACTAGCATGACACCTACATTAGTGTCTTGTTTCAATTCGGCAACATATCGCAGATCAATGAAATAACCATTGAAACATTATCAACTCCATTTTAGGCAATTTCATAGCCCAATTAAGGTCCATGAAATTACCTTAAATAAATAAGGGGGATATGTTATATCATGATTCCTTCACATTGACTTCACAGAATAAATCGTGAAGAGATTACATCATTCCTGGGAGACGATTATATTGATGGATTGTTATATGTTATTTGTTATGAGTTCGAGGAGTACGATGTCAAGCAAGAACGATAAGATGATTTACCTACCATCTTTATTATTACTGCGAGGAGCACCTACGTCAAGCACCTACGTCAAGCAGAATCGATAAGATGTTTAACCTACGATCTTTGTTATGTCTATCGTGATGACAGAGGAAACAAGGCACTGCACTATATAACCGAGATGAAGAACTGGAAACAGGACCGATCCGCTACTATCCCACACCATCTCCCTAGCGGAACGAAGACCCTTACTTCCCCTGCACCGCCAAGCTATCCTCCTTGCCTTTCCCACGGATACCCGATTGAGATAGTTTTAGTTGTTCGCCTTTCTGTAACCTGTAGTTATCTAGGGTACCCTATTCCCTAAACCAGTAAATTATACTCACCCATACATCACCACATAACCACCATAACAGTCATAACTATCCCTCATTAGGTGTGGGAGGTGTTGTTCAAATGGCCGTAGTATTATTTTCAGCATTTCTGAGAGCCTGCTTACTGGGCATTGTCGTCCTGAAACAATTGGACGAAACGGGATTTTGAAATCCGTGAAGTTCGCCTCGAGGGTGTTTTTGTTGGCCAAGATGCATTCTTGGGTTTTCTCCTTTAGTTTGGGGCATTTATGAATCTTAGGTAATCCGTAGATGTACCCCGTCTTCATCTCAAAGTTTTTGAGATATAGTCTTTCTTTCTTGGTAAGGGCATCCTCATTTTTCTTGATAAATGCTTCAATTTTCCGTTTGGTGGTAATGATGGAGTAGTTGGTGACTTTTGTGTAAGTGGTAGAGTCCTGTAATATCTCGTACATTTTCTCATGATAGTCTCGTTTGTTGAGGATGACTGTCGCTCCTCCTTTATCTGCTTCTTTCAGGACTATTTCGTTATTCCGTGCTAGCGATCCAATAGCCTTCCGTTGGCGTCCGGTTACATTACTTTTGAATTGTTTGTGTCGTTCTGGTAGTGTGTTTGCTTGTTGTCCAATGTT
The DNA here is from genome assembly GCA_020137815.1 of Hormiphora californensis. Taxonomy (NCBI): domain Eukaryota; kingdom Metazoa; phylum Ctenophora; class Tentaculata; order Cydippida; family Pleurobrachiidae; genus Hormiphora; species Hormiphora californensis. The sequence goes on along the minus strand of CM035355.1, from coordinate 3,730,820 downwards.
TTCCAGTATATTCTGGAACAACCTGTCGTCACTTGGGTCAGGTATCCAACGGCTAGGGTTAGTAAACATGTCCTTCCTCGTTTGAGTAGGTTCGTTATCCAAAATGTTGTTCTCGTTTGTTGTTTGTCTCCGGAAGTGTTCCTCTCTCCGTAGTTTAATTTGAAACTGTTTGAGGTCAGTTTTAAGCTGTGTAAAATCTCTGTCGGACCAGTCAGGGTCAGGTACAAATTTAAGTCCCAGTTTGACCACCTGCCATTCTTCTTTGGTCAGTATGTGGTCGCTAAAATTGAACACTTCTATCGGAGTTGTAGTCGTTAACATCGGTTGGGTCTGTGGGGGGGTCCTTGAAAATCCTCGTTCAAGTTGCCTGTGTCAGGGCTGTATGTTCTGGTGCCCCGGTTGTTGCGGGTCCCCCTGTTGTGTTTGTATTGGGCTGGGTGTCTGGTCGGGCGATTACGGGGGGATTCTCGACGAGGTGATCGTTGAGGTGAGGTCTTTCGGGAGACTGGTCTGCGGGTTCCGCGAGAAGATGTGCCTCGAGTGTTAGACCTAGTTTGTGAATTTTTGAAAAAAACTCTCCCCCCTGTCAAAAGATCAGCCCCCCCCACCAGCACTGTCACCAGGGAAATCAGATACCTGGTTCGACGGCAGATAGAGAGGTTCCTTGTTCTTGTCTCTTTCTTGTTCCTCCCTACTTTCACTTCCAATCGTGTGCACCTAGACACGTTAAACGGAACATTCCGTACACACTGGCCCGCAGAATCGCCACGATCGTATCCAGCAATGAACTAAAGGCCAAAAGACTCGCTGAACTCCGCCCCAAACTCCAACGCCGAGGATACCCAGAAAAACTAATTGGTGATGCTATCAACAAAGCTGGGTCACTGGAAAGAAAAACACTGCTCCAAACAAATGAAAAAGAAGCAGCTCCAAGAGACCAGATAATCTTTACCAGTACCTACAACCCTACTATAGTAGACCCAGCCATACGTCTAAAACAGGCGTGTATGAACCTCAAACATACCACTGCGAGCATGCCAACAAAGATAATTGCCGCACGCAGACAGCCACCAAACCTTCGTCGAATCCTCTCACTCTCCAAGAAGAGGGACCAATACATAGAACAAAATAAAACAGGGGGCCAACCATTCACCCGATGTGAGGATAAACGTTGCAAAACATGCCCAGCTAGTATTCAGGAGGGGAACTTCACTACCCAAAATGGAACTGTACTCACCAGAAACCACACGATGAGCTGCAAAAGCAAAGACCTGATTTACCTGATAGTCTGTAGCGGATGTGGAGGAGAATATATTGGAGAAACAGGGAGAACCCTCAGTGAACGAATGAATCTCCACCGCTCCCACATCAACAATATCGAGAATGGAAAGCTCCAAGTCTCCAAACATATCAGAAGATGTGCCTCGAATTTAGACACTAAGTTCAAAATTTTCCCCATTTTTAAGTGTGATCAAGGATCACACCATCACCGAGAGGTGGTCGAACAAGAATTGAGAGAGCTTGTCCGACCGTGTCTCCACTGATGGGATGGTTGGGGTGACACTCTAGCGCCAGCACTGTTACCAGGGAAGCCAACCTGGTCTGCACGTGCAAACACCTGAGGATTCAGATTGACTGATGAAACTAGTTGTGTTTTATTAACCCCTCGTCTTACTTCTTCACATACACACTACCTCGAGCTCGGACTCTCTTCCTCTTCTACATATATATATATATATATATATGTTATAGTGTGGTGGTAATGAGTGTATTACAAGGCCATATAACACCTGCTGGTAGTACAGCTGGTGCTGTGCAGTATGGGTCTAATTTGAGTGCACTGGATTTTAATTTATCCAGAGACATACATCTCTCTCTCTCTCTCTCTCTCTCTCTCTCTCTCTCTCTCTTTCTAACTCTCGCTCGCTCTCACACACACACTCTCTCTCTCTTTCTAACTCTTTTCCTCTCTCTTTCTAACTCTTTTCCTCTCTCTCTCTCTCTCTCTCTCTTCTCTCTCTCTCTCTCTCTCTCTCTCTCTCTCTCTCTCTCTCTCTCTTTCTTCATGAAGTTTACTATGTAACATAGAGTCACGTTAGAGTCACGTTATATTTCAGTCAAAGGACTATATCATGTTTTTTTGGGATTGCCCTTGTCAACTTTTTTTCAGATTTAAAAAGCTTTAAAACCATTTTAAAAAAAAAAGGAAAAATTTACTTCTCTTTAAACGATGCCTTTTAGTATTGTTTGTTTGTGAATGCTGCTTCTGGAGGATGACCTGCCCAAAAGTAGCAATCGTCTCATCGAACACAGTGCGCGCGGGCTCTCCGCCGGAGTAATGCCACCCACCAGTCAGTTTATGTAAAGCCTGTTACTTCAGACGCTCCAGGAAGACCGTGGTCAACCACCATGGCGACACGTATATTCTCTAGTACTGCCTTGAATTGTTCATACTTTCTTTTGGAGCACGGACACAGTGTCAAGCGACTCAACCGTGGCGACACTAGAATTGTTCATACTTTCTTTTTATGTGTTCCGTGCAGAGTGTGGACACAGTGTCGCAGGACACCAAGCCACACGATGTAATCGACAGGGCTAGGGTAGGGGTATCACACTAATCCTGGCCTAAATGAAATTTTCTGGGCTGCAGGAGCAGGGAACGTTTTTTCCTTTGTTAGGGTCTTGGTGTGTATAGCTTCTGGATCTGGTAGCGTTTCCCGTACAATCTACCAAATTTTATGTTGCGGCATTCACATGACACAATACGTTAACAATTGTTTATGGATTGAGTCTCAAAGGGAGATAGTTCCCCGAATCCTGTGAATTCCGGGAAGACCGAATGTTTTGCAGGACATGTAATAAATCATACCCAGGCCACTGTCATATTTAGTCAGCCTTCAAAAGTACTACGTCCTTGAAAGTCCTACGGCGCCATGGACACAACAAAATTCTAAACATTTGTAATTTCTAACATGATAGTATTTGTAATTAGAGATGTTGTAGGGTATTTGTAATTTCAATACCACTACCTCTTTTGCAGGAACCGACCGAAACAAGTAAACAACCAATCAGAACTCGTTATTTAGGTCACGTGAGTGGTGATCAGCCAATCAGGGACCAGTATTTCCTGATTCGGTCGGTTCCTGCTCTTTTGTGTCTTCTCCGTGCTAATCTCTACCATTTTAATTAATACCCCATGTGTTTATAGCTGCACTATATAAGGGCTGGCGGCATGAACGGGAGTGGATCTTGGCCCGGAACGGCAGCTGGAGGTGCAGAACAGCAGCAGGTAGTAAACTGGCCTTCCCTTCATCTGGCCTACCTGGTAGAGCACCAGAAGCAATCTTATGACTACTTTATGCAGCAGATGATCTGGCCTGCTCTAAAGGCCAACAAGTACCATGATAGTAAGTTGTGAAAGGGGGGTCTTTTGATGTTGTATTGTTTTTTGTTGTTGTTTTTTTTTCGTGTCTTCTCCGTATTGTTGCCAGACCTAGTTAGGCCCACCTATAATATTAATGCTTTACTTTTGATTGGGTGCTCAACCGGGATATGTAATAAACCAAACGATAGTATTGTTTTGTTTTGTGTTCGCCGCAGCTCATTTGTTTGCTTAGGACGTCCATTTCACATCACTACATCTAGAGCATACTACTCCACATCATACATACATTCTAAAAGACGACTACTTCAACTTTGTTTAGATAGTACAGTATGTCAAAGCGAAACAAGTTTGTTTCAGTACTGCAGTATGTCAGGTCATGTACTAAAGAGTGAATGTCCACCCTATATTGAGGCATATATAATGTGTATGGGTCATGCAGTAACTATTCCTTTTGTATGTCTTCCTTATTTGTATATTTTCTTGAAGTATTTAGCATGTAATCCTTGGTATAATATCAGTTTGTGTAGTGACTGGCTACCCGAATGTTTTGTTTGAGATCAGAGTTTCATCATCTATTTCTGCTGAACCAACCGGCCAGTTTCGCGGCTGGTTGGTGTAGCTGGAACCCACCCTATTCAGAAAGCAGTACTTCCCATACTAACCATATATATTCTTTAATTTTGCCTCTAGTTTCCCCATCACGTGCATCCTCAATATGTGATGAGGTTCATTGAAGTTGTATCAATTGTTCTTTTAAAACCTGATACATTGAGTACACTGAAACATCGTCACCTGCTATAAAACATCCCCCTATAATTATACAAGCTGCAACATATTTGTGGCGTCACATTATTTGACTCACATTGTCACATAATGTGAGTCACATTGTCACATAATGTGACTCACATTGTCTCACTGTTCTAAATTCTATACAATGCCTAGGATCGTGCACTACTTAAATAGGACCAGTAATATCATCTCCAATCCCCATTATTAGTTCTACCGTGTATCATCATCATCACACTAAACTAAGCTTTGGTTTGAGTACACACACATAATATATGTCTACAACATGCGTGAAGCTCAGAAGCTGACAGGACAAAAAGCTTGCGTGAGAGTGCCCGAATACAGACCACAAACAGTTAGAATATCAGAGAAATTTTGTTTGATTTTGGTGTAATTTTGAGCGTGATATTTTAACTACTATCTTTCATACAGACCACAGACTTTATGACAGGTTGCAACACCGTTCTGTCGTGCGGCAGAGTTTGGTACGCTATAACCTAGAGCCACACACACACACACACACATGCGTGAATGAATATATTATGATTATTGTTAGCATCTGAAACTAATACCATGGTATACACTATACAGAGCTCTTGGAGCTCTCATCTTGTTATTAATTTTATATACTTCATCACATTCACACACACATTGCACACGTGTAAACTGTAGACGTAGATCATAGTATTACTGATTTATCATCGCCACCCTCTTATTCTCCGGCATAGAGTTGACTGTTGATCCTATTGGACATTATTATAGTGGTATCTTGTCACTAACTAGCAACCAGCTATGTCAATATTATTCATAACTAACACCCTCTCTCTTCTACAAACCCAATCTATTATACTACTAACATCCTCTCTCTCTTCTACAAACCCAATCTATACTACTAACATCCTCTCTCTCTTCTACAAACCCAATCTATACTACTAACATCCCTTCTCTCTCCTTCAGCCGAGATTGAGAGTTTGGTTTTGATCAAAACTAGCCTTGCCTACTTGGTATACAAATGTGGCCTACACCAACTTCCAAGAGATCATTCATCCGCCTTGGGTACGTGTATGTGAGTAGGAACATGTAGCTATGTAAGTGACAGATTGATATACGTGACTACTGACAGGCGATTGTATGTGATATTTGAGGCCAAATATGAAACAACCACCCGTGTGGTTGGTTTCATTGCCCCCCATCCCTCTTTCCAACCTACCCCCGCACAAAATCAATACCCCTTGGCTAGTTGCCATCAACATGGCTTCAAGTTACATGTCTTCTCTCAGATCAGATTGTGCTAATGAGAAAAGCTGGAATTTCTTAGTGACAACCTGACAGTGACAAACTCGACTATAACCCCTTGGCAACAAACTCGACAATAACCATGGTGACAGCTGACACACATAGATGATGACATACATGATGAGAGAGAGACACCACTATATAGTTAACCTGGCTGAGGTTCCTAAGACGTCTTTAACAAACAAACAAACAAACCTGGCTGAATATTGTCCCTGAATATTGTCTTCACTATAATAACCTCCTGTGCAGCTCAGATAAAGAATGAGTTAGGAGAGAGGACAGTGTGTGAGTTTGGATACTTGCTTGAACAGATATTCGATCAGACGCGGTATCTAAACTTGAAGAATATAATCTCAGAGGAGAGGACCGTTTTTGCCGCCATTGTAAGTGGATTAGTCTATTAAATTTTTTGCCACAGATTTTAGACTCAAGCCTCTGGTAAGGCTTTGGTTACGAAGTCACCCCTCCGTGAGCTAGCGCAGAGGGGGAATTACATTACCAAGGTAAGGCTCAAGCCTCTGGTAAGGCCTCTGGTGAGGTCATTATCATTTATTGGAGTTATTTGAAGAAATTTTAATTTGAATGTCTAACACCCTTTTCAGCACACGTTATCATGTGACCGTGGGGCAATGTTTGATATGCAGTCGCTGGTTAATGCCTTGGATCACATCAGTTTTACCTATCTTCGAAACTCTGCCAAATCAGTATCAGATACACTCCATTCTGTCAGTGAGGGGGTAAGTACAAAACGTGGGGGGATTTTCCTGAAAACGAAAAGGATTATAGATTTCTTTCAGTGAGTTGGGAGGCTAAATCTTTTATACACAATGTGAATTTTAAAATGAAATGTTGAGTTTCGATTCAGCACGAAAGAGCTCAATCAATTCCACTAAAGAGATCTTTATGATCGAAACATTTTTTTGGAACCAACTTGTTTCTCAATGCGAATTTTATAAAACTGCAAGTTTAAACTGCCCCTCTTAACTTTATAAATCTTTTATTTCTTCGAAACATGGGTATTCTATTTCTGGATATATAGCCTTGGTATAATTATTGTCGCTCCCCCCCTACTGTGACGCATACAAGTCAGAGAATGGAGAATTTTTCTGCTAGTAGAAACTGCATCTCTCTCTCCCCTCTCTCTCCCTCTATGTCTCTCTCTTTTCTGATTTGGCTTATCGCTTACGACTGTTTTTCGTCTCTCTCCCAAAGTCTATTTTTTAACATCAACGGAACTTCTTCAATCGCGAAAACCGTCATCAACCAAGAACCCTCAATCCCTTCACCATTGCTACCACCCAACTCACTTTCTATCACTGAATTCATCTATTTCACATCAGTGGATTTATGGGCACAGCATTCGCAATTTGGGATCAATCAGCCTATATTCCATCGTTCATAAAAACCCCCAAATTTTTTTATTCCAGAAAGAAAATTTTACTTTTTCCCTCCCAATTTTTACTAACCCCCCGGCTTTAATTATCTTTTTTCTTTAATTTTGCCTCTGTTTCCCCCATCACGTGCATCCTCAAAAATGTAAAATTGGGGGTTCTTTGGGAAGTTGTATCAATTGTTTTTTTAAAAAACCGTTTACTTTGATTACATGAACATCGTCCCCCCTTGCTTAAACACCCCCTTAATTAACAAGCCAACATATTTGTGGCGTCACTTTTTTGCCCTCAATTTTTCACATAATGTGATTCACTTTGTCCCAAAATTTGGACTCACATTGTCTCACTGTTCAAATTTCAAAACAATGCTGGGATCGTGCACTCTTTTTGGACCAGAAATATCATCCCCAAATCCCCATTATTAGTTTTCTACCGTGTTCATCATCATCACCAAAACCCCAATTTTTGGTTTGAGTACACCCCACATATATATGTTAAAACTTTGGGGTAAAATAAATATATTATGTTTATTTTTGGGCAATTTTAAATTTTAAAAAAACCATGGTATACACTATAAAAAAGAGCTTTTTTAGCTCTCATCTTTTTATTAATTTTATATCCTTCCCCCCCCCAAGGAAAAAAAAGGGACTTTGGAAAAACCCCCTTTTGGTTTAAACTGTACGAGTTTTTCATAGTATTCTGATTTTACCCCTCCCCAAACCCCTTTTATTCTCCCGGAAATAGATTTGACTGTTGTTTCCTTTTTGGGAACATTATTTCGTGGAAACCCTTGGTCACTAATTTAGAAACCCATTTTAATTCCCAATATTATTCAAAACAACACCCTCCCCTTTCTTCTAAAAACCCAAATCTATTAACTATAACACCCTCTCTTTTCTTTCTACAAACCCAATCTATACTACTAACATCCTCTCTCTCTTTTTAAAAACCCAATCAAATACTACAAACACCCCCTTCTCTCTCCTTCGCCGAGTTTGAATTTTGTTTTTTGGGATCAAAACTACCCTTTGGGCCTACTTTTATAAAAATTTTGGCCTACACCAACTTCCAAGAGACCCTTTTTCTTTCCCCCTTTGGGGGTACGTGTATTTTTATTGGGAACTTTGTAGCATGTAAGTGACAGATTGAAAGGGTGACTACTGACGGGGCGATTGTAATGTGATATTTGAGGCCAAATATAAAACCCAACCACCCGGGGTTTTTGGGTTTTTTCATTGCCCCCCATCCCTTTTTCCAAACCCTACCCCCCCTAAAATCAATACCCCTTGGCTAGTTCCATCAACAGGGGCTTCATTACTGCCCTTTCCCCCTCAGATCAGTTTGTGCTAATGAGAAAAGCGGGAAAAATTTCTTAGGGGAAAACCTGACAGTGCAAACTCGACTAAAACCCCCCCTTGGCAAAAAACTCGACAATAACCAGGGTTTACGGCGACACACATAGATGATGAAAATACATGATGGGAGAGAGACACCACTATATATTTTTAACCTGGCTGGGGTTTCCCAAACGTTTTTTAAAACAAAAAAACAAAAAAAACCTGGCGGAATTTTGTCCCTGAAAAATTGTTTCAAAAATAATAACCCCCTTTGGTCACTCAGATAAGAAGGGTTTTGGAGGGACAGTGTGTGATTTTGGATACTTGCTTAAAACGATATTCGATCAGACGCGGTATCTAAACTTAAAATATAATCTCGAGGAGAGAAACCCTTTTTTGCCGCCAAATTTTAAGTGGATTAGTCTATTTAAAATTTTTGCCAAAGAAATTTTTGACTCAAACCTCTGGTAAGGCTTTGGGTTTCGAAATCACCCCTCCGGAGCTAGCGCAGGGTGGGGGAAATTTCATTCCCAAAGGGAAGGCTCCAAAAGCCTCTGTAAGGGGCCCCTGGGGAAAGGGCCCTTATCAAATTTTTTGGAGTTATTTGAAGAAATTTTTTAAATTTGAATGTCTAAAAAAAAGCCCTTTTTAGCACAAAGTTATCATGTGGGCCGGGGGGGCATTTTTTGTATGCAGTCGCTGGTTTGCCTTGGTCACAAACAGTTTTACCTATCTTCGAAACCCCTGCCAAACAGTACAGATCACTCCTTTTGTCAGTGAGGGGGTAAATCCCAAAAAGTTGGGGGGGGGATTTTCCTGAAAACGAAAAAGGGTTTTTTTTGATTTCTTTCCCTTTAGTTTGGGGGGGCTAAATCTTTTTAAAAATGGGGATTTTAAAAGAAATGTTGAGTTTCGATTCAGGCCCCGAAAGAGCTCAAACAAAATTTCCCCCTAAAAAGATCCCTTTTTGATCGGAAAAAATTTTTTTTGGAACCAACTTTTTTTTTCAATTCGAAAATTTTTTAAAAAAATGCAAGTTTTAAAATGCCCCTCTTAACTTTATAATCTTTTAAATTTTTTCGAAAAATTTGGGGATTCTATTTTTGGATATATACCTTGGTAAAAATTATTGTCGCTCCCCCCCCCCCCTGTGAAAGATACAAGTCCCAGAATGGGGATTTTTCTGCTAGTAGAAACTGGGATCTCTCTCCCCCTTTTCTCCCTTTCCCCCTATGTCTCTCCCCCCCCTATGTCTCTCTCCCCTCTATGTCTCTCTTTAACCCGGGGGAACCTATGAACCCACTGGGTGCTCTCCAAGAAAAGTTCGATATGTGTTTTGAACATATACGGACAGTTCTTGATTCGCTGCGTCTCGAAATTTACAGGTTCGTATCATTCTTTCTATCTCTCTTTATATTTGCTCTTTCTCTCTCTCTCTCACTCTCTTTTTCTCTATTGCCCTCTCTCTCTATCTTTCCATCTCTACCTCATTCGTCGGGTTCCCCTTAGTAGTAAAAAAGCAAAGAAAAGGTATAATTTTCGTTGGGGGGTTTTCCCAGTTGAAAAAAACCTTTTTGGGTATATTTCTATCGTGATTTTATTGCAATAAAATCTCCCAAAACTACAATAGCCTAATTCCCCAATGTACAAAGGACATTTTTGATATCGCTGTCCTTTGGGTAAAGCGGGCCCAAAAAAATGAGTTTTTTCTTCTCGCTTTCCCCTCACAAAGACTCTTTTCCCTTTTTTTCCCTGCTTTTCAGCTTTTCTCTTAAAACCACAAATTTTACTTTCTATTCTTCTCTCTAAAATTTTTCCCTTTTTTTCGGGGGTTTTTCCCAAACCCAAAATTCATCATTTAAACTTCTCTCTGTACCTCCCCTCTCCCCGCCCCCTTTTCTCCTTCCTCTCACCCCGTACTCCTTCTTCCCCCAGGCTAGAAGTGATTCCACTTACGATCGAAGACAAAACCCGGGCAAATGACGACAAAAGGAAGTGAGGGACAAGGGTTGAGGGAATAAATTTGGGGTTTTTTTCTCCCAGTGCGTGTAAAACATAAACCCCCCCCTTTCTCCTTCCCCCCCTCTCTTTTCTCCCCATCTCATCTCTCTCTCTCGTCTCTCTTTCCCCTTTTTCTCTTTTTTCCCTCTCTCTCCCCTCCCCTCTTCTCCCCCTCTTCCCCCTCAAATCTCTCTCTCCCCCCCTCCCTTTTCCCCTCTCTCTCCTCCCCTCCTCTCTCCTCTCCCCTCCCCTCCCCTCTCTTTATTTTTTCCTCTCCTCTCCCCCTCTCCTTTTTCCTCGCTCCCCCCTCCCTTTTCCCCCTCTCTTCCCCTCGGGGGGGGGTCTCTTTTCCCCTCTTTTCCCCTCTTTTCCCCTCTCCCCCTTTTTTCTTCTTTCCCCCCAAAAATTTCCTATATCCCCGCTCACCCATTGCCCCTCCCCCATCTTAAAACCCATCAAACTCCGGTCCTATCTCCCCCACCGAAGTTTATCCCAAAATCTTAATTTCCAAATTGTTAATAGAAAAATTTTCTTCTGGGGCCCTTTTCCCCCTTTGTTCTCTTTCGGTTCTCTCTTTTCTTCCCCCCCCCCCTTTTCCTTCTCTTTTCCCCCAAATCCCCTTCCCCCCCCTCCTTGGGGCCCCGGGCCCCCACCTCCCCCTTTTATCTCTGTCTATTCCCCCTTTTCTTTCTTTTCCCCTCTCCTTTCTTCCCTTTTCTTTCTTTTCCCCCCTTATTTCCTTTCCGGAAAATCTTACTATCTTAAATAAAATTTTCCCCCCCTCTCCCTGGTTAACCTTTTTCCCCTTTCTTTTTAAAAATTTTGCCTTTTTTTTCTGCCCTTTTCCCCTTTTTTTTCCTTTTTTGTTCCTTTTCCCCCCCCCTTTTTTTTCTCTTTTTTCATCTTTCTCCCCCTCCGGCCCCCTCACCTCTTCTATCTCTGGCCTTTTGTCCTCTTTCTCCCCCCTTTTTTCTTTTTTTCCTTCCCAAAACCCCTTTTCCCCCGGGGGGTTTTTTCCATCTTTAAATAAATTTTTTTCCGCCCCCCCATTTTTGGAAAAATTTTTTTCCCCCCCGGTACGGTTTTTATTTTCCTATTGAGTTTTTACTTCCAAACCCTCCTTTTCCCCACCCTTCCAAAAAACCCGCTCCCCTTACTTTAAATTCTGCCCCGTTCCTTCCCCCCCTTTTTATTTCCCCTTCCCCCTTTCCTCACACCCAAAACCAACACCGCTATTTTGGGGAAAAAAGGCCGGTACAGGGGGAATTTTTTGGTTTTTGGCCCGGCCCGGCCCCCGCAAACCCCCCAGGAAAAAACCCAGGGCAAGGTGTGCCCGGGAAACCCTGTGGTTTTGGGGGGAATCAAAACCGGGGAAACCCTAGGCCCTGAAGAAATTTTTTTGTTGGGGGCGAAAGGGAAAAGGGTAAACCTTTGATGTGTTTCCCCCAGCCCCTCTAAAAAAAAAATCCCCGGGAAATGGGAATTTTGCATTTCCCCCCCCTTCTTCCTTGGCTCCCTTTTTTCCCTCTTTTTCCGTCCTCTTCCCCCTCTCCCCTCTTTGATTTTTTCAGGCTGGTTTCGAGTGAAAACACTTAAAAAAACCCCCCCCCCCCCCCCAAAAGTACAAATGGGGGCATACTTTTATCTCATTATAAACCCCTTTTAAAACCCCGACCCCAATCTAAACCCGGGGTTCTCGTGGGGAAAAGTGTTTTTGGGCCCGGTAAATTTGGGGGTTCGGTTTAAAACAGGCCCGGTAAATTAAAAGGGCCCCCGGGGATATGGAGTTTTTGGTAAAATCGGATTTTTTGGGAAAAACGGGCCCGGTAAATCGGAGTGCTGGTAAATCGGGGCCCGGTAAATCGGGGCCCGACTCTATATTATGGTTCTCCTTCAGAATAAGACGTGTGATCATGTGAAGTCGGCAGATAACTACATCAGACGAATGATCCTCCTGTCATTTGTAATGGTCCGACAACCTGACTCCATCATTGTTATGCAGACACCTCGGACTCAGAGAATTGTAAGTGAGACCAGGGTCAGGGTTGTTACCTTGCCTTGCTCGATCCTGTTTTGAACAAAACAAATCTAATCCTCCTTTTGAGAGAGAGATGGGGTCGAGCAAGGTAAGGTCAGGGCGGAGATGTAGCTTTACATTTACTATGTAATGATTTTACTAAACATGTTGTTTAAGTAAACATGTTGACAGATGGATATTAATAGAAATATGTGAGTGCTCTCTTAGTGAGAGGGAGAGTGATGAAAAGCTCATGAGTGCATATTTCCCACTCTTTTTTGTATCATCTTTCAGAAAAGGGCGAATGGATCGCTTTTTAATAGTGATTATTCCGTTCAGTTACGAGATCGTGAGTTTATCAAGGCATCGTTCTTCGCCCTCAACAACTCTCTGAAGCAACAGTGGATAAACATAAAATCTCAGTGCTTTATTTACCTTGTGGGACTAAACGAATACAGGTGAGGGATAGAGAGAGAGAGAGAGAGAGAGAGAGAGAAAATAGAGAGGGAGAGAGAGAGAGAGAGAGAGAGAGAGAGAGGGGGGGGAGAGAGAGAGAGAGAAAAAATAGAGAGGGAGGGAAAGAAAGAGAGACAAGTAAAGAGAGGAAGGCCAAGGAAAACACCTCGGTCTTCTAAGATGAAAGGGCACATTCCCGTGTTGTTTTAATGCATCCTTTATTATTCCTAGCACATTTCTCCCAGCACTTCCGATACTGTCTTTGATGACTTCTCTCTGGACCGAAAGGTGGCTTATGATGGGGATTTTTATGAACCTAACTCCAAGCAGGCCTATCATAGCAACAATAATCGTCAGGTGAGTTGTGATCGTTGCCATGGTTATAGTTGCGTCACCACGGTTTAGTTACCATATTTATATGTAGAATACTTGTAAAGAGAGAGGGTTTGTGTGTCCACGGTCTGCTGTATTCTCTCTCGCCCCCGTTACCATTTCTTCTTTTACCGTCAGCCCCCACTACCTCTTTGAACACACTTTGTTTGTTAGGCATACTACAGTTTGGGCCAATACAAACAGCGATCCCGTTGCAGCTTTTCCGACCAACTAAAATAGTCCTCACCTCTTCAATCTCTCGCCTTTGTGTCTGCCACGTCCCCCACGCAGTGAAGCTGAGTTGTTCAAACCTCCCTCTCAATTTCAAACTTTTGTTCAAACCCTCCTCAATTCCCAAACCCGGCTTTTGTCCAAGTATTATTGTGTTTCTGGGGGTCTTCTCCTAATCAATGTGGGTGTAATGGCCTCCTCCTAAATCCTATGAGGCTCTCATGGTGCTAGTAGCCCAATAAATTTTATTGGAAATATATTTTGTGTGAGTTGCAATAAATTACAAAGTCTGTCACGCATCTCTCTCTCTCTCTCTCTCTCTCTCTCTCTCTCTCTCTCTCTCTCTCTCTCTCTCTCTCTCTCTCTCTCTCTCTCTCTCTCTCTCTCTCTCTCTATCTCTCTTTCTTTCTCCTTTTTATGGAATATGAAGACCGGTCATGAAGGAGGGGGTAGTGATAAAAAGGACCGGAATTGCTCTTATCGTGATGTTGTCATCTTTCGTTTAAAACTCTCAGCTTCCAGTGCTCCATGTCATTACAGCAGCTGTTATTTCCCAGTCGTGAAATATCAAATTATATAGCCTATCTTTATTTTACCTTGCTCAATGTTTATTTATGCCTGCGAGTATTTAATTTGTCTACTTTTGATTTTATGTAAAAGTAGTGATAGAGAATTACACCTAGCCCTGTTCTAAAACGTTGTAACTTATTGCACAAAGGCGTAGCCCGAGTTCTATAATATGTGCTTGTTATAACATGAGGGCATACCCAGAGTGCAAAACCGCCATAAAAATGTAGGTGCATGAAAAATTCATTTCTTGGAATAATCTTTTTATTGTCCAGGATTTCAAGATTACTGTTTTGTAAACATGACCAACTTGTTCGATGTTATCAATACATTTCTCAGATAACTTAGTAATTATATCCCCCTTACTCAATTATATCCCCCCCTTACTCAATCAAATCCCTGCAGGATTTCGTTGGGAGCAACGTGTTTTTCCCACGTGTCAACATGATTAACCAGCACCTAAAACGAAGGAACAAAGAAGCGTACCCCGTACAAACCCAGAAACGGAAACTCTATGAACTGACCAACTGTAACGCCGCCCCGGAGGAGTTGTTCAGCTTTGTGCTGTGGTTCAAGGTAGGGAGATTATCAGGAACCGACCGAAACAAGTAAACAACCAATCAGAACTCGTTATTTAGGTCACGTGACTGGTTATCAGCCAATCAGGGACTAGTATTTCCTGATTCGGTCGGTTCCTGGAGATTATATTGCGTGATTATTTTGCCTAGCTAGACCCCCTTTCGCCCCATAAAATGGGTTTGGACAAAACAATGATTACTCTGGCAGCATGATAATGTCACAATAATGTCATCGCATATCAGATTTCAAATACAATGATTCCCGTATAAAATCAAAACACCCATCAAATCATTCGATCCACGACAAGCCTCTAGGATATAACAAACTTAGTTAAGACAGCTGTCGCCGTAAATTATTTACAGTTCATATTTCTTAGCTTCAGTCGCAGGTCGCTGTATATATTCCAGGGGGGTCTTTTTGACCTTATTTGAAATGTACATAGGTATATCTGCGGTTCCTGATAAGATAGAGACTTCATCTTGAGTGCATTGGAAATGTCTTGGAATTCTCTTTCCAATGTACACCAGATGAAGTCTTTATCCCATCAGGAACCGGAGATATATGTGTCAATTCGATCTGTGGAGAATATCGATCAGACCCTCACATACAGCCTCCCGGCTCCCTGTCAGTAAATTCATACGAACAGTGCAGCTCCTTTTTCCGTTTGATCCCAATATGATTCATCATTCTTTCTGATTAGATTTTCTGCCCTCCTAGATAGTTAACCCCATCACTCCACCTAACTACATTATATATGTATGGGTAGGGGAACTGAACATACATATGAAATGAGGGGGAGATGCATAAAATATATATGTCATTGGCGATCTCCTTCATTTCATTTTACTTGGTCCCCCCCCCCCGCCTGATTTTATCACCGTTTGTCTTTTCAGATTGAGATAGATCCCGGTCTGGGTATAATGAACCACTCCATCCAAAATGAGATGACTGTTCAAACGTGTTCCCGGCCCCTCGCCATTCTAGTTCATGCGTGAGTCATACAATATCCCTATATAGTGTGTCATACAATATGCCTAATCCCTATATAGTGAGTAATACAATATAGTGTGTCCACATGTGTCTCAGAGGGCGAAATGTCGCGACAGCTAGCCCAGTGTTAATATTATCGATGCAGCTAGGCACAGCGCAATAATCTAATCCACGATAATTAATAATGTTAAAATCCTTTAAAGCTTAAATTCTGAGAAATTTTATTTTATTTTCAGAAATCAAAAGCCCCCGGCGGAGGGAAAGTTATTCTGGTGTCGGTTCAACACGCAATGGTTCATGCCCCTTCACGAGGAAGCAAGGGTGTCACATGATCTTTTTAGAAAAACACTATCAGAGTGAGCAAGATTATGTTAGTTTATTAAAATTAATTAGCATATTAATTAGCTAATTAACACATCCACGGTTACTCAAGATCCTGGTATCCTTCTCATTTCACCCCGTCCCTTTAGGTACACAAGAGATAACTACGGTCGTGAGTTATCTCTCCGTGAGCTAGATTACCTAACATCGCAGATAACTCTGGAAGGAAAAACTGGAAACACCATTCATGCAAAAAAGGTACTCCCTTTTTATTTGTTTTCCCGTGCGGGGTTGAGCAAGAAACACACAGTAGTTAGCTTTGTCAAGCCAATGATCTTACGACAGTTCTCGCACGCTTATTTGAAAGAAATGAGAATAGGGCCAGGCCAATGCCCTGACAGAGTTGGCTCCTTGTTGATTTGTTGATGTTAATTAACTTCCCAGTTACTAATTATGAACTCAAAGGTGTTACGAGACAGTGCACAATACACGGATGGAGCTAGGGGGAACGTGCCCCAAAAGAGGAAATCGTTTTGGCTGTGGTTCCACGAGGTTATGAGCTACCTTTGCAAAGGAAAGGGAAAACAGGCCACCCGGACGGGGAATGACGTATGTTATGATAAGTTTATTTTAATATTATAGGACCCCGGGCACCCCGATTTACTGGGCAAAACCCTTTCCCCGAGCAATATGGTACATTGGGGTCCGAATTTATATGTTAGTTTTTTAACCACCGCGTTCCTCATAAATATTTTGATTTTACAAGCTAACCGTTAAACTTGCGTATAGCAATTTACCTTTCTTTTGATAAATTATGAAGATGCCTGGTAACTTTCCATCTCTCAAGCTGCCAAGGTTCAAGTATTCATTTTCTTCTCTCCCTTCTTAGTTTCCCTCGCGTTTTCTCTCCCTTTCTTTCTCTCTGAATCACTTATGATCAGTAAAATATGGTATGATAGAAAAAAACTGTTTAAAAGGAGTAGTGGAAGCTCTTACGGTTTTTCCCACGCGTTTGCAGCTCAAATCCTGAGCTGTGATTGGCTGAAATTTCGAGCGCACGAAATTTCAGCCAATCAGAGCACAGGATTTAAGCCGAGCACGCGCGGCGCCCGTAGGAAAAACCGTAAGAGCTTCCACTAGAGAGGATGTAAACTAAATCGTCCCTCGGTCTCTCTCTCTCTCTCTCTCTCTCTCTCTCTCTCTCTCTCTCTCTCTCTCTCTCTCTTTCTCTCTCTCTCTCTCTCTCTCTCTTTCTCTCTCTCTCTCCCTCTCTCTCCCTCTCTCTTTGTTGCTAGTGGCAGTAGAAAATTCCTCAAGCCAACTAAAATAAACATAGAAAAGGACGAAAAGTCGCGACGGTCGATTTCTGATCCTTTTCGGGTCCTTTTGCTCTAGACAAATAGAAACATTAAAGAGGGAGTGAGAGAGAAGAAAAATATAGGGAGAGAGAGAAGAAGAAAGAGGATCTGTGTCTAGAGGAGAATAGAAGTAGAGGGGAGATTCACTAGACTCAGGAATATCACGCAGCATGCGTGAGAGTTCGAATTTCGAACCCTGCCCCCTCCGAGCTAGCGAAGCAACGAAAAATAGATCCTACCTGCAGTCTGTAAATTTGAGTTGAACTGTGTTCATATAGTTTTGAGAAAATACACTTGCTATCTTACAGAGCCGTCCACCTGCTATGCAGTTCCCTTAGTCCCAGTGCTAACTTAATGATATTATGCTAGTTTTGGATAGTGAGAAAATTGTATGTTTTATTGGCTCCCCTATCATGTCACATGATACCTCTAGGGCCTAGGCTCTTTGTAACCTAGTTAGGTCCTGTAACCTAGGCTTCTCAATAACCCCAGCCTTCTTTTTTCCTAGAATTATCCCCATTGCATCCATATAACCTAGCCAATGTCTACTAAAGGAGACACTAGCGTGTCGACAAAAGTGGCTGGGTTATACGGGGTGGGAGAGTCAGGAGAGAGAGAGAGAGAGAGAGGTCAGTAGGGGATGGTTTGTCATACTACTTCGGCCCGGTCTTTAATAAGAAAAGAGAAATCTTTTCTAATACAAGCTTCACTGGGATGTTGGGTGTCAGATGTGTTGGTGCATATGTTTACGCAGAGTTGCTCTCTTATCTGTTGTTGTCTCAACAACTTATCTGATGACCCCCCCCCCCCATTCGACGAATGGGCCATTCGTGAACAGTTGCAACCTAGTAACCCGATATGTTCCCTAATCAGTATAATACACACCCTGCAAATATAATCACAAATGGAGATAAGATATTTACCGGCTGTTGCCGCCGGTGTTTTCTCTTCGTGATCTCTCTCTAGTACTTGGTTTTCTCTCTCTCACCGTTTTCTCTCTTTCGTCTCTTTGTTTTTTATAACGAGTGGAGGTATCGCGTGACATTGACTGCCAAATTTCTTGTACGTTTTGTTTATGGGGCTCTTACCCCCCCCTTGTGAAATGTTGTATACCTCGAGAGAGTATCAGTGATTACATAGTGTGAGAGAAATGTGTGTGTGTGTATCCGGATCTCTGCGGACGAGGACCCAAGATTCAACCACATCTGCAGATGGTTACATCAAAGCCACAAGCATTCATCGCAACAAATCAGATAAGATTGTCGTAGTTGTCAGTCTGTTGTATTCTGTCGTAGTTGTCAGTCTGTTGAATTCTGTCGTAGTTGGCAGTCTGTTGTATTCTGTCGTAGTTGTCAGTCTGTTGTATTCTGTCGTAGTTGTCAGTCTGGTGTATTCTGTCGTAGTTGTCAGGCTGTTATGTTATTGTCATTCATTGAGTAGTAAGGCACTTGTGTTTCTCTTGTCAGGGCCCTTTTTTTCTTTTTTTTTTCTTGTTTCTGTCTAGTTTCCCTCTCTTTCTAGGAGTAGTGTACCCCTTTCTCTAGAGCAGGTTTTTTGGAGGGTATTTGGGTTTTAGTAGGAGGAGTGTGTAGGGAGAGCGCTGTGTTTTGTTCTTTTCTTCCGGTAAGTTCCCTTATTTTTTATTCCTCTCAGGTACGGCATATCTTACCTCCAGCAGTTTTTCTCAGGTCACTTCTACCCTTCTCAGTATTTAGGATTTAGATCCTTACTTTTTAGCACGGGGCTTCCGGATTGAGGCGGAGACGGTGGATAAGAGAGGGAAGGGTGCGCCTCATGCTTGGCGCCTCATGCATATTTCACAATCCCCCTAACCCCCCCTTCCTTAATATTTGGGATTAATATGAGTCTCCCAGTTATCGTATTTATTGACTTTAGCAATTCTCAGAACATTTCAGGACAAGCTCAATTACAGGGCACTTTCCTGGACCTGGGCAGGTGGAACCTTATTAGCTCAATCAGTACCATCTCTGAGTCTCCATCCAGAGTCAACCGTCCAGACCATATCCGGCGACCGGCAGCTCCCCAGTCCCCTTCCTGCAGTTCGGTGTGGCAGTCAATCGGGTTCCCAGGTGTTGTTTTGACTTTGCCCCGTGTTATTGTTGTTGTGCTAGCTCTCTCTCTCTCTCTCTCTCTCTCTCTCTCTCTCAATATCTCTCTTCTCTTCTCTCTACTCTCTCTCCTCACTCTCTCTAACTCTCTCTCTCTCTCTCTCTCTCTCTCCTCTCTCTCTCTCTTCTCTCTCTCCCGTTTTCTCTCTCTTGCCCTGCTCCCTCGGCAGTACGTTTCCTTCCAGTTTCCTTTTCCTTCTGGTCTTCCCTCCGTTGGGTTAGTGCTCTTGCTCTCCTGCCGCTGGCTTTATCTTCCTCCCTGTTAGGTGCCGATTTGAGGAGTTTCGATCTGTGTGTTTTGTACACCTTCTCTTCGACTCTCTGGCCTCTTGGTCAGAGTGCTTAGTTTTGTAGTTGCCAGTTGCATAGTCGGTTCTTTTCAGCTGTATCCTTAGTCTTTTCAGCTTTATCCTTAGTCTGTTAGTGGTTCTTGCTTCTCTTACCACTTCCCAACCCTGAACCTATCCAGCTAGCATCCCCAGTCAAAGACAAGAGACATAGTAAAGACTGGACTTCTAACCCAGACAAATCGGTAAGAATCAGGTCTCTGTCTATACAAGTTTCGCAGTCAGTATTCATTGGACACATAGATTCTGTTCTCAGTCTGTCAGTTCATTGTACACAAGATTGCTGTACTTCAGTCTTCATTCATTGTACCACTAGATGCTGTTATACTCAACGTCATTACATTGTACACATGGATTGCTGTTACACAGGTCCTGTCATTCAGTATAACATGGATTGGGCCTGTTACACAGTCTGTCATTCACATCTACACATGATTTGCTGTATTATCCTCAATCCGTGTTTTCATTCTAAACATGATTGCTGTTACTTCAGGTCCTGTCATTAATTAACACATGGATTGTGTGACAGCCTGTCATTCTTCGACACATTGATTCCTCTTACTCACCCTACAGCATTCACCTTTTTATGGACTCCTAGGTCCATACCGGCCTGCCCATCATCCTTCCTGATTTCCTGTTACCATCTTATCCTCTTCCTGCCACTGTCTTACATTCCGCTTTTCAACCATCCCCCCTACCTCGATGTTACTTTCACGCAGCCCTCTCCCTCATCTTCTACCTCTCACTGGTCTGTGTTCCTCCATGATCCCCCGGTCCGTGCCCATTCGCGTCACTGGGTCCTAGCTCTAAGCCGTCTCTCTTCAATGGATTGCTGTTCACTCAGCCTGTATTCATTCTACACAGTATATTACTGTTACCGCTGTCTTCAGTCACTACACATAGATTCTGACTCTCACGCGTCAGGTTCCTGTCATCTTCGGATTCTCCATACGATTCTTATTCTCATGTCTTCCGCTTCGATGCGTTCTACTTTCTCCTGTCGGACTACTTTTCTCAGCTTTCCTCAGTCGTCCACGCCATCTGGCGCGTCTGCCTGTATCTTCAGCTTCGTCCCATTATTACCAATTTGCCTGTGCGTCTCCACTCACCGGAACTTTTCCTTTACTTTTCGTTTCATTCTACCGAATGTCGCTGGTTCCTCATCTCTTATGATTCTTTACCAGGTCGAGTGTCATTCCATCCTCATCATCAGATTGTCTCACCGCTCCTTTCTCTAACACTCAGGATCCTCCGATCTGTTAACGTCAGCCGTCTCATTAACTCACACATGGATTGCGTTACTCACCTGTCTCAGTAACACAAGGTGCACCTCTTCATCAGTGTACACATGATGCTGTCATCGCTGTCCATTCATGTCTACACATAGGATGTGTGGACTCAGCCTGTCATCATGTCTACACATGGATGCGTGCGCTTGTCACTCAGTACTGATACCACACTCATTCACTACACAGAGAGTACTGTTTACTCCAGCCGTCAGTCACGTCTACACATGGATGTGCTGTTACTCAGCTGTCTTCATTCACACATGTTGCGTATCGTCGCCTTCATTCATTCTCACAAGATGGCTTGGTCAGCAGTGCTGTCATCTCATTCTACACATGGATTGCTGTTACTTCGTCTGACACTCAAAGGATTCGTACATGTACTCATTACACATGGATTGCTGTACTCAGCCGTCATTCACTCTACACATAGATTGACTGTTACTCAGCCTGTCAATCATTCTACACATGGATTGCTGTTACACTCACCGTCATTCATTCTACACATTGATTGCTGTACTCAGTCCTGTCACTCAGTCTACACATAGATTGCTGTTACTCAGTCCTGTTCACTCATTCTACCATGATGCGTTACTCACGTCTGTCAACTCATTATACACAGTTTGCTGTTACTCACCGGACTTTCATGGTCTTACACCTCTATTCAACCCATAGATTACTGTAATTAAGCCGGTCACTCATTCTCCACATGGTTGCTTGTTATCCGCCTGTTCATTCATTCTACACATAGATTGCTGTCACTAAGGTCGGTCATCATTATACACAGGGATTGCTGTACTCAGCCTTGTCACTCATTCTACACATAGATATGTTACTCCGGCCGTCACTCATTCTACACATAGGATTGCTGGTACTCAGCCTGTCACTCATCACCCACTGGATTGCTGTTTACTCAGCTGTCATTCATTCTACAAATAGATTACGTTACTCAGCCTGTCACTCATTCTACAACATGGATTGATGTCACCAGTCTGTCATTCATTCACAATGGATGTGTTACTCAGCCTGTCACTCATTCTACCCAGGATCTGCTGTTACTAGGCCTGCCATTCATTCTAACACATGGATTGCTGTTACTCAGCCTGGGCCATTTATTCTACCACAGGTTTGTGTTACTCAGCCTGTATTTCATTCTACACATGGTTGCGTTACTCAGGCCTGTCGCACTCTACACATAGAGTGCTGTACTCAGCCTGTCATTCATTACTACACATGGATTGCTGTTACTCAGCATGTCATTCATCTACACCACATAGATTGCTGTTACTCAGCATGTCTAATTTCTACCACACATAGATTGCTGTTACTGCAGTCTGTCATCCATTATACACATAGTTTGCTGTTAATCAGTCTGTCATTCATTTACACATAGTTTGCTGTACTCAGTCTGCCATCATTCACACATATATTGCTGTTACTCAGCCTGTTTCATATCTAAACATGGATTGCTGTTACTCAGCCTGTCACTCATTCTACAATAGATTGCTGTACTCAGCCTGTCAGTCATTCTACAAATGGATTGCTGTTACTCAGTCTGTCATTCACCTTTTACCACAATGGATTGCTGTACCAGCCTGTCATCCATCTACACATAGAATTGCTGTTACTCAGCCTTGTCATCATTCTACACAGGGATTGCTGTGTTACTCAGCCTGTCACTCATTTACCATAGATTGCTGTTACTAAGCGTCATTCATTCTACACATGGATGGCTGTTACTCAGACTGTCCATCACTCTACACATGGGATTATGTTACTCAGCTGTCACTCCATTCGACACATGGATTACGTTACTCAGTCTGTCACTCATTTCTACACATTTGATTGCTGTTTACCAGCTGTCATTCATTCTACACATAGATAGATACTATTACTCAGTCTGTCATCCATTCTACACATGAGTACTGTTACTCAGCCTGTCATCATTCTCCACATGGATTGCTGTTACTAAGTCTGTATTCAACTCTACACTGGATTGCTGTCACTCAGCCTGTCACTATTCTACAATAGATTACTGTTAACTCAGTCTGTCTTCACTTACACATAGATTAATGGTTACTCAGCCTGAATCATTCTACACATGGATTGTGTTACTCAGCCTGTCAATCATTCTACACATGGATTGCTTGTCACTCAGTCTGTCACTTCATTCTACAATCGATGTGTTAATCAGTCGGTCACTCTTCACACAGGATTGCTGTTATCAGCCTGTCAATTCAGTTCTACACATGGATTGCGTTATCAGCTGTCATCCAATCTACACATAGATTACTGTGTTAGCAGCCGTTCATTCACTCACACATGGATTGACGGTTACTCAGCCTGTCATTCATTCTACACATAGATTGATGTTAATCAGTCTGTCACTCAGTCACACATGGATTAGATTGTCACTCAGTCTGTCATCATTCTACACATGGATTGCGGTTACTCAGCCTGTCACTCATTCTACACATGGATTGCTGTTACTCAGTCTGTCATCATTCTACAACATGGATTGCTGTTAACTTCAGCCGTTCGTTCACTCTACACTAGATTTAATGTTACTCAGCCTGTCAATCATTCTACATACAGATGCTGTCACTCAGTCTGTCATCATTTAACACATAGATTACTGTTACTCACATTGTCATTCACATTCTCACACAATATTGCTGTTACTCAAGCCTGTCACTAATTCTACACATGATTACTGTACTCAGCTGTCACTCATTCTACACATAGATTGTGTTACTAAGCCTTGTCACTCATTCTACACATGGTTGCAGATACTCAGCCCTGTCATTCAATTCTACACATAGATTACTGTTATCAGCCTGTCACTCATTCTACACATGGATGCTGTCACTCAGTCTTGTTCATTCATTATACACATGGATTGCTGTTACTCAGCCTGTCACTCAGTCTACACATGGAATTGTGTTAATAGCCGCCATTCATTCTACACATGGCATTGCTGTTACTTCAGCCTGCCCATTTATTCTACACATGGTTTGCTGTTACTCAGCAGTCATTCATGCTACACATGGATTGCTGTTACTCAGCCTGGTCACTCACTCTACACAAGATTGCTGTTACTCCAGCCTTCATGCATTCTACACATGGATTGCTGTACTCAGCATTGTCATTCATTCACTAACACAAGATTGGACTCAGCCATGTCCTTCATTTCTACACACATAGATTGCTGTTACGCAGTCTGTTATCCATCTACACTAGTTTGCTGTTACTCAGTCTGTCTTCATTCTACACATAGTTTGTGTTACTCAGTATGCCATTCCTTCTAACATATATTGCCTGTTACTCAGCCCGTTCCTACATTTTCTACACATGGATTGGCACTGTTACTCAGCATGTTCACTCATTCTACACATAGATGCTGTTACTATCCTGTCAGTCATTCTAACACATGGATTGCGGTTACTCAGTCTGTATTCATCTACACAGGATTGCTGTTACTCAGCCGTAATCCATTCTACCCACAATAGATTTGCGTAAATAAGCATGTAACTCATTCTTACACATGGATTGCTGTTACCAGCCTGTCCACTCATTCTACACTAGATTGCTGTTACTCAGCCGTCATTCATTCTACACATGGATTGCTGTTATCAGCCGGTATTCTCTAAACATGGATTGCTGTTACTCAGCCTGTCATGTTATTCTACACATAGATTAATTACTCAGTCTTCATTCACTCTACACAGTGGATTACTGTTACCAGCCTGTCACTCATTTACACATGGATGCGCACTCGTCTGTCACTCATTCTACACATGGATTGCGGCACTCAGCCATGTCATCCAATCTACAAGAGATTGCTGTACTCAGGCTGTCACTCACTCTACACATGGATGCTGTTACTCAGCCTGTCATTCTTCTACAAATAGAATTGCTCTGTGACTCGTCTTGTCATTATTATACACTCATGGATTGCTGTTACTCAGCCTGTCAACTCACTCTACACATAGATTTGCTGTACTAGCCTGTCCACTCACTCTACACATGGCTTGCTGTTACTCAGCCTGTCATTTATTCTACACATAGATTGCTGGTACTCAGTCTGTCACTCATTCTACAATAGATTGCGTTACTCGCCTGGCATTCATTCTAAACATGGATTGCTGTTACGCAGCTGTCATTCAATTATACACAGGGATGCTGTTACTCAGTCTGTCAACTAATTCTAAACATGGATTGTGTTACTCGCTGTAATTCATTATACCCACATAGATCGCTGTACAGTCTGTCATTCATTCTACACATATATTTTCTATTCTCAGTATGTCATAATTCTTATTACAAGTTTTTGCGACTACTCAGCATGTCATTCATCTTGATAAATAGATTAATGTTTTGACAGCCTAGGTATTCAATTATCATACTACCAACTGCACTATTTATAGGCCCAACATATTATCTATTTTATTTTCTTGCCTTGTCCCATACACTCAGATCTCCCATTGTCCAGCTCGTATCAGCCGGCCCAGATAGCATCCCCAATCAAAGACAAGAGTCAAGACAGACCGGACTTCTACAAAGCTGTCTATTTGAATCGGGTAAGAGTCCGAGACTTCGCTCCTGCCAGTCCCTTATTGTACGCAGTGTTGTCATCATTTATGACACATGGATCTGTTCACTCAGCCTGTCACTCATTCTACACATAATGTGTCTCGTCTGCATCATTATCGACGTCCTCACCTGTCATTCATTCTACACATAGATTGCTGTTACTAAGTATGTCACTCATTCTACACATGGATTGCCGACTCAGTCCTGTCATATTCTACACATAGACTTACGTACTCAGCCGTTGACATTCACTGTACACATGATGTGTGTTAACTTCAGCCTGTCATCATTCACACATAGATGCTGTTACTCAGTCTGTCCCATCATTCTACACATGGATTGCTGTAACTCAGTCTGTCATCATTAACTCTACACATTCAGATTATGCTGTACTCAGTCTGTCACTCATTCTACACGTAAGGGATTGCTGTTACTCAGCCTGTCACTCACTTTACACATGGATTGCTGTTACTCAGCCTGTCATTCATTCTACACATAGATTGCTGTTACTCAGTCTGTCATTCATTATACACATGGATTTCGGTTACTAAAGCTGTCACTCATCTCTACACATGGATTGCTGTTCTCAGCTGTCATCACCTACACATGGATTGCTGTACCGCTGTCATTCATTCTACACATAGATTGCTGTTACTCAGTTGTCACTCATTCTACACATAGATTGCTGTTACTCAGCCTGTCATTCATACACAGATTGCTGTTATCATCGAGCTGTCATTCATTATACACATGGATTGCTGTTACTCAGTCTGTCACTCATTCTACACATGGATGCTGTTACTCAGCCTGTCATTCATTCTACACACATAGATCGCTGTTACTCAGTCTGTCATTATCTACACATATGATTTCTATTCTCAGTGCTGTCATTCATCTTATACATGTTGCTAATACTCAGCCTGTACATTCATTCTAAATAGATTAATGTTTTGACAGCATAGGGATTCAAGTATCATCACTACACTGCATATTTTCATAGGCCCAAACATATATATATTTTATTTTCTTGCCTGTCCATTACACTCAGATCTCCCCTGTCCAGTCTTAGCGGCCCCAATGATCCCATCAAAGACAAGAGTCAAAGACAAGACCGGAACTCTAAAAAGCTGTCATTGAATCGGAAGAGTCCTAGACCGCTCCTGCCGTCCCTATTATACGCAGTGTATCTTACACATGGATTGCTGTACACTCAGCTGTCATCATTCTAACAACATAGATTGCTGTTACTCAGATGCCGTCCATATTCTAACATAGATTGCTGTGATCAGTCTGTCATCTCATTCTACACATAGATTGATCGGGTTTACTCAGCCTTGTCATTCATTCTAAAAATAGTATTGCTGTTACTCAGATGCATTCATTCTACACATGGATTTGCAGTTATCTAGCCTGTCACTCATTTCTACACATGATTGTGTGTACTCAGCCTGTCACTCATCTACACAGATGCTGTTACTCAGCTCTGTCATTACATTCTACACCATGGATTGCTATTACTCAGCAGTCATTCATCTACCAACAGGATTGCGGTTACTCAGCACTGCATCCACTCTACACATCGGATTGCATGTTATCAGTCGTCACTCATTCACCATGATGCTGTACTCAGGCCTGTCATTCATTCTAACATAGATGCTGTATCATCAGCTGTCATTCATTATACACATGGATGCTCTCGCTGATCACTCTACTGGTTACTACTCAGCTGCTATTCTCACATATTATCACTTCACCCTATAACATGATGCTGGTTAATCAGCCTGTCAATCTCATTTACACATCAGATTAGCGTTACTCAGTCTGTCATCTCATTCTACATATGGATACTGTTAATCAGCTCTGTCATTATTCTACACATGGAGTTGCTGTTACTCAGTTGTCATCACTCTACACATAGATAAATGTTACCAGTCTTGTCATCAATTCACACATGGAATTGCTGTTACTCAGCCTGTCATCATGCTACACAAAATTGCTGTTACTCAGCATGTCATTATTCACAATTGGATGCGTTTAACAGTCTGTCATCCATTCTACACATGGATTGCTGTTATCAGCTGCCATTCATTCTTCATATAGATAATGTTTTTGAAAGCATAGGGCTTCAATATATCATACACTGCACTATTTTCCATAGGGCCAAACATAATTCTAATTTTATTTTCTTGCCAGTCCCATACCACACTCAGCATCTCCCTGTCCAGATCGTATACAGAAGACCCAGATAGCATCCCAATCAACGAACAAGAGTCAAAGACAAGACCGGAATTCGACAAAAAAGCTAGTCTATTTGCAATCGGTAAAAGACGCCTAGAACCTGCTCTGCCAGTCCTATTATAAAGCAGCCAGTGTACTCATTCATTATACACATGGATTGCATAGTTCCTCAGCCCTGTGACAATTCATTATACAAATGGCTTCATATTGCTGCACTCAGCCTGGTCATCATTCGTACACATGGATTGATGGTACTCAGCTCATCCATTCTAACATAGAGTGCTGTCCACTCAGTCTGTCACTCACTATACACATGGATTGCTGTTACTCAGCCGTCACTCTTCTAAACATAGATTTGCGGTTAATCAGCCTGTCACTCATTCTACAAATATATTGCTGTACTCGCCTGTCACTCATTCTACACATGGTTGCTGTTGTCACTCAGTCTGCATCTTATACAAATGGATTACTGTTAACTCAGCCTGTCAATCATTAGAAACAGGGATTGAGAGGTACTCAGCCTGTCATTCTCTCTAACAGAGATTGATGTATCAGTCTGTCAATCATTCTACCACAGGGATGCTGTTACACACGCCTGTAATTTCACTGATCCCCTACCACAAGATTGCTGTTACTCAGCCTGTCATCATTCTACACATAGATTGTGTACTCAGTATATGTCTTCATAATTATAACATGGATTGATGTTACTCAGTCGTCATCATTCTACCATGGATTGACTGTTACTTCAGTATGTCATTATTTACACCTAGATTACTATTACTCCGTCTGTCATTCATTTAAAAACATAGATTTCTGTTACCCACGCCTGTCATTCATTCTACACATAGATGGAATGCTTACTAGCCTGCCTGTCATTCATTCTACACATAGATACGTACACAGATCTTGTGCATTCCTTACACATGGATTGCTGTTTACGAAGCCTGTCCATTCACATACAATATAGATGGTGTGATCAGCCTCTAATTCCCATATACAACCATAGTTTGACGGTAGTACTCAGCCTGTCACCATTACAAATATGATTATGTAATCGCGTCATTCATTATACAAATGGATTGCGTTACTCAGCCTGTCATTCAAATAACGATACACATGGATTTGCGCTTACCTCAGCCTGTCATTCATAATACACACAGATTGACTGGTTCACTCAGCCTGTCAATCATTCTCCACATAGATGCTGTGTACTCAGCATGTCATTCATCTACACATAGATTAGGTTAATCTAGCCTGTCACTCATTCTTACACAGGGATTGCTGTTACTCAGCCTGTCATTCATTTACAAAATAGAATGCTGACACTCACAAACCACCCACACACACCCATCACACTATCACGCATACGTCTACCCAGGTATCACAATCGTCATTTCTTTTCTTAACCCGTCTTCGATCGACCTGATTGAGAATGGTTATATCATACATTTTCTACCCATTCAGATCCCCTCTCTGTTCAGGGTTCCTGCATAGGATGGGGAAAGGAATACCGTACAGTTCAGCCAACTCAACTGCAACAAACCAGCCCGGTGGAGTAGACAACCCTACCACTGGATCGAAATCCATATGGCTGACTCATGACCCCCTACACCGTTCCTGCCAGACACAAAGTGGTTATTCCACACCAAGGGACTCTGGTGCAAAATGATCAACCCTAAAAGGCCAGTAACGGAGTCTGTATATAATGCCACGGTGTCGCGGGGGAAAACCACTGTGAAGAATGGATGACACTCTCAGACGAGGATTTTGTAACCCCGGGGTCCACATACCACAATCAGCCACAAAAGGGGCGACAAGATAAGAATGCAAGAATAATGGTCATTAGTTCAGTCTCCTGGGAAACGGAGATAACTTAGCACCACCGGGACAATCCTCATCGCAGGGCCAGCACCTGGCAAATCAAACGGACTGACATTGTAATTGGTGGGGACATCATTCACACCATTACGCTTTGGCGGGAACTCACATACATCAACAGGGGGGGTGATACTTTGACTCTCATCTGACAAGCAACGAGCACTAGCGCGTACCACTTCAAATCGGACCACAGCACGAGGCCCACATGGGAAAAAGACCCTAACAAGGGCAATATTCCGTATAGACCTTACCATCGTCTCACTCAGGTTACTAAAACAAAGTGGAAAGTTGGACGGTCAATTCCAATGCTCTCTCAGATCACACACCACCCTCTTTAACATCAGATCTTATCACCGGGCAGTATCAGGACAATAACGGAGGAAAAACAGTTAACGACTGGGAAAGATGATCAGCAATTGAAGGAATGGTGTAAAGAGCATCCTTTCTCAATCAAGCCGCAAAAAGCAGAAATAAACAACACAATGAAAGATGATTATACAACTTGATAGAGAAGGCCAAAGCTAAGCAACGAGCCGAGAGATACATACAAACGCAGACACTCGGACCGATAATCGATTAAACAAATGGGTTTGGAAAGGACGAAGCTAGGAGTTAGAAAAAGGAAACTAACGAAACTTCACCACTTGTCGTTTGCATTGTCCCGAGAGGTAGTGCCCAGTAGGTGTCAAAAGATGAGGTGGAGTACCAAAGAAGAGAGAGAAATTACAAAAAAAAACCAAGTTCCTCTCACCCAGTTCTGCCGCACGCCAACAAAAAAGGAGATCCAGCTATGAAAGAATGGGAAAGTCAACACGAGATACACCAAACCTCCCGGCCAGTCGTGAAAACGGAACGGTTTGATCCCCACCTAGAAGAGACCCCCCCCTCAATGTTTTAGCGAGCCAATCTATAGTAGGATCACCGAAACGACAGCCACGAGACGCAGCGACCACCGGCTCAATCGTCCACGACGGCAACGGAAGCAGACACCATTGCTACATACAGGAGAGCCGAGACAATCTCAGCACTCAAGGGTCACAGCAAATGATAAGATGGTGAATTGAAATTTGATCATCACGGAAGGTCCACCCGACCACCAACACCTTGACACTCCACCCCAAACATTTGATACGAATCGCCCGGTACTCTCAATAGAGCTATCCAG
Source organism: Hormiphora californensis (assembly GCA_020137815.1). Lineage (NCBI taxonomy): Eukaryota > Metazoa > Ctenophora > Tentaculata > Cydippida > Pleurobrachiidae > Hormiphora > Hormiphora californensis. The sequence goes on along the minus strand of CM035355.1, from coordinate 3,700,094 downwards.
CCAATATTCAAAGACTGTCTCACATCATACCGATGCCTTCACGGACATATGGGCTAACAGGCCCCCAAAGGAATACTGCTCCCGCAAACAGGCAAACTAAAGACTAAGAAAAATAGCTCCCGGCTCATATCGTAATTTGCTGGCCTTGATGAAAACTCTAGAACGGTTTTGAATTCTTTGGCATGACCGACTTCGACTCCGGGCATATTGGCCAAAAAGCTTAGCCGACGAGCAGCTGGATTAGGAAGGGGCAGTCCACCAGCTGGCAGTATGAAGGTGGTTCTACGGGTACAGGAGGTAAGGACACCTGCAATGAATTGTTAATATTAATACAGGTTCATCACCCTTGGTGCCGTTGGGATGGATGGCTGAATGTTATAATACAGGACCTGGGCGAGAGAGCGGCGACAAACAACCACGCCGAACCAACCAACTAAGAAGCAAACCCATCCGATCCCTGCCTTACACTAAAGAACAAGGAGCAAACACCCCTTCTCCCTTATTAGGGAGAACAAAACAGCCCTGACACGGGCTACACAAGCGCACCTATAAAAGTACTAGGGGAACAGAAACCCTTGAACCGCACCCTTTCCCACAGAAAACTCTGCCAGGTCCTGAAATGAGTGAATGGCCTTACCCTTCCTTGAGCAGAAACGTGCCCTGAAACATGTCTCCTAGAAAAGCTAGAACTATTAATAACAATATCAAGCCGGCTCTACAAAAACCCGCTGGGAAGTGTGACCGCCCTCCTAAATCATATATCACCACACACCAGCACAAGAAGGCTAGGGTCATCCAGTAAGAAAGGTGTGATAGGGTACTAGGATCCTAACCGGGGGGGGGGGGGGGGGGGGGGGCTCAACCAGTAGTAAATAATAATACAATGCAACATGACACAAAACTTATTACTGAACTGAGGGACAGCATACATGACGAAACCTAGAGAAACAAACATGACAGAGATCAGCAGACTGACAACAACGTGACAAGTTTATCTGTTTTGATGCGATGGTTGCTTGTAGATCGATGTTTCCAGCTTTACAGGAGGTTGGGTCGGTGTCCTTGTTGAGATACACACACACACTTTGTCTCTCACACTATGTAATGTGTGATACTCTCTCAAATGTAAACAAATTTCAATAAAGGGGGTAGAGGTCCTTCCCGTGCAACGTAACAAAAAGTGGCAGTGAAAAAAAATCTAGAAGTTGCCTTGCAGGGCCCTATTATTTTAACCCCATAACTGTACTGGGAAAGTGGGAATTATCACTCGAAGAATTAATCACTATTATGGCCCATAGACTCTTTAATAAGAGTTTTCTAAGAAAATCGACAGTTCTGGGTATTGTGGAGTTGTCCTGACTATTATACCTGACTGTAATGTCGCACACAGTTCGGAGAGGGCAGGTTTTAGTCTTTACAATAGTGAAGAAGGTAGAGTACTAAGAAGCTGGAACCGGAACCATCCCCGAACCATCTCATTACATTAAATATGGTGGGGGGGGGGTGCAACTAGATTTACCATCACATATTGATCTAGTCAGAATAGTAGGCCAGACAGGACATGCCACCTGTAAAGCGGGGTGGGTATTCCTGGAATAGAGGGGGGCCATGATGTCTGGTGAGGTGTATGTATGGTATATTACGGTGGGAATTTTAACGGCCATTATGATAAGTATTTTAAACAGAAATATGTGACGGTGGCGGGTATGTAATTGAGCTGAGCGTCACCTCAACACAATCGACTATCGATATATTTAAAATATTGGAGTGAATAAATTTTAAATATTCTCGCATGCATGTGAATTGTGTGTGTGTGAATTCAAAGGCTAAACAAGACAGAGAAAGACAAACATTGCCTTGTTCGCGTTCGACCCTCCTTCGTTTGAAGAAAAAACAAGACAAACAGAGGTCGAACCTAGAGAGATAAATCCGACAGAAGTCAGAACTCAAAAAGTAGATACACTTTCCTTTTTTTGAATGTCCGAGCGGGGTCCTGGCTTGGTTACGAAATAACCCTTTGGCGCGATGGCAAGGGAGGGCCGGTAACTTCGCTACCAAGTCCTGGCAAGGATTAAATGATCTTAGATCAATTACTAATTAACAACTCCACATAAATGTACGTAATTAATGTTAATCACATTCTGTTAATTTCAGGTACGGAGTTTTCTGGCAGAGTACATTGAATCTCGACCCTGGAAGAACTATAATGTTGATGATCCCTCACATTTTGTTACCATGCAAAATGAGTTTATGGTAAGTGAACTTGAAACTCGGATACTTGGTTAGCCGGCTATAATTCTCCAGATGTTGGTGTTATTACTGCATAACAACTTTTCTTGCTAGAAGGACAATTCCATGAACTTGAAACTTGTTATTTTACCACGTTACTCCATATATCATCCGATAAATTCCTCTTGTTTCTTACAACAATTTTACACTTTCCTCCCCCCTCTCCTTCCCTCTCTTCCCCCAGAACTTCCAAGAGGCTGCAAAACGAAAGATAAAAGAAATGAAAGATAGTGGCGATGTTGATATGATCGTACGGACATCGGTTTTGCTGGAGGAGGATTGTATGACCATATTTAAATCTTTCAACGGGAAAGCTCCCGAGTTCGTTGGACACATACAGAATCTACTGGACGAGGTAATATTCAGAAGGGATAGTATCTGGATGTCGAATGAAGACACCTGCACAGAGTTAGGAGAGTTCATAGAAAGTTGTCACGCAGCTCCCCTGATCACTAACCACATAACATCTAATCAGGAGTTAAAGATAGTTCACGGTGAGAGTGAGATGAAACCCATCGTAAATAGTAACGGTGCTGTATCACTACTTAACGACCTCGAGGGATCATTCTTTGCTCTGACTGTCAGGGAAATCCAGCAAATCATTCAGAAGTAAGAGATGTTTTTATGAAGGAGTAAGATATGTTTTTATGAAGGAGTAAGATATGTTTTTATGAAGGAGTATTAAGGGAATGCGGTCTATCATATTAATATTTTACATCTCGGTAGATGACCTGGTTATGTAGCATTCCACATCCCACAGTATTGATAAGTTGACTATCAAAGTGGGTGATCAGTATGATTATCAGCGGTTAACACAAGAGGACCTGCACAGGAAAACAAACCAGTTCCGGAACAGAGCTGCTAATACTTCAGAGGCTGAATGCCAACAGGTATAATATACCTAAAAAAACTGTTTTTAGTTGCTGTGTGAAATATGACTGAGATGGTTTGTATGTACATAACTGTATGTTATGGCAACTCTATCTCTCTCTCTCTCTCTCTCTCTCTCTCTCTCTCTCTCTCTCTCTCTCTCTCTCTCTCTCTCTCTCTCTCTCTCTCTCTCTCTCTCTCCCAAGTAACCATGACGACTCTCTCCCCAGTAACCATGCCAATTCTCTCCCCAGTAACCATGACAACTCTCTCTCCAGTAACCATGACAATTCTCTCTCCCCAGTAACCATGCCAATTCTCTCCCCAATCACCATGACAACTCTCTCCCCAGTCACCATGACAACTCTCTCTCCCCAGTAACCATGACAACTCTCTCCCCAGTAACCATGACAACTCTCTCCCCAGTAACCATGACAACTTTCTCCCCGGTAACAATGACAGCTCTCTCTTTCCAGTAACCATGACAACTCTCTCTCCCCAGTAACCATGACAACTCTCTCCCCAGTAACCATGACAACTCTCTCTCCCCAGTAACCATGACAACTCTCTCTTTCCAGTAACCATGACAACTCTCTCCCCAGTTATCATGACAACTCTTTCTCCTCAGTTTGAAGTAATGCGGACGAATTGCAACCAGACACTTCAGATGTTACACAATCAGATTCTAAAACTCTTATCAGACATAATGAGCCTCCTTGAGGCTGGGAAACGATACATCCAGGATGCATTTGATTGCGTCGTCAAGGTAACCCAGCAGCTACTGTTTTTATTTATTAGGGTTAACTACTACTGTTCTGGTGGTGATTCTGAAAGGATGATCCGGCACTATACTGTCTCGCCTTGTTGAGTAAGGGGTGGGAGACACCGGCCTTACTCAACTTGAGACTTGGCTGAGTCCCAGATGAGCAACCCAAACCAAACCAAAAACTGTTTAGTATATTTATACCGGCCCATTTCCTAGGAGATAGATGAGTGGAAAGATAACCAGCGATATTGTATGATAAGTGGTAGACCCCCTCCCTCTCTGGATATCATTGAACGAAACACATCTACACTTATTGATATTCTCATATCTAACTGTGGTTATTATATTCGATTGTGAGTTGCATCTTCTGCTCAGTTGCCTCAAGAATTCTTCCCGCCCTCCTCTATCTGGCTGGCGACAGATCGGGTCGACGCCGCCATATAGTCCTCTAATAGACAAAGGAGAGTTCATTGTCCGATAGTTCACGTAAACCCTTCCCCAGACAAGATCAAGTAAACGATAAGCCAGAGTTCAAGGCACGGTTACACACCTGGTATAATGAACATACAACGTTAATTGGAACAATTATCTCACGGTGTTTCATTGTAGACCAACAACCCCCACAGGTATTTTGATCGGGGCTTGGGAATAGTTCTCTAGGAATCAATTAGTTTGGTCGGGAATATTTCTAAAAATGATTGGTCTGGGAATAGTTCTGGTCTAGCTTTTCTCGTTGCTCGAGTATAATTTCCCACAATAAAAGATGCGAGTTCTAAAATTATTATAACCCACTTTAGTAGGTTACGTTGCCCCGTTATGGTTTTATTGCTTACAAATTGCTCCCTGCAATCTCCTTTTCTATCTCTCTTTATATTTGCTCCCTCCCTCTTTCTCTCTCTCTTTATCTCTCTCTTTCTCTCTCTCTCTCTCTTTCTCTCTCTCTCTCTCTCTCTCTCTCTCTCTCTCTCTCTCTCTCTCTCTCTCTCTTTCTTTCTAATTCTCTTTCTCTCTCTTTTTCTCTCTCTTTTTCTCCCTCTCTACCAAGGTACTCTCTTTCTCCTCTTCTATCTTTTTTCTCTTTCAGGTCATGAAGAAAGACACCCGATTTTCAGCTTCAGTGCGAATTATCGCCGGTGAAAGATGGGGTTTAGCGCTGAAACAACCAACGGTAAGGAAAGTTTACAAACTCTGTCTTCACCATATTTTCTCTAGTAGCAGAACGTACTCCATTTTGTCTAGATAATCGTTAGAATTTCGGCTCCACCACCACATCTCGTTTCAGATAAAAGTATGCTTGATAAACGCAGACCAGGCTCATAGAGTTCTCTACGCCCTCAACAAATCGAATGATATTTCACAAATACACCGATGTGGAGAGGTTTCAAATGGTGAAAAGGTAGGTGTTCAATTCACAAACCGTGTCAAGTATCATCAATCAACTCAATTTCTGTGCTAGTATTTTGGGTAATACAGTCGGACCCCGATTTACTGGGATGCTCGTATCGGGGGAAAGGGGGATGGGTAAATTGGGGTTCGACTGAACCACGGAAATTGAATCCTAATATTACTCTCAAAGCACCATTTTGGTTTAAATTGGTTTTCATCTCGACTGTATTACCAGACACTACTAACTACATAATCTGGCATTAAAGAATAAAACTAATAAACTCAGTAACTACTGTGACTATTTCACTACTAAAGCTCTTTATATTACACCAGCCCTGAGTCCCTAAATTCCCTCCCAACTCCCATTCTAGTATGTAATTCTCTCTCTCCCCCATTCCAGCCCCTACCCCATCCTAATAATCCTCCCCCTCCCCCATTCCAGCCCCTACCCCCATCCTAATAATTGCATCCCCCAGATGATGGAGTATTCGTCCATGACGAAAACAGTCAGTCTCAATTTCAAGAATCTAGTGTTACGGAAACTAAACAGAACTACGGATAGAAGGGCCTGTGAACTGGTGACAGAAGAGAAATTCGCTGTCTATTTTCAGTGTACGGTACGTATATATCAGAAACAATATAAATCTAACTATTCTCCAGACAGTAATTCCCTCCTACTATAATGTCCCCTTGTCACCCATCTAATTCCCATCTAATTCCCATCTAATTCCCATCTAATTGCCCTCTAATTCCCATCTAATTCCCATCTAATTGCCCAGGTAAACATGCCCTATAAGGATACCTACCAGCTGAGTGAAGTTGTAAAAACCCTCCACGCCATCTCCCTACCAGTAACTGTCATTGTACATGGATCCCAATCCCCCGCGGCCGAGGCCACCATTTTCTGGGACAACTGCTTTGCTCCTCCTAATAGGGAGGCTTTTAATCATCCTGGAGCCCACCCATGGGGCCAACTTAAGGTTTGGACTGAATATCCTAATTCTGTTATGATTTCTTTGTATTCTTCTAGAATATTCGGATCTAGAATATTCGGATAAATACAGGGTGGCCCATAAATTTTGGACCTTTCTAAATATAATTTCCCTTCTCCAGGATAGGATCAACGACTTGTTTCATAAGATGACAGAAAGGCCACTGAAAACCGAGGCCCTGGCCTACCTGGGTACCAAAGTTCTCAATGTAGATGATACCAAGGATATAGATAACCACCTGGGTGAGTTGAAGTGTAGGCCCTTTTTTCGTTACAGCCTCTTATCGGGGGGGGGGCCAACGAATTTTTTATATATTTCCTTAATTTTGGAATTTTTTATATATATATAAAAATATATAAAAATATATAAAATATATAAAAATATATAAAGTTATATAAATAATATATAAAAATATATAAAAATATATAAAAATATATAAAATAACCCTTTTTTCACCCCTTTTACTTTCAAAAAAGGGGATTATTTCCATCTATTGTTCACTTGAATATGTTTCATAGAGTTAATTTAAGTGTTTGAGAGGGTGATAGCTGTTTTACATAATTGAGAATGTGTTCAAAAGTGAATTATGCACTGTCAAAAGTAGAACTGGTGAAGAGAGGTTCCGGCCTAATAATATCTACCAGTTTTGGTGTGATTTCAATCATTTTTTGTATGTTGATCCGTGCAGATGTACTAGAACTGGTGAAGAGAGGTTGGGATCGCGAAACTAAAAAAACAAATCATTTTTGACGTCATTTTGACGTCATGACGTTATTGACGCGACGTCACGATGTTACAAACGTCACATTGATGACAGAAAATAATCAGGATTATCTAGATGAAGATGCTGACCAAGTTTGAGATCAATTGAATGATATTTGATCCCGCTATGGCGAAAAACAGCTTTCTGTTTTCACACTTTCGGCACAATTTTTTATATATTTTTATATATTTTTTATATATTTTTATATATTTTTATATATTCATATGTATTTTTATATATTTTTATATATTTTATATATATATAAAAAATTATGTTTTTTTTTTCCAAAAAAAAGGTATATAAAATATATAAAAATATATAAAAAATGAGCGTTGGCCCCCCCCCTCTTATCCCCTATTTGTTACAATAAACGTGTAAACTTGTAGTGATCGCAGCTTGGAGACGGGCTGTCCCACCCTCTTTGTGACAACCCTCTTGTCAGCCCCTCATCAGCTGGGTTCATTAAAAGATCTGTCACGTACAGCCCTCACATACACATGCACTTACTGCCGGCCTAGTGTTAGCTGGATTAATATCGGTAAATTTTAATGTGTCGCTAAACACCCCCCTCCACGTACTGGGGGTATGATTAGCTGTCAAAACTGAACACCAATTTGTATCAGCCTAAACTTTTAGCGACCTGGCCAGTGGCCACATTTTTGGATCCATTAGCTCTCTCTCTCTCTCTCTTTCTCTCTCTCTCTCTCTCTCCCTCTCTCTCTCTTTCTCTCTCTCTCTCTCTCTCTCTCTCTCTCTCTCTCTCTCTCTCTCTCTCTCTCTCTCTCTCTCTCTCTCTCTCTCCCTCTCTCCCTCTCTATCTCTCTCTTTCTCTCCTCTCTATCCATCCCTCTATGTCTTTCTCAATGGTAGTGGTTTAACGAAAAATATGCATTGGCGTTTGATGTAGGGGGCAAGGCCGTTATTTTAATAAACTACCAGGCCCGTGATGGTCTCATGGTCTTCCTAGTTTACATACGGTTCCATAGAAGACAATTCGATAGAACTTGTTATGTGTTCTAGAGAGAGGGTCGAGGAAGGCATTATATAGTAGTTCCACGGAATGAAATAAAGAAGAACCCGCTCACCCCTCCAACTACATATATAATATGTACCTTATACTAAATACACAGTGGTGGCCCCACTTGCCCCTAGCCCCCACCAAAGGCTCTGACCCTGGACCCCTTACCTAGACCCTGGGGGTTGCACCTCCAAACCTCCTGCCGTAGCTCACTCTGCACCACTGACCACCTCGCGGCACCTCGGTCGCTAGGTTTGAGGTTGGAACTTGGAGTGTGGCGAAATTTTTCGAAACTCATGACATTTCGAAATATTTCGAAATTGGTGGTAATTCGAACGTTTCGAAATTTTTAGTTTGAACCCCCCCCCCCCCCCCCCCCCCCCCCCCTCCCCCATACACACACGTTGAGCAATACAAGCTCAAATTGGTAAATATCACCGTCCAATGTATTTTTAGTAACGTGGCAAGCATTTGCTAAGGACACCTTGAAGAAACCGTCGGAGCGATCCTTTACCTTTTGGGATTGGATGTACAGCTGTATTGATCTGATCAAGAAACACTTCCTGCCCATGTGGAAAGATGACCTGATTTTGGTTAGTCCACCCCCCCCCCTCCAAGGCCGGGTCATGGCCCCTCTCTTTCCTCCCCCAGGGCCTCCGATGGTAACGTCCACAGCCAATAACTCTGTGGCTGTGAGGGTTACGACACAAAATGTAAGTCACTAAAACCTCACTTTGTTCCAGGGATTCATATCAAAAGCAAGGACAGAGGCCTTGTTGAAGGCACCCACCACACAACCGAACAACTTTCTACTCAGATTCTCAGACTCAACGCAAGGTAGGACACTCTGGGACAAAGAGGGATATTGTCTAGATATTCCACCTCGATAACCTCTTGAGTACGTTGCAATAATTTTTTTCCGGTTTTCTTTCGGTTTTCTTGGTTCATACAGTCGGATCACGATTTACCGGGGCTCTCGGGGGGAGCACATTCTGAAAGGGGTCCCACTGTTGAATATTTGAGTGATACTGATACCCGTGAATCGTGACTCTAGTACTAGTACAACAAAGTACAAACACTGGTAACGCCCCATTGTTCTTAAAATTCGCTTTGTCGGGGGCCGGGGACCAGTTCTGCAAAATTCTGGTTTCCCAAGTGTTCCCAAGTGTACAATGTTCTGGAAACGGGCGGTGTTTCTTTGTTTTCCAATCCGTGTACCTTCCTGTCCTGAACATGTACTTTCCAATCTGTCTGAATCTCCCCCCGGCAGTATGGAAAATACACGTTTCATCCCTTACCCCACCCCTGACTCCCACCCCTGACTCCCTTGCCCTCCCAGGAATGATATCGATATCCTACATAACTGCAGAAAACCAAATTAAAAACCTGATTTACACAGCAAAAGATCTCCAAAAACATGGCCTAGCTGGTAAGTTTAGTAGCAATTCATCACAAAGAGGGACGTCGGACGATGCTTTGATTTGTCTAATTTGGCTAATAAACCCCTTACACTTTCAGAGCGAATCCTAGACCCTCCAGTGTACAAGTTCCTCTACCCAAATATCGCCAAAGAGGTAAGTGTAACATCCCCAACCTCGATAACATCCCTCATACCTGATATCTGATCTGATACCACCATCATCATATCTGATATCTGGCAGCATCATCTTACCTTCCTAAATAAACTCTTGACAAAGGGGTAATTCGTTTTACTCAGTCCTCTAATGCCTGATTCGCCTGACAACAAAGACTAAAGTATGAACCTAATTTTACCCCTGTACCCCCTCAACCTAATTTTACCCCTGTACCCCCAGACGAAGTTCCAGAAGTACTACCGACAAGTCCAGGAGGAGGTGCCAGGATACGAACGAGATCTGATCAAGGCGCACGTGCAACTCGAACAACAACAGTACGAAAGCCCCACCACACCCCAACATTACGATATGATTTCTAGCTCGGAATTTAATGATTCCTTTCTAATGGAGACAATGGACTATGACATGAGTAACCTGCTCCCGGCATTCGATCAGCGGCCCAACTCTAACAATGGCCCTGTTGTCTCGCAGCAACAACAACAGCAACAACAACACCCTGTACATCACCACCCGCAGCACCCGCAGCAGCAACAGAGGCCTCAACAGCAGGTAGTAGTGGGGGCCGCTGATCGGGCCCGGATGCAGCCTGGAAACCCCCGAAAACGATTAAATCCCCTTTCAGAAAGGAACATCTTACCCTAGACCAGTTTCTGAGTATGCCAGTGCAACATCACGTGCAATACCCTCTCTTTACCACTAATACCGCTGACAGTATGATGGATATCGACATATTACTGTAAGATATGTCACGTACGGAATCAATATGCATGGGTGTACATTGTACAACCTAAACCATGTATCTTGGAGAAATTACTACTTTTTCTAAGACATCATGATTGCCCCATGTTTGTGTGTTATGATTTGTGTGGAACTCGATTGAATAATATGTTAGTGATATGAACCGTGTTGCTGATTATTTGCCTGGCATTTGAATTGTGTGTGTAGACTGTGTAAGCTGGCTTGTTCAAGAGTTAATTTCAAACGACTATACCTAACTTTCAAATATATTTTTCAAAGTTCAAGGATTCGCAAAAAATCTTCCGATTTTCTACAACACAATGTGCTAGGTGAAGTTGTTTGAAATTGGCTTAAAAGAAATGAACATGTGGTGTGACTGTGAGAAGAGAGTGAATCATGTAACCCAGTTAGCATTTTGAATTTGGAAACTATAGAAAGAACAACTTCATGTGTGCAGATTCAGAGCTAACTAAGTCAGACTTAGTAAGTCTCTCTCCTAAAACTGACTATCAGAGAAATCCTAAACTTCTTGCATGTTAATGTTAGACATTGTCATGAAAACTGAGTCCGACCTGATCCTTAAATTAATTTAGTAGATCTTTACATGTTAGTTACATAAAAAATCTATTGATTCATGTGCTGATGATTAAGCTATCATGTTAGTCCTAAAGGGGTCATTCTTCAAACACATTTTGCTGGCATGAACATTAAAATGGGAAGATTCCTTGCAGCCTAGATTGACTGGTATTGAACATTACTGATGATCCTACATTGATATAATCTGAATGACCCCTTTTTACTCTATCTCTCTTCCAGTGAAACCTACTGCAGATGATGCGACATCCAGGGATCAAAACACGTGTTCCAAATAGAGAGGGAGAGTCAGAGAGAGAGGGGGAAGGATTGAGAAGATGAGACCGATGGCGATACTATTCCTATCGTGAAAGAGAAAGTGGACTGAAGATAATCTGTTGGCCGTGGAAAAATGAGATGAGATATATCAAATTGATTCTGGAAATTTTTATTGATATGATGTCGATGATAATAACGGGCCCCCGAGGGGAGATATATTAATATTATATAAATCACATTGAAGTTGCATGTTGGCCAGTAAATTCTGTGTGTGCAGGAAATTAAAAGGGTTAATAATCTATTATATACCATAGCTTTATTTAGTCGATTTAACCCGATCAAGAATAAGGTCAGAGAAAGACTATTGGTCGACCAAATCAAGTCAGATACACACAATATGTTGTTGAGTAACATTGTTAGTAACAATGTTACTAATAGTAACAACATACGTTTGTAGTTGTGTAATTTGAGAGAACGGGAGAAAGAGATGTTTTAAAGTCTGCAGCTGTGTTTATACAGTGCATGTATGGGGTAAAATGAGACATGAATCACTTTTCTGAAGCAGTTATTAGAAGCAAGTACAAAGCAACCAGAATGAGCCTTACCTTCCCTATTAGATAAGAAGTAAATTCCGGTTGTTTTGGACTTGCCTTGAAAATCTAGTTTACAGAAAGCTCCATGTCTCATTTGTACTACCTTGTATACACAATCAGACAGTTTTGTGCTCTCTTGTTATTCGTGTTATGGCTCTTATGTTGGCTGTTTTTTGTTTTAAAAATCAATTTTTGTTTTAAAAATCAATTTTCTATTTTTGACTTATTATGACACTACGTGGAAAATCATGAACAATGATGTATGTTTCACCTCATATGGTTATCTCTAAGGGGTCTAATTGGGTGTTGACAGGTGTGGAACTTCTCTCCCTTGCTACGGGAGGCAGCACATGGGAAGGGGGGCTCTTTGTATTTGTGTGTAAATGTCAGTTATGTTTACATTTTGTTCAGTTTGTTGTCGTCTGAGATTATTTATGGCTTATAGGTTTATTAAGTTGACATTTTCACATCAATATTAAGTATCTTATGAATTTCTGTGACCCTTGACTTAATAAATTCTGCTACACACAATCTATGCTAAAGGTTGTCTTTACTCCTTGGGTTGATTTGTAAACCGGTACAGGTGTTATTTCTAGGAATAGAGCAATGGTTAGGTTAAACGCCCTGGTAGATGACCCTCTGTTGTTACTAAACATCCGGGGGGGGGGGGGGGGATTTCCCTTAGACCCTTAATTCTAGATACCCCTTCAACTCTACACCTCACAGCTTAGTAGATACCCTCCGCTTTCGCTCGGATCCAGTATAGGACCTCAGAATTTCTAAATACGTTAGTAGCTAACCCTCTGACCCTTTTAGACACTCCTCTGACCCTTCTAGATACCTCTCAGATCCATCGACTTTATCTAGTAGGATCTGAGGGTCATATTATACACTCTTACGGGTGTCCAGTAGGGTTTGAGGTATATCTAGAGGCGGCTAAGAGATGGGTAACAAACTCGTAGTCTCTAGCAGGGTCTGAGGGGTATTGAGAGGGTCAGAGGGGTGTGTGGAAGGGTCTGGGGATATAATAATATCTAGTAACATATGAGAGGTATTTCCCAGTTTTTCATATAGGATGTGAGAGGTATCTAATAACGTCTGAGGCTATAGTAGGCTCTGAGGCGTATCTAGCAGGCTCTGAGGGTATCTATCAGGGTGTGAGGGGTATCTAGTGGGCTCTGAGGGGTATCTAGTAGGCTCTGAGGGGTATCTAGTGTGCTCTGAGGGATTGACAAAAGTATTTAATACTAATTTTCATGTGTTTAATTCATGTATTTAAATACAAATCATTCACTAATTTGAAGAAACGTGTTTTGAGATTTCCTTTTTATGTATCATGGATAATTTATGATATCACACTTGTCAGTAATGTCATTGTTTGTAAATGTAATCAGTTTTTGTGTGTAAGTCAAAGGGGGGAGAGGTCCTATATGCTGCCTCAGCTCGGAAGGGGTAGCGTGGGGCAACCTTTTAACACCTAATTAGAGGGGGAAGGAGGAATCCGTAGAGTGTGAGATAACCTGGGATCTTCATGATTTTTCATGTACTGTCAATTTAGACAAAGTTGTTTTTTCGAGTCAGAGGACCTTTAAAAACGAAATATCTTTGTTTATGTTGCTTCACACATGGTCAGGCTTGTTGGGTAAAGGGGTTACTCAATGCATGGTCGGGGGAGGGAACCTTCTCTTCCTGGCGACAACAGGGATCGTAGTTATAAATTCATTTGACTCGCACTACTGCAACATTTGTTAAAAACCAGTCCTAGTCTGGTGCTGCAGACCCCATCTGAGCCTGTCTGGCGGCGCCAGACCCCAATTTGATTCTCAAATCTCTCTAATCTGAGCGCGCGACAGTGCGCTCAGATGGGTCGCGGCGCCAGACAGATCTGAGCGCACCGTCGATAAAATCGGGGTCTGGCGCCGCCAGTTGAAAACGGGGTATGGCTGCCAGGCCAATACTCTGAGCACGGTTCTCGTGCGCTCCACGTGCAGAAAGATATGAGAATAGGGTCAGTAGAGGCCAATGCTCTGACAGAGTCATGGGTCGTCATGTTGTAGGGTGGACTCTCACTTTAACTTCACCGTTTGGCGTTTATAAAATGATGCCCCAGCAAATTGAAGAAAAAATGAATAATCAGTTTTTCTGTGGAAATTATAGATTTTACAAACTGTACAGTTCACATTTGAAAAGAGGTCATTTCAGAGGTCATGTCTATGTCAGGCTACCATTCGAGGAAATATTATATAGAATTAATGTCTGTCAGAAAATCAAAAAAGTCACACACTTCGAATCCCTTACATCCGTATATCGGGGGAAGCAAATACTTGTTCTTTCTTCTTCCCCCATTCTGTATACAGTATAGCACTGCTCTCAAACAAATAGAAGAGTCTGCACTGCATTCCCCTTGTTTTACAAGTCTGTACCACCCTCTGATTCCTATCTAGGAGCATTTCCAAACTGCAATTGCCACGCTTCCACCGAAAAACATGTAAAGAAGGTTTTTAGTTTCGTATGTGATCTCAAACCCAAATCCTTCTCCCACCACAACGTGCCAGCTACTCCCAAACTTCTTATCCATATTTTCTTTGATCATCTTAGAAGCTGCCTGAAAATTAGAGGGAGAGATAGTGTGTAGTAACTTGAATTATGGGTTTGGAATCGGAGATCGCGATTCTATTAAAATTACAGTTTCATGACTGTGGGCTTCTTTTTACCTCATTACTGGAAGCAAACTTCTCGCAGGCTGTTACACACAACTCCATCGCTTCAGTCCGCATCTCCTCAGCCATATCAGAGTGCTGAAAATGGGAAAAAGGTTTTAACTTTTATCCTGTAAAGTCCTTTCTTGGGTTCTGTAGCGCTTGTCAGCGCGCATTTCCAAAACAGCAACAACTGTCGGGTTCGTGCACGCAGTGCTGAAACGACGCGCGGGTTTGCTTTCTATAGCAAGTTTGGCGAGCGCATGGCAACGTTCATAGCAACGCGGTAGACCTTATCAAACTTTGGGTAACGACTTCTGGCACATTTCACGGTTCGGAGAAAAATCTTACCCTTATCAAAGGAAAACTGTGTAATCTCCTGTGATCATTCTTGTCACCGACATCTTTCTTTTCCTCATCACCCATCCTTGCTAAAAAAAGGCGTAGACTGTGAAGTGTGAATCGTAATTGAGCCCGAATAATTCGGACCGAATTTAATAGTTTTGTACTTTTTTTTAAACAGTAGACCACCAGATACCCATATCTTTCAAGCAGATAATGACAATCATTTAAAACTGGGTTCTTAAAATACAGCTCCTGCTGCAGTAAGAACAGTGTGTACCGCTTAGTATATGACAAGCACGTTGCACAAGTTAGATTGCATGGCAGAGCCACACACGAACAGCACTGTATAGATTAAACTGATCTTTCACACGTTCCTCTCCAGTCTCTGACAGTGGTGTCTGGGTACTGTTACCAAGTAGGCTAGGGAATTTCTGTCCGTCATTTTGGGGCCAATTTGGGAACTTGCATTGTGTCCCAATGGGGTCCCAGGAACACCAAAAATAATTTCTACTTCAACCGAGATGGAGAACATGCCCAAAATGACCACATCCTTTTCACCTTTTGCCTGTACATTTATTTACAGCCTGAGCCAAACACCCAAACAATGACAACTTCGCTTTGGATTGGGGCAGAGACGTAAATGAGGACACTAAAATGTGTAGAATGACAAGCAGAATCGATTGAGCACAGGTTGCTATCTTTTCAGCTTCGAGAGATAATTGGATAAATGATGATGTGCATAACCGTTGTAGCTGCTCAGGAGCAGTAACTTTGCGTCATTGGAGCATGATAAAATTACAGCTAGGGCGGATTAAGAGCTCGGGACAATCGAGTCGGTAGAAAACGGGGCTACTGAAACACTTTCATCACACTTTCATTAGCGATTGAACATATCGACCGATTGTTGCGGGCAGAAGGTGAAGGTGATGAGGACGATGTTAATAACCTCGACTATAAAAAGGCCTTTGACAATGCGTTATTTAATTCACCACGCTCCTACGGGAGCTTCCCTTTTTAATATCTCTTATGAAACCCCTAGCGAAGTCTGACATGTAACATCCTCTCCGGTTGGCGGTTGTTAATGATATTGATTCTTGGTGTTATCCTGTCAGAGGAGGGGACGTGGAAGCCACAGATCGAGAAGGTATCAGTATCGGCATCAAGGGATGCAAACTGGATTCTGGGGGCGTTCAAATGCAGATCAGGTAATGTTATGACGACTCTTTACAAAACAATTGTTCGCCCAATCCTGGATATTTGTTTTGCATTGTGGAACCCGTCAATTTCATCGGTGAAATTGCCCAATTAGAGCAGGTACAGCGAAATTTTACCAGGCTGCCAGGACTACTGGGAAGGATTTCCTGCAGAGCGCTATGTCCTGATACATAATATAAAGTTCACAATCTGCAAGGGACTAGCCCCAACCGGACCGGCGGACCCGGATTTGACTTCAAGAACGTACCCTTTGTATTGGCGTCCACTATGCCTGAAAATTCCTTTTCGGTTCTTGGGGCAAATAGCCCTCACTTGGATTTTGTGAAATTTCCCACGGTCATTGCTCCACCCCCTGATGAGATAGAAATTTTGAGGTTGGAAAGTACTTGACATGATCAACCTAACACAATAATTTCACATCTCTATCTCATCACATCTCATCATTTGAATTTGAATCAGGAGGTGGAGCAATGACCGTGGAAAACCCCAAGTGATATATGAGGGCTATCCGCTATTGTTGCATGAGTTTTCCTTTAGAAGTCCGTGCCCCGGCTCAGAGTGTAGTCCAACAAGAAATTTCCATGAACACACGAGTACCATCCTGGTTGGTGATAAATCAGTGCAGTGATACTTCCGAGGTGCCCTCCTAGTACAACCTTGAATTCATTAACAGTCCAGGTCTCTTTGAGAGTGTCAGTGGAACTCCGTGACTCCGTCATATTGACCACACACACACACAGCACCCTCCATGAAATGGAGGGATAGAATGGCTGTTAATGTCTTTCTCTCCCCTTTTTAGAGTCGGGATGGAGGATTCGGCTTTTTTCTTTTTCTCTCTTTCTCTCTCCTCACTCCTGCATCAAGTCCGATGACCGATTAACCAGCCTCCTAGCCGGTCCATCCTGGTAAATAGCGTCTGGGTACTTGCTCGGACGACAGCTAAATGCTAATGACTACCGTGGGCGCCCAGTGCAATCCCTGCCTGGGTATTCCAACTTCCAAGGAGGATGCCGGAGGATCTTGTTTAGTATCTTGTAATCTTGTAATCCTCTTTGCGCAGATACTGCACAGGTGTCAGCTCCTCATAGAGCCTCCCCCTCCCTGGAAGCTATGGAGGCGAGACACTGTGTTGAGACGCGCACCATTGCGACGCGCATTTTGGCTTTGCGACGCGCATTTTGGCATTGCGACGCGCACATGCGCTTCATCGAGTCACCGGGTGGTCGGTCTGGGAATCTCTCCAGCCATTTACCAAGAAGGACTTTGAATGAGTTATGAGGCTAGGTCTTCTTCTGCCGTATTCACGTTACATGGTAGGGTTAATAATAATAATATCGAATATTTATATCCCGCTATAATGCGTTAAATATGCTAGTTCACTACTCGTTTGTACTAGAACTAAAAGATATACTTAAAGAACATCGAGATTACTGTTAAAACTAACACCGCGTCTATAGCGGCCTTCTCAGAGCCAGAGAAATGCCATTTAAGCTATTTTGATAACAAGAAATAAAAATGAAGAAAGAAAGTTTAATCAGTAGAAGTAGTATAAAAACATGTGATAGTATGAAAAAAGAAAGAAAGATAGATAATTGTAATATTGTTAATTAGTCAGACTTAAAGTAAGAGTGGCGCGCCGTGTTTTCTCACAAAACTTAGTGGATGAACGGGGAGTACCACCAGGACCATTGGTACGGTATCGAAAATTTCCAATTCTGTTTCGTTCATTAGTTATGACGTAATATGTTCATTATTTCAACTTTCATAAAATTGCTCTACAGAAAAATCTGTACATTGTGGATTGAAATGGATGCTTGCATCGTGTTCAGCGTCAAAAAATAGCCGGGGTACCAAATTTTGGTGTCTCTACCTTGTCTGTGACGCGAGATATCGACAATTATCAAAAACGACCAAAATGGGTGAGAGAGAGATTGTTATCTTTGGGTGCTAGTTGTTTGTGCGCGCCACCCACTTGTAACAAACTCTCTTTCTCTCACTTTGGTCGTTTTTGATATTTGTCGATATCTCGCGTCACAGATAAGGTAGAGACACCAAAATTTGGTACCCCGGCTATTTTTTGACGCTGAACACGATGCAAGTATCCATTTCAATCCACAATGCACAGATTTTTCTGTAGAGCAATTTTATAAAAGTTGAAATAATGAACATATTACGTCATAACTAATGAACGCGACAGAATTGGAAATTTTCGATACCTTACCAATGGTCCTGGTGGTACTCCCCGTTCATCCACTAAGTTTTGTGAGAAAACACGGCGCGCCACTCTTACTTTAAGATGGAGCTAAGTTTAAAACAGTGTGAGGGAAGTGGAAGTGTGAGGGAAGTGGAAAAAGTTGAAAATGGTGAGTAAGGTGGATGAAGTGGAAAGGGGTTAGGGTTAGACATTAGGGTTAGGATGAAAAACAATAAATTAAACATTAATTCACAGTGCCTTCATCCTCGGATCCTCAGTCTAATTTTCTCGTATTCCTCTTGTTCCTCAGGTCACTGGTTCAGTGTTCGTTAGACTTGGATGCCTGATGCCAGAGGATCGTTTGTTTTGTTCAAACCGGGGCGCGGGGAGGGGGGGGGGGTCGAACAAGGCAAAGGATCGTTTGGCAAACGCTGCTGGCCCCCACGGGATAAGGCAGGCTTTTCAAGAGGATCGTTTGGCCTACGCTGAAGGCCCTGAAGCCGTGGGAAACGCGCGCACTAGGGGTCTACACTCTACAGTGCATGCCAAGAGCCGAGGATCGTTTTTTAAAAAGAAAAACAAAAAGGGGGGGGCGGCCAATATCGGCCTTAAAATAAAATATATAATAAATTATACAGTAGAAATCAATGGAATCAATAAATTATTGTGGAATTAGTCCATACGATATAAATATTCATCAGCGTCACTTGCAGCCGCCTTGCCCCTGCCCCGATATCCCCTAATCGATACAGTTATTGAGCGAACCATCGCAAATGATAAGCGCAGTCTAAGATACCGAATACAGTCCTGGCGCTCATATCCAGTTTTGGAAGATTTTCGGTGGGCCAACTGTTTCAGTGTGTTCTGAAATTCTCTACCAAGTCCGCCTGATGTTGACATGACAAGCGGAGTGAACACCGCCTTCTCAACCTGGAGAACTCGTTGCAGATAAGCTTTCTTCTTCTCAGTTTCATGCTTCTCATAGATCTTCTGTATACTCTGGTTGGCATTAGACTTTACCCTTGGATTAAAAATCCTTACGTCAAAATAGGTACAGTCTAAGCTTGACCAGAGTCCACGGGTTCTGATGTCAAGGCGAGCCCCGTCTGCTGTGATGGTCCCAGCTGGAAGGGACGTCCCCCGAACGTTGAGAAGGTGAGGTTCGACCTTGGTATCGAGGCCGACAGTGCTAAGCTCTTTCGCAATAAAGTCTCTCACGTTGTCGTGCCTGTAGTTAACAAATCCTCCAAGTTTGCAGGAGATAGCATGATCGATACTGTTAGCTTCTCCGCATGTACACTGATCTGGTAGAGGTTCGCCAACAAGGGGGAGATTGTACCTAGCCGAGATAGCGTCGAACCATTCCTGTCGGTTTAGAGTGAAGTTAAGAGATTCTAGTGGGAGACAAGTTAGCCAGGAGGATGCACCCTTTTCGGCCAGGAGATCGAGGGTCCTCTTCTCTTCTGGTGTCGATTTTGATTTTATTTGATCGATTGCCGTCTGATGTTGATCGTTTTTCGTTCGACGCACAATGAGTTTGTTCTCTGAGTTTTTGACATCATCTGCAGTAAACGTATCTTCCTGGTTCAGCACAGCTGCAGACAGATTTTCAGTCATGAGTTTGGAGAAATAGTACTCGCTATCCGATGTAGCGACGGGGTTTTGAATCCCGAGTCCTCCAAATCTCGCTGGAAGAGAGAAAACTGATCGAAGTCTCTCGTTGATAACAGGTTGTCCAGTCATAGAAGGGATGAGTTGCTGCAGAATTGAATCCTCAATCGGGCCCAACTTCTCGCTTTTCTTATCTTGTATGTTGCTCGTCTCACCTATCCTGCAAGATATAAATCTTCAACGGTCATCCTAACATGAATCAGGAAATTGCTCTAATTCTTGGCAGGCAAATGGCCGGTGCCCCCGCAAAGATAAAGAATATAATTAGTTCTTTCAAGCCGGACCTTACAATTGCTGCTATGTCCAAGATTTACAATTCCTCTCGATTTGAGTTGCCTGACCTTGAAGCTTGTGCCGAGTATCTCAAGATTCCTCTCGCCGACCCTAATGGCGACAAATTGTATACCAAAGCGAGCCTCTCCACTCGTGTCACCCTTGCCCTCAATGCCACTCTGCCCTGCATGTGCGGCGTTTGTAAAACACAGTACACACCGATTGATGACCCCCCTTTCCTTTGTTTCCGGTGTTTCAAGCCTTCACACAATTGCCCCGCCCTCTTGCAGCTGAAATTATCCCACCCTCCATCAGATCCTGCTCAGTCTGCCGGTTTGTTTTGGTTGTGTGACACATGCCAAGTTAAAACCTCCCTCATACCCCCAAGAAAACAGAAAACTCCCCATATATCATCTACACCTCCTGATATTCAAACCAGTATTCCACCCGACATCACCTCTACACCCCCCGAGGTTCCAAGCAGTGCTACACACAATAACACTGATATCACACCCGAGGAACAAGATAACACCCCGGTACCAGACCCGTCCGATCCCCTCTACCAGCCCCCTCCACCAATCACAGCCGACCCTCTCAATGATGATGCTGTCCGCCGCATGTCTGAAGAGATAGCACGCATTAACAAACCACCCACCGAACTTTGTAGGCGTTACCAAGCAGGCAAATGCCCACATGGCAACTCAGGCCGTAAGGTGATTCGTGGCGAGTTATGTAAGTACCTACATCCAGTTAAATGTTGGAAGTTCATTAAACATGGTACTAGCCCCCCTAATGGGTGTGATAAAGGAGACCAGTGCAATCTTTTCCACCCCTTGGTATGTCACAGAAACCTTCAAGGTGAAGTTTGTCTGCCCTTTTCAGTGGATAGATCTCGCTGCACACTTGTACATAACCATATACAATTCAGTAACCCTGATGTGCAAGGGCCTGCCCACCTGGTACGACCCCCCCGGCGACATCTTCTTGCATCTATCCAGCCCCATCCTGTCAATACAAATATGACAGCCCCCCTCCATATCCCCGGTGCTCCTGCTCCCACTCAAACACCTTCTGCACCCCATGTCCCGGCTGCACCTGTCCCACCCCAGGCTCCAGGTGCACTCGTTCCCTCCCAGACCCCTTTTGTATCTGCTACATCGGCCTCTGACCATTTTTTAGAGATACGAGCACTAAAGGAAGGAATGAGAGAGCTTATCCAGCAAGTCAAGGACCTCCAGGTCCGGGATCTACCGGCCCCCACCCCCCATGTGGTCCCTATCCCCCAACAGATACCCCCGCCCGCTCCACCAGTCCATACGACACATCCTTCGATGGGGCAGCCCCAAATACCACCCAACCCCTACCTGCCCTACGCAGTACACCCCTACTCCTACCCATGGACCCCACAAGCACCCCACGTGTACCCCAACCATACTCATCCCTACTTCTACTAAATGCACGGGGGATTAACCCATCTGCCCGCAGTGTTTCCAGGTGGAAGGTCCCTGCACTGCAGACATTTTTGGAAGATGAGGCATCCATAAATCACTCCCTGCCTTTTATCTTCCTATCTGAAACCTGGCTGAAATCGTACATTTCTGATGCCCAGATTAACATCCCTGGTTACACGGTGCATAGATCAGACAGAGGCCTGCGGAATGGCGGTGGTGTCGCTCTATACTCGAGAATTGACCTCCCCGTATCATCTTCCCTAGCCTTCGATAACTCAGTATGCCAGGCAGTTGTTTGTAAGTTTGACCACGCCAAATGGTTAGTTGCATCTGTCTACCGCCCCCCTGATTCATCGGTATCTGAATTCTCCGAACTCATTGCCTTCCTGAGATCGTGCCTAAGTGATGTAGACGATGACTACTCTCTGTTTATTGGTGGTGATCTAAACTTCCCGGATATTGACTGGAGTTCCAATTCGGAGAGAGGAAAAGGTTCAGACTCTTGTTCCTTATTCTCGCTCATGGCTGATTTCTTTCTCAACCAAGTCATCCTCACCCCAACCAGGGGAAGTAATATCCTTGATGTACTCCTCACTAACCAACCTCTCCGGGTGGCCCAGGTGTCCACGGAGGCTACTAAAATGTCGGATCACCGCCTCATAGACATCGCACTTACCTCCCCACCCCTAAATACACCTGCCCACCATAGCCCTCCAGCTGCCCTAGGATTCCGAGCCCTTGACTTCTCTCGAGCAGATTGGACTGCGATCAAGCAAGATCTGATCTCCACTGACTGGTCCCTACTTCGAGATGAAACCTCCTTCGTTGAGTTCCCGATTACCCTGACCCACAAATTCCTCGAAATCTGTGAACTCCACACCCCTACCCGCCCAGCTCGCTCCGGTAAGCCCAAGATTCTGAACTGCCTTCGGCGACGCAAGAAGAAGCTAAGAACTAAGCTTGCTGCTCTACATTCCCACCCCTCTCCAAATCCCGCTTCAATATCTGCTGCTACGGACCAACTTGCCTCCACAGAGTTCGAACTGGGTGAAGCCCTGAACAATCTAAGAGAGAAGAAGGAAAAGTCAGTGGTTAAAACTATGAAAACCAACCCCAAGGCTTTTTATAGTTTCGCCAAACAGATGAACAAGCTCCAAACTGAGATTGGCCTTCTTTTCGATTCTAAAGGGAACGCTGTTTCGGATCCCGCCTCAATAGCTGATCTTTTCCAGGACAAGTTTACCGAATCCTTTTCCGATCCATGTGCCCCGGGTCTTTCCATCAACGTTACCCCTCCTACCATCTCCACGCCATTCCCTGATCTCCTGTACACCGATATTCAAGGGGATCTCATTGCTGCCCTAAAAGAACTCAATCCTACTTCCGGTTCTGGACCGGATGGTGTTCCAGCGGTATTCCTGAGAGAGTGTAGGACTGAGGTGGCTGTTCCCCTTGCATTACTTTTGAGAGAGTCAGTCGAACTGCGCAAGGTACCAGACTACTATAAACGTGCGACTATCACTCCCCTCCACAAAAAGGGGTCCTCCTCCGATCCCAGCAACTACCGCCCTATATCTATGACCTCTCATATCATGAAGTCCTTTGAAAGGGTAATGAGAAAGCACTTTGTGTCTTTCATAGAGGAGAACAATATCATCTCTGACAACCAACATGGTTTCCGAGCGGGCCACAGCTGTCTCACCCAGCTCCTGAGTCATATCGATGACGTTATCGAGGGTTTAATCGAGGGGTCTGCAACAGACACCATCTTCCTGGATTTCTCTCGTGCCTTTGACCGAGTCGACCACCGCCTCCTGCTTTCCAAAATGGAATCTTACGGCTTCCCTACCCAGATCACTGACTGGATAGCCTCATTCCTGATTGGTCGTACCCAAACCGTTGCGGTCCAAGGTTCCCTCTCCCGTATTTCCCTAATTCTCAGCGGCGTCCCACAAGGCACCGTGCTTGCCCCTATCCTATTTCTCCTCTTTGTCAACGACCTAGAGGATGTCATCATGCACTCAGTGATACGGTTCTTTGCGGATGACACCCGTCTCTCCAAACACATCACCTCCTCGAGAGACGTATCTCTGCTCCAATCCGACTTGTCAGCTGCGATTTCTTGGGCCCAGCGCAACAACCTACAGCTCCACGACAAGAAATTTGAACTGATTATCTCAGAGCCTACTAGTTCCTCCCTGTCCCTCCTCAAGGAACTTCCGGAAACAGCCAGCCTCCGTCAGTACATGACTCCCTCTGGATACCTCGATGAGTCCTCAAGCGTAAGAGACCTTGGTACCCTAGTTTCCTGTGACCTCTCCTGGTCCAAACACATTGCTGCTATAGCCAATAGGGGCCGCTCCATGGCTAGCTGGGCTCTAAGTGTATTTGGAACCAGAGATAGAACCACGATGCTGACCCTGTACAAGTCTCTGGTCAGAAGCCACCTAGAGTATGCCTGCCCCCTGTGGGACCCTCACCTGGTCAGCGACATCAGGCTCCTCGAAGGTGTCCAAAGGTCCTTCATTGCTAGGATATCCAACTCTGGTGATAACTACTGGGACCGCCTCCAAAACCTGGGCCTCTCCTCTCTTCAGAGACGCCGTGAACGCTACTCCATCATCCTTATTTGGAAAACCCTGCACGGTCTAGTCCCCAACAACCTGGGCATCGCTTTTAGGCCCCCTAGCAGACTCGGGATCAGGGCCCTTGTCCCTGCCATTCCGGATACCAGAGGCCGGCGAGCGAAATCTCTCTTTGAAAATAGCTTTTCAGTGAGAGCACCTCGTCTCTGGAACACCCTCCCGGCAACTGTAACCGAGGCCTACCCTCTCTCGGCCTTTAAGACGTCACTGCAGCGTCATCTCGATACCATACCTGACCAGCCTCCAATTGCTGGCTATGGTTACTGTAACGATAACTCACTGCTCGATTGGGCAGTTTCCGGTGGTCCTGAGAAAGGGATGGCCTGCTAGGATCCTACGAAGCCTCCAAAAGTAACAAAAGTAAGTAACTGATCAGAAATGCCTGGAGTCGTTCTCATAAGATACGACCACCGTTTAGATACTCCCATGGTGTAGGCTGTATAAGCAAGCTGAGGCTCACTGTTTGCAATCTCCGCAAGTGATGTTATTTCTGCAGCCCACTTATCTACCTCTTTCTGAACAAACTTGTCCTGACACGGTGTCCCTTAAGGAGGTGAAACCTCGGCTAGATAAAGTTTTTTGGAGACCGGACCTAGGTTACGTATTTTTGACCGAGGAATCCGAAAAACATAAAATTAAAATCGAAAACGTAGCGGTTTTTGCGTAAAACGGCAAAAACTGTCATTTTTCAGCGATTTTCGACTTTTTACGCTTTCTAGAGATTTAAAAAATATTTCCTTACAAGATGTGATCTTGTGCTTCTAGACTAATAAAATACAATCGATTTGCTACAAATTGGTCCCGGGTTTGTGTGATTTGGTCAAAAGCTCTCTTTACTGTGGCCCATCAAAGATGGCCACTCTGCAAATATGTATTTGGCTCCTGTGGCTGCAGATGTAAACCAAAAGAAGATTTATTATACACTAAAATTTGCGTCTTCTCAAGGCGAACAACCTGGTTTTTACGGCATTCCATTTCATACAGGCGTTGATGAGTTACAGCTGAAAAACTGGTACAGTGGATTTTGGAAATACCCCTACTTCAACAAACCCTAATCCCGATAAGATTTCGAAAAATATACATCTGCATACATGAAAATGAAGCTCAGGCAAATGCCAACGTGATGCAAAAAACGGGAAGTGTCTAACTTATTTCGTTTAGAAGCTATAGCCAAAGTAAAAGTGCTTATATTTGCCTTGAAAACACCCTCTAAAAACCATACTTTTAGACAATTTCTGACAATTTCAAACAAATTCTGTCCACAGGGGGCTAAGTTGGTGCACTGGAGGTGACATTTTATTCGTATTGCATTTTTAGACAGATTTGCTGTTTTTCAGGGCTTTTAGAGGGTGTTTTCAAGGCAAATATAAGCACTTTTACTTTGGCTATAGCTTCTAAACGAAATAAGTTAGACACTTCCCGTTTTTTGCATCACGTTGGCATTTGCCTGAGCTTCATTTTCATGTATGCAGATGTATATTTTTCGAAATCTTATCTGGATTAGGATTTGTTGAAGTAGGGGTATTTCCAAAATCCACTGTACCAGTTTTTCAGCTGTAACTCCTCAACGCCTGCATGAAATGGAATGCCGTAAAAACCAGGTTGTTCGCCTTGAGAAGACACAAATTTTAGTGTATAATAAATCTTCTTTTGGTTTACATCTGCAGCCACAGGAGCCAAATACATATTTGCAGAGTGGCCATCTTTGATGGGCCACAGTAAAGAGAGCTTTTGACCAAATCACACAAACCCGGGACCAATTTGTAGCAAATCGATTGTATTTTATTAGTCTAGAAGCACAAGATCACATCTTGTAAGGAAATATTTTTTAAATCTCTAGAAAGCGTAAAAAGTCGAAAATCGCTGAAAAATGACAGTTTTTGCCGTTTTACGCAAAAACCGCTACGTTTTCGATTTTAATTTTATGTTTTTCGGATTCCTCGGTCAAAAATACGTAACCTAGGTCCGGTCTCCAAAAAACTTTATCTAGCCGAGGTTTCACCTCCTTAAGGGACACCGTGCTGACCTTCCTTAGTTCCGATATACGATCCCAGGTAACGTTGCCCTTCGGTGGTAATGTTAACATCAGGGAAAAGGGCTTTTGCCTCGTCCTCCAGGTGAGGTTTAACAATCAACCAAGATTTTCTTGGATTGGGTAGGTAGCCGTATTCAGGTCCCTTCAGTTTGATTTTATCCCACCACTGATTTACAGAAGCCAAAGTCCCTCCGCCCAGGCCATCATCGGCATAAAATATCTGGGTAACCTGTTCAATGTCCTTCAATGAAATTACAAGGGGCATAAGGCAGCTGGCGTACATAAACATGGCCGCAGTATCACCCTGGGTCGTCCCTTCAGCAGATTTAATAATTTCATGATTAGTTCCATCGCATAGGAATAAGTTAGATGTTAAACCATATGTATTTTTTAAATAATGCTCAAACTCAGGGCAAACGTATTTAATATTATTTAGAGCAGCATTTCGATTTAAGGAATTAAAAGCATTACTTGCATCAATTAATAGCACACACTCACATTTCTCGGATTCAAACAGTTCTCTCGCTGCATGCACGGCAGCCTCTACTCCGCTCTCCAGCCCAGCACATAGCTGTATCGGGGCGGTAGATTCAACAATATTAGGTTTCAGTGAGCGGGTAATCACCTTGCCGACTAGCCGGCGTAAGACTTCACCAATCCCGATTGGGCGGATTCCAGATGGTTTTTTGCTCAGAGGGACAAGTCTAGATGCAACGTATGCCGAAAGGTGAAGAGGATTAACTACTTCCGTAGCTAATTTGATAGCGAAAGTTGATATGGCCTGTGCTAGTTCGTTTGAGGCGGGGCTGAGTTTTTTGGACAGGAGCATATGTTTCCAGAGATCAGAGTCCGCTCCTGACGGGCCGCCTGAACCAGTTAGAGTTTTAGCAGCTTTGAGAACTGAATTTGCCGATATATGAGAGAATGTACAATCAATTTTGGGGAAAACTGGGCCCTCCAACAGTGACGATGAGGCTGCCGGTGCAGGATGTTTTTTGATCAACTCTGTAACAACTTCTGGTGTAACAGGAACTGGAGCAACATCGCTATCACGGATTGCACGTAGAGCCTGTCCTACCTTGCCATGTAGCATTAATCTAGTGAAGGCCTTGAGGACATTTCGAGCCTTGCCTTCCCTACTAGGCAATCTGCTCTGAATTACACGTCCTTCACGGAGTAGAGATTGAAAATCTCCGGTGCGAAATAATTCGAGTCGTCGTTCAATAGCTATAACATGGTCCCTTGTTTTACTGGTAGCGGATGGTTTTTGAAGTACTAGCGGAAAAAGTAGCATCAGAAGCATGATTGCAATTGTACTGTTCTGGCTGTTTTTATTGAAAGAGTTCAGAACATTAGCCACTTCATGCACAAAGTCCTTCCCAGTTTTCCCGGATGGTACCTGGCACAAATTTGCTCTCCAGAATACAACCTCGTGATACGCTTTGCTCACCTCACACAGTGGCTGTTGTTCTGGATCGGTGTGATCGATGGGTAGAGATGTAGATGTTGAGGCGATGTTTTCCTCTAGCAAGGCAAGTAACTGTGGTTTCAATAGATTTGTTTTGTAGGGAATACCACGTTTTTGGAGCTCCTGCTTGATCTCATCCTTCTTCATTCGCAAATCTCAAATTAAGAAAAAAGTGGAAAGTGGAAAAAAGAAAAACAAAAAACAAAAGAAAAACAAAAAACAAAAAATTCCCGCGCCGGCTCAAAAAACTTTTTAAAAGTTGAAAATATCGTGCGCGGCGTCGGTCACTTTACAGCGCGCAAATAACAAAACGCGCCGCGCAACCACGCGCGCTCCATTGTGTAAGATGCAGATGAAAATCGGCCAGCGTTAAAATCTGGGTGTTTCGTGAGTGCTGACAAACGGTTTTTTAGGGTTAGGGCTAAAGTGGGGTTAGGGTTAGGGCTGGGGTTTGGGTTGGGGTTAGGCCTTGACATTTCCTACCAGATAAACTTTGAATTAGCCAAAATGGTTGAGTGGTTTGGCGGTTAGAGTCATTTTAGTGAATCAACTTTTTTGGCAGCGCGCACCTGTAAACAGGCCACCAAACACCCAGATCGTAACGGCGCCCATGAAAATCCTCCAAAATTCTGAAACTCAAAATTTGTTCTTTTTAAAACTTTTGTTTTTGATTTTTCACTGTTAGTTGAAAAGCGCTGCAACGTTTGCCAACACTGTTAGTTGAGAAGCGCTGCCTTATCCCGCGGGGCCAGCAACGTTTGCCAACACTGTTAGTGTGATTTATCCGATCGGGATTGCACTAAAAATCCCATTCAAAACATCAACTTTTGAGAAAAATCGACCCTTTTCCTTGAATTTTTCTTCTTTTTCTCTCTACAATCCGAAGTAAAAGTGCGGACGCATCCGCATCGTCCGCATGGCAGAGCCCCTGTAATCCACCGATCCCAATAGACAGATAAAGTAAAATGTAAATTTAAGTTTGCGGAAATCTTATCTTATGAAATATCCGGTGGTAATTTTGTTGGATAAAAACTAAACGCTTAATTCGGTGATAGACTAAAAGTTTTAGGTATCATGTCAACCTTTAACACATATTCACCTGATTTAAGCATGTTCCCAGCTCTACTACTGTGTTTCCTAATTTTACATGCCCGTGGGGACTACCTTCCTCACTCTGCAGTCCCCCTTGAACCTGCAACACTGGGTGAGACAGCTGAACTCCGGTGCTCCAAGATTGTTCACCGGTTTCAATATGACTACGGGGAGACAGCAGATTGTGTGCCGAGCGAGATGAACAATTGCCGGTATCGATGGTCCAAAGATGGAGTACCAATAGATGATGCCGAGACTACCCGATATAAAATAAAGAACTTTTATTCATACGAGTACTGTGCAGTTACCCCTAATTCGGAAATTATGGCGGCCAAGCTTGGTCTTGAATCCTCCTCGCGAGAGAATGGAGTCCAGGATGAGGACCAATATTCTATGAGTTGCTACAACACCGTTCTCACCATTACTGGCGTGAGAACAGAGGACCTCGGGGTATACAACTGCTCTCTCAGCGAACCCAGCGGTGAAAAAGATCGATACGCTCCGGATGATTATTGGACTCAGAACATTACTCTCTACGATAGGAATGATATATCTGTAAAGTATCCTAAGGCGATCGAGTACTACGAGACGATTACACCGTGGAACGCTAACAGATACGTCGTCATCCAATGTGTGACAACTGGTGCACCTGTCATTTGGAAGGCACGGATCCCTGATTCAAGTTGTCAGAGATGGCAGACAGACAAAACAGAGCCTTGTGAAGAGAGGACCTGGTTCGACTTGGACGACCTGAAAAAGAGAGACATGTATCTGTGCTTTGATTACAACTACGTCTCCTCTGCCCACCCTACCGACCTATACGGAGAGTCAATTATAATGGTGTCCGATATTAGTTGTTCGTACTCCCAAAGTGTAATTGTGTATTGCGTGGAGGATGAGAAGGATTACAAGCCGAGCACCTGGGGAAATGGAACTGGCACCAGTATTGAGAAATACTCGGGGAGTTACGATGACTGGGGCAGCTGGTATTGGAGGAGAACTGAACACATCACAATAGCGATCATTTTTGTCCCAGTACTTTTGGGGTGCGCCTTTATTGCTGCTCTAATTGTGATTTCGATCCGGGGCCAATGTTGTCATCCATCTCAACAGAGAGTTATATTCTCTCCGGTCACCACCTTCCAGCCACTAGCCCCACAATATAACCAGGTTCACGGTTCAGTGATGGTCCACCAGCCACCCCCACAGCAGGTTGTGAGACCAATGGCATGGCCTAACCAGCCAGCCGCTGTAGGGATCCCTCCCTATCAACCACCCGCCACCATTGATGCACAATTCTGCCCGAGTTAGAGAGACTGCTAGCTCACTTTTTGAGTGTCAGTAAGTGGAGTAAAGAAAGGACTAAAAACGAAACAGCGTGTGCAATAGACATTTGATCAGCGAGCTGAGCTTGCCTGTAATAGCACATCCACAACTGAAATGCGTGTAGTTTTCAAAAAAAAAACTCAAGTTTTTTCGCAGATTATAATATTGTTATCAGTGTTATTTAGTTAATACCTAGCGTAGAAGTTCAAGTTATTATATGCTTAGCGTAGGCCGTATTATTATGTTTGAGCGTTTTTATGTATTTCAAAGTTTTCAGATGAATATATCATGTGTATTTCCATATTACTGTTGGGATCGGAGCAAGATGTGACCGTTTTTTTCTATTTCTCAACAACCCAATAACCTCCCTGTCCCATTCTCCCATAGATGAGCGATGATGTTTTTGCACATACTCACAGCAGATCTATAACATCCTTCTGTTACCTCTCTCTATATCTCTAGCTCATCAACATGACAGTATTACTACACCTCCTAATCCTACATCTCCTAATCCCCAACATCCTATCCATGTTACCACACCATTCCATCCTCCTGGAACCGGCAATCCTCGGTTCAACAGCCCACCTCCGGTGTTCTAAACTCATCCAGAGGATGTATGGTGATGCTATTGAAGTAGCGCAATGTTTCCCCGATAAGACACAAAACAACTGTACCTATTGGTGGTCTAGGGAGGGCGAGCAAATTGAACCGGGATCACGGTTCTCAGTAACAAACTTTTACACATACGGATACTGTGCGATCACACCTGGCTCTGAGGACATGGCACAAAGGATGGGACTGGGTAACATGTCTACAGAGTTAGATTACAGTCACTACTCGGACCTGTGTTATAACACAATGTTAACGATTGCTAATGTCACTGAAAGTGATCTGGGTGTGTACAATTGTACCCTTAGTGATATAGAGAAGGGCATGCAAGTGATCTGGCCGGATGATAAAATGAGTGAGAATATCACGTTGTATGATGTTGCAGATACAACCGTTTCATATCCCAAAGAGGTCACATACTTCCAATCAGTACGTCCCTCTACTTCCTACACCTTTGTCCAATGTGTTACGACTGGGTCAGCTGTAGTGACATGGAAAGTACGATTTGTTACAAACTCATGTCCGAACACCCATCGCAATAAGGTGGAGCCCTGTGAGTCTGAATCGTTGATGTCACTAGATGATCTGAAACAACAAGATGTATTCATGTGTTTCAACTACACCTACCAGTCCGTAAACCACCCCTCCCAACTGTATAGCGAGTCTATAATGAAACTAACTGATATCAGCTGCCCTCAGGATGCCTCTCTAATTCTCTACTGTCTCGAGGATGGAACCACCTTCAAAGCAACAACTTGGGAGAACTCCAGTTCGATAGAGATTGTTCACAGTGGCCCTGTGGTGGATGACTCATATAATATGTGGTACAGAAACTGGTACGAGTCTGCCCGAATGGAACCCTTGTATATTTCTATCGTGGTTGTATCCCCTGTGGCGCTGGTTTGCTTGGTCGCTGCTGCTATTGTCGCTCTTGTGAGGGGTCGCTGCTGCTGTGGGGATCGTAGATATTTGGATCAGATACAATTTGTTCAACAACAGACAACACTCTTTGAGGAACGGTCACTAATATAATAAACTGACTGGGGCATCTGGCTAGGGGCATCTGGCTAAGAGAGGTTATATGATATATGATTAGATGACTGGTTAAAATGTTCTATTACTATTTAGTGCACGAGGCCGAAGGCCGAGTGTTCTAAATACAACAATAATGAACCGAGACCGAGAGGTCGAGGTAGATCCTTTTACTTAGCTGCCGAGCCTGCGAGGCACGCTAAGTGTAACTACTGAGCGAGCCTGCGAGCTCTGTAGTTGTACTTTTGGGCCGAGCCTGCGAGGCCTAAAAGTGAAAGAATCTTTAACATTATTGCTGTGTAATAGAGCATGTAAAAGAAGTCATCTAATTTTATTAGATGATTTTGGAAACAAACTGAGTGAGAGAGATAAAGATTGAGTGAGAGAGAGAGAGAGAGAGAGAGAGAGAGAGAGAGAGAGAGAGAGAGAGAGAGAGAGAGAGAGAGAGAGAGAGATATGGAAAGAGAGAATCGAAGGCAGAGAGGGAAAGCAGATGCAGGACGCTCATTGGGGTGGTGCCATCACGTGACGATCACGTGACCTATAGTTGCAGAGGGGAAGAAACGATAAGGATTAAGGCGTGTGCAGTAGTGACGTAACGTTTATACTGTGTGTGTGTGACTAGAAAGTGTCTAATTTTTCACATACCACTGCAACGGTATTTTACTTTATAATTACTAGTGTTTTGCAGTGGTCTAAGTTTTCACAGTGCACTGTAACCGGTGGTCTAAGTGGTTAGACCACCGGAAACGGTGCACTGTGAAAACTTAGATCACCGGTCAAAATTGTCTAATACTTCAGAACTATTCTTTTTACTGTTGAGTGTTGTTACTGTTTTGCTAGAAAATTTATTTAGAAGTTAGATTTGTAATTTTTGAAGATATATTTGATATTTCCCCGTTTTTAGTTTACAATACATATTACATTGCGAAATTACAATATCCATGAGTTTTACTACTTCTCTACTATACACCTCAGCTGCAAGGAATGATTCGGTATTGTGCAAGACAGATAGCCACCACTGTCTCTCGATCAGTGGCTGTAGGAGGTATGTTAGTATGTAGTAACACTGATAATATAGGCATGTTGTAAACATGATACGGTTATAATACGCATTATTCAGAAACATGAGAACCTCATTTCCATCGGAACCATCCTACCTTCAAAACACTCCCTAACCCCCACAGGTGTCCAAAGTCCCGTTACAAGCCAGAAGAGGACCCTTAGCTCCATCACCATACCATCAGGAGTCGACCTGCCCGGGGAAATATGGGAATCAACAATTGATTGGGACATGCAATGGTACGGAGGATTTCTTTATAAACCAAATAGTTTGCCCAGAGATATAAGCTTCTAGAGATCTATTTATCGCCCTACTAGTTTAGAGAGAGAAAGTCAATGGGGTTAGCTAGAACACAGACAATGTTCAAGATTGATTTGTTTCACTGTTTCCACTAGGTTTGATGGGCGAGATAAGATTCACGTGAAAGTGGCAGCAAAACCTGGTGATACAGTGTGGAGAGGTGTAGGATTCTACTCCAAAGGTGAGAGAGAGAGAGAGATATTAGTACTAAATGTAAAGGTGAGAGTGATGTTAAAATAAAATGGAAGCTAACTTCTCAACCCCCAACCCCTCTGAATAGGGTGTTGCTTCTAGATCACTGTGTACAGCAGTTCTTTTAGCGTCTGCAATATGTGTGATGACATAACATTGGAATGAAAAGATAAGAGTTTCATTACGTTTGAGTTGGTCCAGTGGCAGTTGCACTGTATTTGGAGTGAAACTTTTACTACCATATTAGGAGTGTTAAACTTTCACTACCATATTAGGAGTGAAACTTTCACTACCATATTAGGAGTGAAACTTTCACTACCATATTAGGAGTGAAACTTTCACTACCATATTAGGAGTGAAACTTTCACTACCATATTAGGAGTGAAACTTTCTCTACCATATTAGGAGTGAAACTTTCTCTACCATATTTGTAGTGAAACTGCTACTACTTGTAGCTACAAATTAGAACCGCCCATAATATGCTTAAATCCCTAATATCAGAAAGGTCTGAACCAACTCACCACTACCCATTACCCCCCATATATGATGGGAACACCAGTCAGAAAGTAACACTCACCCTCCCAGAGGGTTATTGGATGGGTCAGTTGC
Organism: Hormiphora californensis; assembly: GCA_020137815.1. Taxonomy (NCBI): domain Eukaryota; kingdom Metazoa; phylum Ctenophora; class Tentaculata; order Cydippida; family Pleurobrachiidae; genus Hormiphora; species Hormiphora californensis. The sequence continues at coordinate 3,666,013 of CM035355.1, read as the reverse complement.
GGTTTGTAGAGGCTCTGAGGGGAGAGCAGCCCGCTGTTTGGCTGCACTGGATTGGAAAGGACCCTGTAGAGATTGCCACCTCTCTTCCCGAACCTGATGCCAGTGGTACGTCATTTTAATCCACGCCCTCTATGTGTTTCTGTCTCTCTGTCTGTCCCTCTCTCTCTCTCTCTCTCTCTCTCTCTCTCTCTCTCTCTCTCTCTCTCTCTCTCTCTCTCTCTCTCTCTCTATCTCTCTTTACTACGTTCATTGTACGTGTGATCTCACACCTTTACGCTGAGAGTCGCTGAGAGTCGCTGAGATTAATTGTTGTTTGAACTGCGTCAAGTCCCACAATAGGAGACTGGAGAGACTCAGTCAACCCATGACGTCAGTAGAAGGTAGCCACGTACCCTCTTTTCCCTCATTCACAATCTTTCTTCTAGGTTGCAATGACCTCTGTCTATGTTGCAATGACCTCTGTCTAGGTTGCAATGACCTCTGTCTAGGTTGCAATGACCTCTGTCTAGGTTGCAATGACCTCTGTCTATGTTGCAATGACCTCTGTCTAGGTTGCAATGACCTCTATCTAGGTTGTAATGACCTCTGTCTAGGTTGCAATGACCTCTGTCTAGGTTGCAATGACCTCTGTCTAGGTTGCAATGACCTCTATCTAGGTTTTAATGACCTCTGTCTAGGTTGCAATGACCTCTGTCTAGGTTGCAATGACCTCTATCTAGGTTGCAATGACCTCTGTCTAGGTTGCAATGACCTCTATCTAGGTTGCAATGACCTCTATCTAAGTTGCAACATGACCTCTGTCTAGGTTGCAATGACCTCTGTCTAGGTTGCAATGACCTCTGTCTATGTTGCAATGACCTCTGTCTAGGTTGCAATGACCTCTCTGCTCACATCTTCTCTCCTTCCAGGCTGCAGGACCTTTACGGCAGATTTCACTGGTTCTGTACTGGATGTGTACTGTAATGGCAGTCTCATTGGAACTCGACAACACATGTCCCTACAGGATCGGAATGTGGGGAGGGTGTGGTTTGCTGACCTTGAACAGGTCAAGGGCTCCTACCTTATTGAGGTAAGGGGGGCAGTAGTAGGTTATCATATAATGTCGAAATTTGGTCATATGACGTCATCACATACCCAAATAATAAATATGGTCATTGGTCATCACATGATACGGTCACGAGAAGAGGCCTTGTTAATCACCAATATGGTTAACCATATGAATGATTTGACTTGCTTTAGCAAAAACTAATCTAATGGAATTGGATTGAGCCACCTTTATGCTTGCCAGCGCAGTGATTTTAGTAAATTCTTGTACGTGATTTCAGGGACCCCACACTGATGGGGAGGGCTTTGAATACTACAAAGATCAACCAATCTTCCAGCATGTAAAAGACTTAGCCAAACTTTTCAAGGAAGTTAGCGACATACATCGGGCAGGAAAAATCGAGGATCATGTAAGTTAACCGTGATGAGACACGATAGATATAATTAGCCATGAAAGTTGTTTAAAATAAAAAACTACTCAAGTTAAAAGAGTAAACGTTATTCTTTTATCTTGAGTGATTTTTAATGGATCGGGAGGACAATTCTAAGCTCTCCTCCGTTCTAGCTCTTTTTGTGAGATGAACATGAATGGTACCTGCTTTTAAGAAAAACATTATCTTATCGTTTTCAAAACATTATAAGACAAAATACAGCAATTGAATACAAATAAAAACGACTCACAAAAAAATTTAACTCATTTCAGGGTTGGAGGTCAGCATAAACAGTGAAAAGACATTGTGATAAGCAAGTAAACGATCGAGAAAGACGCGAATTTTGTATTTAAATGCGTATAACTTATTTCTGTTTGAAATCACTCTGGACAGTATCTTACTATACACTCTCCTCTATCCCCCTCTCCTCACCCTTTTGTGAGCCCTTCGCCACAGTACTACTACAACTCCTGTTCTCGGTTATCACCCCTAATGTCACTATATCACGACCCCGATCCCCCACGGTCAGTATGTCCCTATTCCTATCACCCGTTCCCAGGTCTTCTGGCATCCGATCAACCTTCCTTGATACCGTCACCGAGTAGTACTGCAATTTCTTGCTAACAAACTTCCTAAACCCTCGGTTCACTGCGGTGTATAGCAAAGGGTTACCCCATGACCCGACACTGATTGCAATGGGGTGGAGTTTTTCAAACCAGGCCGGTGTTCTAACGTCTGAGAAGGGCCATGCGTCTACAAAATAGACAATTAGAGTTGGTAGCCAACTTGCTAGGTACATGGTTGACACAAGGGAGGTTGTCAGGAGGGCCTTGTGTTGAACACACCTCTTCGGTTTGTTGTTCACTACACCACCACCACCACGTGACTCCCGGACACTCCCCACACTCGGTCCACTCTGATCAGTGAACACGGCTACTTGTGCAGCGGCAGCAGCAGCTCGAGTCTTTCGTTTGTTGACCATGCCCCTCACCATACACCACATGGCGGTGTTGGTGAAGAGTATCACTCCGGTGTTGAGTGCGGAGAAACACATGAAGATAAAGTGGGTGTAGTTTGTGGAGCGGTGGAAGGTGTAGACGCACTGGTTTGTTACTGGGTTTAAGATGATAGGGACTTTGGTGAAGAATGCGTAGAAACCCCAGATTAGCACTCCCTGGACCCAGAGAGATACTGACATGGCTCGTGGTTGGTTGATGTTTGCTCGGTGCGGCCATTTGCACCTGATGTACCTGTAACAGTGGAAAATGGGAATTAGATAACACACAATTAATAAATCTTCAACTCATCGATTATGCATATATTATGCAGCTGATATAATACAGCTGATGTATATAATACTTGACTCACCTGTGAATCGATACAAGCATGACGAAGAGCATGTTTGAGGAACATGGAATCATGAAGCCATATCCAACAAAGTAACAACCCGCCACACCAAAGACCCACCGTCCCATGGAGTGGGTGACAATCATTGGCAGATCAAAGATAATGATAAACAGGAAATCTGCAATGGCCAAGTTTTGAACCAGAGCAATGGTGATTCGATCCAGGTTAAGGGTACCATACTGGTGACTCGCCAGGATCACCAGGCCGTTCCCAATGAGCCCCACCAGGGTCCCGATCAAGAGAATGGTGAGCGTTACAGACCTCTCTGCGATGGAGACAGTAACGTTATAGTGGTAGGCACTACACTCAACCTGCACTTCGAGAGAGGGGTCCTCCTCACCCTCCAGGAGCACTGAACAATTCATCCTACAGAATATAATGAGAGATGAGAGGATTTGTACTCATGAATAAGATAAGATATTACCCCCCCCCCCCTCCGTATCCATAAGAGGTCAAATCAACGCGGCCCCCTCTACGCGTTGCATCCCACTTCAAAGATCTTGAAGGGTTTCTACAACAATTGACAGTAGATGATGAGAGATGATGAGACTTGAGAGAGATGATGAGAGAGTTGAGAAGAATAGCATTTAAAATTGTGCTCCATTCGTTGGTCTGCAGAGGGTATAGCAGACATAATACTGTAAGGAAAAAAAATGAATGCAAAATTCAATAGCATACAGATCTCGCAAATAGGTAGAGAGATAAAACGTACTTTATATTCTATGGCATCAGAGCAGTATCCTCAATATACAGTCGGACCCCGATATACCGGGTACCCCGATTTACCGGGCAAAACCCTTTCCCCCGAGCATCCCGGTAAATCGGGGTCCGACTGTATGTATATAACCAGTGTCTAAACCACAGCGATGTTATTGTACTACACACTTCAGGATCTAAATAGCACGACATAGTACCATGTTAACAGATTACCAGAAGAGCTGCTATAATGAGATTCGTGTCCGAACGTAACAAGCAATACGTTATTCACTTTAAAGTATGACGGGAGATCTCACTATACTCACCGTATGATTCTATTATAATTATCGTTATATACAGCAACTAGCAAGCAACGTATTAGAGAGTCTCCTCTACTGGGTATTATAATGCACTTTGTTACGTAGTGCATCTCATTACAAGTATATTACAAGTACAGCTGAGATGCACTACGTAACAGACTGCATTGATCTCAGATCTCGTACTACTGTATGTAAATCAATGACCTACTGCACACAGCAGTATAGTAACTAAACTATAGATAAATAGATACCAACATATGAGGGCTTTATGAATTTTCCATAACATGCTAACTAATAAATATAAAGGCTGGCGACTCGAGGGGGGGGGGATCACCCTAACTGTATCAGACATCCATGCCCCTAAATGCCCCTAACTGTCCCAGGTGAAAAAAACCACCCCACCCCCCTTGATTATGACAGTTAGGGTCCTCCTCTAACTGTCTCACAACCCAAATTTTGGAACCCACCCCCCTATTTTCCGAAAAATTCCACTTTTTTGAGGTTTTGGGGAACATCTATCTACCACAGACACCCAAAAGTTGGGACCCACACCTATTTTTCCAGAAAATTTCAAATTTTTGACAGTTAGGGGTCCTCCTCTAACTGTCTCCTTACCCAAATTTTTGGACCCACCCCCAAAAATAGTTCGCACATAACCCCAAATTTTCAGTGTGATGCCTGACCAAAATCGTAGTGCGCAAAAATATTCCACTGTGGTGCCTTCAGGACCCAAAATTCCCAAATTTTGACCCAAATTTCCAAAATTTTGACAGTTAGGGGAAACCCACCCACCCTAACCACCATGATGGATGTCTGATACAGTTGGGTTGACCCCCCCCCCCCCCCCGGGCGACTACTTTATAGATTCAAAGATTCAAAGATGACGTGTCGGTCATTGTCCTTGCCTTTTGCATAAGCTAAAATATTCAAACTGCATCAACTTTATATTAATAAAATATCAACTTTATGTTAATAAAATATTGTTACAAGCTTTGAAGCACCAATCATTTCAAAAGTATATAAAATGCACCCGGCAGACTATTATTATTAATAAGACTGTTGCGGTACCGCAACTGCCTGTTGTTGCGTTTTCGCAACGCACTGTTTGGAGCACTTCCCGTTAAGCTAGAGACTTCTGCTTTTCAGTATGAGCTAGATTTGTGGGTAGGACCAACATACTAAAATTTCAGAAAATTTCATCGAAAACTCAAATTACGGGCTCTAATGGGTTAAATCCCGGCACAAACAAATCAACATGGTCATGATCCGTCTTTTGAGGTCACGCTTTGCTTTTCTGAAGAACGCTCACGCGAAATATTGAAATAAAATGCGGTGTGTGCTACACAAGTAGCCCCTTCTCCAACAAATAAAATGTGCGGAATGTAGAAACGTACTGGTTGAAAGGTAGAGAGACGCATACAATGTGCCGAATGTATCGTTTGAAGGTGCAACATTGACACCAATGACTTGTCCCTATAATTCTTTGATCTATTCGTGCGAGACGAATTGAACGCACCAGCTGCAAAACATTTTTTCCATTCAAACAGTTTCTTTCATCTACGTCATCTGACGCACGCCCATTATTTATTATTCTGTTTGTAATCCGTTCCCTTTCAATTTTCATCGAGTTCAAAGAATATAAATACGAACAGTTTTGCTGTTTTGATAACTGAATGATCTTAATTCTTAAAGCAAAATCATCAAAGTATCGAATTATCAAATCAGAAGTTTTGGCCTTCGGGACGGAGAGGCTTTTGCAATCAAGAACAAATGAACAAACCAAACCGTTTATCTTGTGCTGTTGCATAATAGTATGAAAAATACAACAACGTTTATCATGCAGATCAGATAGAATGACGTATAGTACAGGACTTAATGAAATGCTAAAGACTCTCATGTAAAATAGTTCAAAAGAACGTCCCATATATTGCAGCTGCAACTGCATTCGTCTCGAACAAATCAAAGGGGATCAGCGGTGGGGTTATTTAGTGGAATATAATCAGAGGGCAGCATCTTGTGAGAGAGGGGAGCACGTGCATATAAGTGGTCATGTGGGGGCACGTCATGTGGGGGCACGTCAGTAAAGTTAAGATGTTAATCCTGCATTTTCGGAACGTGTTCGTCTCAACACTGCGTGTCGCAGACTGTACCAAACCCGGGCGAACAAGCTAACAATAGTGCAATTACATGCGCGCGATGTACTATATCGCATGGAAGTTCACTATTGTTAGCTCGCCCACCCGGGTTAGCTCGATCACCCGCGACGCGCAACGTTGAGACGAACACGCTCCGAAAAGAGAGCATTACGAGGTTTTCAAAAGCTGGCCGTGCTTTTGGAAACTGAATAACAAATATACCATTCTGAATGGTAAACATGATGTAGGAGAGAGGGCTGAACAAGACAACAAATACAAGATGTCAATCGCAGATACAGCTCGAACTCTACAGACACACATACTGCACACGTCACACACAATCTGTGCGAAAGAGATATCCTTTGCTGCATTAGTGAGAATTGCAAGCAACATAGCAATAAATATTGAGGAGATATAGCTGTGTTATTGATTATTGCGAAATGCGGGCCAGTTGACTGATATTTATACCAGTCAAAGAGGAAGTGAAAAATATGTTGAGGCTAGCACCTATTTTAGGTTCCTTGTCTCATTTTTAGTAAAGTTTTGTTTTGAGTACATGATATATATATATCCTGTAATCCTAGAATTCATGTCACTATATATATAGGTTCCAGCAAATGCCATTATATACGCCAAATATTGACCAATCTGATCGCCTAAGACATCCTTGTATTGCACCCTACAAAATGCCCACCCGTGCCCACGTGTACTGACCGTTACACAGTCTTTCACTGCAAGCACCACTATTGGGCTGACTGGGAATTGGGGTCTACCTTTTGCAAGTTGAGGCGTCATATCCAGCAAATGCCATGTAAAGAACGGACAAAAAGATATACATTTCAGGCTACTGTTATCTTAACTTATTCAAAATTAGGAACAAAGGAACAAAGTCATTTGGCTAATTCAAGATGTAACTAGCATACTCATTTGATCTTCAGTAAACTGAGATGATATCGCAAATCTTTCATCAAAAAGAGGCCGCAGGAGGCAGTCCTTACAACACGAGAAACTGCTGGTACAGAAATAAGATTTAGAAAGGAGCATCTTCTTTTATCCTCTCTCTTATGGAAGACCAGATGTCTAATGTCTATCTGCCCTTCTCTCTCTCTCTTTATGTATCTCTCTCTCTCTCTCTCTCTCTCTCTCTCTCTCTCTCTCTCTCTCTCTCTCTTCCCCCACGCCTTTCTGTCCCTCTGTCTATCTTTACATTTGATCTCTCATCTCTCTCTCTCTCTCTCTCTCTCTCTCTCTCTCTCTCTCTCTCTTGCTTCTTGCTTGTTCTTATCGCTTGTGCATTGAAAATCGTCCGTCTCTTATCTTTATAGTTGTAACGGTCACTTTTTACCGTTATGAGTGTGAGTCCTAGAGTCTTGGTTAGTGGCAACAAGTCAATTAGTGACTCAGAGCTGGAAAATGTACATGTAGAAACTGTGGAAATGATTGAGGAACTATTTGCGATGGCTGGAGCACGTCCCACCACGGGCGTGTTTAGTGCAGAGTATAATGGTGCAGAGGAGAGTCTATGGGACACTTTATCTGCCCCCTCTAAGTACAAATTAGATAAGGTGGATAAAAATGATTTAGTTGCGTGGGTGGAGATGACTGGCAAGTTGTTGGTTGAGAGGTTGTTCCCTGTAATGAGGAGCCAGTTTAATGAAGCTAGGAAGTGCAGTGAGATAGAGAAGAAGCTCATAGAGCGTCAGGAGGATCTTATCTCCGCCCAGAAGGCACTAGTTGGTGCCCAGGAGCAGTTACTTAAACTGCAGGAGCAGCTCTTGGAGAAGAGAGAGGAAGTGATTACAGAGGTACAGATTATTGCAAAAGAGGAGATTCATAGCTTCTCATCTGCGTTAAAGAGGGAATGCGAGACAGCCTTGGCTCCTAGTAGGATCCAGAAGGCTGTTGCTGCAGCAAGCGAGGATAGGTCGTGTAATATTGTCATCCACGGGCTGACTGACAGTCCTGGAGACAGCGAGGAACTGTTACCGGAGCTGTGGACAACACTCGCGGAGAAACCTCTTGTGAAACGTGCTCAGCGGTTGGGGAGATTTTCAGCAGGTCAGACTAGACCCCTGAAGTTAACCCTGACAAGTAAGGAGATGCAGTCGTGTATTCTTGGTAAGAAGACACGACTTAGAGAGAGTGAAGTGTTTTCCCGAGTTTATATCTCTCCCGACCTTACTTCTGAGGAGAGAGCGGCTCGGGCGGTCCTAGTGAAAAAGTTGAAAGAGGAGAAGGAGCGGAGCCCTGGGAAGTCGTTTAGGATCAAAGGAGGCGAGGTGGTGGAGGTCTCCTCGGGGACACAGTAGTACTTACTGAGAGTGCTATTCATTTAAGTTTCTTCTTTTCATTTATTTCATTAAATTGTCTTCTTTGTTTGCTATAGTGTTCCTGTTGTTATCTATTAGACCAGCAGGAACATTCCAACGGGTCCATTACTAAAGTGGATTCCAAGCTACTTCAGCTAAACCTTGTCAAAGGTAATCAAAGGTAAAAAACTCTCTCTCTCTCTCTCTCTCTCTCTCTCTCTCTCTCTCCCTCTTTCTCTTTCTCTTTTATTTGATGTGGTAAAAGGAGCAGGTTTTACAAAAGACAATAGCAAACAGAAATGTAAATGGCACATGTAAATTAGTGTGTCCTCATTGTAGAGGTCACTAATAATTGAGTACAGACAGAAGCTGTAACTCAAACAGAGATATATATGTACTTTTAAACAAATTGTGGAGAGATATACACCAACACCTGGGCTGACAAAGACAGAGCAAATAATGACTTCCGGCTAGGAGAGACTAAAGGATCTCTTAGTTTTTGATTACTTGTACAACCGTAATAGAGGTGAGAGAGTTGAAACAATGTCTTCCCACTTTAACTTGAAAAAAGGCAACGGGAAAAGGCGTGAGATGGTCAATTATGTGCAGCTAACGTGGTGGAAGAGAATGTGCGAGCTTGTAAAAGCTTCGTGACCATCGCCTCGTGCTATGATAATCCATTGTCTACGTCACGTGTTATCATAGATGATAGATCTGATCTCTCTCTCTCTCTCTCTCTCTCTCTCTCTCTCTCTCTCTCCCTCTCTCTCTCTCTCTCTCTCTCACACACACTCTCTCTCACTCTCTCTCTCTCTGCATCTCTCTATCTCTCCATCTCTCTCTCCCTTTCTCTCTCTCTCTCTCTCTACATCTCTCTATCTACATCTCTCTCTCTCTCTCTCTCTCTCTCTCTCTCTCTCTTTCTCTACATCTCTCTATCTACATCTCTCTATTACTTTATTATTATTATGAGCTTAAGTATTTTAGTAGTTTTGAAATGGATGAACCACTTTCTATCAATCGAACGACACGCCGACTTAAAAAAGGATAATTTGAAATCTACTTTACAAGATCAACATAATACCAAATAGTGACTTAAAAAAGGATAATTTGTCCATCGATCAACGTTTCTGGTTTCAAACAAAATATTTTCTGCTATTATAATCAGTAGATCAATCTATAATTGTGAAGGTGACATATATTTACACTTTGGATTTGGGCTTTTTAGCGGTTTTAGATTTAATGTTCAGCTTCTCATCGGCTTTATCATTCTTTTTCGCGGTTTTCTTATCAGATTTAGCCTTGTTATCTTCAATTTTCTTATCACCAGACTTCTCTTCCTTCTTCTCTTCCTTCTTCTCAGTCTTCTTAGGTTTGGAGGTTGGTTTTGAAGATTTTGTAGTTTTAGAGGATGTCTTCGTGGCGGAATTACTTTCACTCACACTTGAGGTTGCCTTCTCGCTGTCTGTCTTTTCTTCAGACTCCTTTTTTCTCGGTTTCTTTTCACTCTCCTCAGGTTTTGTCTCCGTAGCTGGTTTCTCAGTCTCGGCAGGTTTAGCTGCATCTTCAACCACTGCTGGCTCCGCAGGCACAACATTCTTCTTCAGGAGCGTCTTGATAATCTGGACAGTCCATGGTCCCGATGCCCTCAGTTTTACCGTATCAAGCTCCTCCAGCCTCTCCTCTGCGATCAACTTCTCTGTCTTGGTCCACTTCTCCTCCTCAATGGGTCCGAGAAGTTTGCAGAGAGTCCTCGCTTTCTCCTTGTACTTCTCAACCTCAAGGTCAGCCTCGGGTCGTTGGAGCTGAGCCAAAACTGCCAACTGCCAACATTCCAGGGTCACCGATACCTTCTTAACCACCACTTCCTCATCTAGATAATCCATGAAGCCCAGCATGGTCTTGCAATGTTCCAAAGCCTGGAGAAAGTCTCCAAATGTAACATAGATGGTGGTATTTCGGTAGTTTTCCTTGATTCGGAAGCGTGTCGTTTCGTTTTCCTGGGCATCGTTCCCCTCAAGTTTACACACCCCACAATCACAGGAGTAGTTGACTCCGAGGACTTTCATCCGCATCTCCTTCGTTTCAAACAGGTAGATACCGGGGAGGTAATCGGCACGAAGCTCATCCCCCTTTTTGATGGTACGACAAGCCCGAACCTCGATGTGACCATACGTATCAGGTTTAGTGACGAGAGCGATGTTAGGGCCACAGGAGTGCTTCACTCGAGATAGTACGTAATAGATCGCCTGGCCTGCCGCGTTCATTGTGTTCGAGTATAATAGTTTTGTAAGTTTACTTTTGTTGTCCTCCTTCTCTCCATCCTCCTCAGGCTGGTCCGGGTTTATCTTGTTGGTCATCTCCAATACTCTTTCTTTGTCCTGTAAGGTGGTGCAATTAGCAATATATAGGTGTGATTTACAAATATTGTTGTGAATATATTGCAAGAAAGGTATGTTATTTTTCTCTTTCAATATAACGATCCTCAATTATTAGATGATCGGTCCATTGTGTAGAGAAATGCTATCTTTTGTATTTGACATTATCGCAAGATCTTACAAGAATGCAACTAATGTCTTCGGTTTTCTTGGAACCCAACGTGTCAATACTAAGAAGCTACAGAAGATCGTGAGTCCTAGGAGCAGCTGGTGTCTATCTATCTATCTACGGAGTGCCTGGGCTTGCCAACGGCAAGCCCACAGCTGGTGTGATAGTTTGAACATTATAATATCTTACCTTGACAGACAGCTTCTCGAAATTTTCCACCACTTCATCCACCGTTTTGGCGCACAAAATGGGTTTTTCTGTTAGAATAAGAGTCCCAGGTTTGAGGTTTCGGGCTGCCACAATGGTTTTGCTTCCATTAACCTCTTTAAACTCATAGGTTTTGGGCGTAGCACCTTTCTTACTGGCCATACTGTTCTAGTTCTAAAAAATTTTGAGTTAAGACTATCACTATCAAGAAGAAATATTGACCAGTTTGAAGCTCAAAAACAGTCAGTTCCTCTAAAAATGCATATATTTCTGCGGGAACCGAGACTAAATTCTGACCATCTGCAGATCTGTGACCAGATAGTTCATTAAAAAACATGACATTCCAAAGGTAGGGTAGAGAGATGATTCCTCTCAACAAAGAGGGATCAACACAATGCAACACATAATGTGACGAGAATAGAAAAACCACCATCACAGGCCCCCACAAAGGTGCTGTCACATGGCCGTCAATGGGGTGTCACATGGGGGGACGAGCTGTAAGCTTATCATGAGGATATTTTTTGCGAGCACATTACCTGCAGCATACTATAGATGAGGATGTCCTAATTCAGGATGTGCAATATAATCATGTGAATAAGATAACTGTTTATATAGTCCATACCTTCTACATGACCACTGTAACACAGTAATGCCAAGGATTAGGTTAATTTCAAGGTTTTGTCAAACCTAGATGTGCATTTTGTTACACATTATTTGTGGTTTCTTACCACACAACACGTGGCTGATTTGGGTCCGTGAGAAATCTCTGGAAAGAACTTGAACCGTGTTGTCATTATAAACCAAGAATGGCCAAATAAACACTGGACCTATATCGGTATGGCTTATGCACACAACACATACATATCCCTACTACCTCAATTCTCCCTCCAATGACCCGATACCCCCTGATTTCCTGAAGCAAGTGTTACTCTTCGTTTCAAGCTAATTCTCCATATTTACACAGTGTATGTCCTAATATGATGGAAGATGATGACAATGTCATACCAAGCTCTTACAACCAGGTAATTAACTCACTAATTAATTATTAGTTATTATAAGTGACAGCCATCACCTCTATTATAAAGTAGAAGACGTGTCGTGTGATGGCTATTCGATTAGTGCGTTGGTTAGCAACAATGCTCCTCCATAAATTATTTTATGCGCCCTAAGTTACCATAGTTACTGCTTCAGTTGCCATGGCAACCATAAATTTGGCGTCAAATGGTCAAAGAAAAAGGACCACCAGGCTCCGCCGGGTCAGCTCATTCTTGAGGTGCTCACTGCTCCCACCACACCTACTGGGTGCACTATAAATAAAACAGAGAAAATAGCTCAGAGATAAATTGTTGTAAAGAGGTAATCGCCAAACAATGCTATGTTATGCATATAGGTCTTTAAAGTACTAAAGGGTTATACGCATATAACATAGCTCTGTTAGAAGGCCTTTTATGTGCTATTTGCTGCACTATAAAGCCCCATAGTACGTAGTTGCGAAATTAGATGGGCAGGAAGATAACATAAAATATGTCGTACGGTGTTGCATCAATAACCTCCGCAATTTGGAAACAAGATATTATCATCATAGCCCATAGGTAGTCCGCATTGAATGAGCAATATGAATTAACAGAGCACACCTCCAGCACTCAGGGTTAGCGGGGATGCAGCAGCATGGCGACGAGACAGAGATAGACACCAAACCAAAGATAATCCTGATGGGCATGAGACGAAGCGGGAAAAGTAGCATAAAGAATGTTGTGTTTCACAAGATGCCAGCCAATGAAACCATGTTCCTGGAGAGTACCACCAAGGTAAGGGGGGAGGGTGAGAGAGAGAGTGAGAGAGTGTGAGAAGACTAAAAACACACTCACCGATAAATATGTTTCAGTTACAAAAAGATGACGTTTCAAGGACATGTTTCATGGATTACGTCGTGTACGATGTCCCTGGGCAGGTATGTGTGAAATGCCTCCGACCCCTGCCCCGTTTCTTTTCCAAAGCCCCCCCCCCCCAACCCCATTCTGCTACAAGCTGCATATTGTGTCCTCTGATTGGGGCTGGGCAGTTGATTAAACCCTGGTATTTCTCTTTAAAACTAATCGAATTGGCCCCTCAAGCTGGTTCAAGACATTCCCAAAATGATTGGATTCTCTCGATTGGAATTTTCAATATAAAGTTGGCCCACATGTTGTGAAATATGTTCCCCCGCCCACCACAGGTTGTGGTTTATCAGATTGCTCGCTTTTTCTTCCCTCTCCTAATATAAATATGTTGAACATGTTGACTCTATTAGAGATAAGTGCAGAGGATAGAGATTCTCTATCCCCGATATTAAATCTTTGAACATGTTGACTCTATCCCCTATAATGCTATTAAGTATAAGATAAGGGGTGGATAAGTAGCATACTTATCTTTAACAGGTTGACTCTCTACTCTCTAGTCTCTATCCCTTTATCATCCAACAGGTTGACTCTCTGATGGACTCTGCGATCGATTACACTAATATGTTTGAGGGGAGGTGTGCCTTGATTTATGTTATAGACGTTCTTGAAGACTACAGGGTAATTTTAATTACTGATATTAATTACTATGTACTGATACTTATTCATTGCAATTACAGGGTGAGCTGTAAACATCAAAATTAGATATACCCTGATAGCTGATCAGAAATAATTCTGATAATTGACTTAATAAGATCACAAGTTTGGTCCCTAATATAACAGTGATATAGCAAACTAACCACCACTAAATCCCCCAGCCGGCAGTAGAAAAGCTGATCCTGATCCTATCGACACTGGACCGACAGAACAAGCTAGATAACGCACACCTAGATGGACGACCTGTCGATCCCTCTGGTCGGCAGACAAATGTCTCGGTGAGAGCAATCACAAGAATTAGTTGTATTGAGTCGTCTGACAATCACAAGAATTAATTCATACGGGGTTCACTCACAAGACCACATTCACCATTCTTCAATCATGAAATTAGTTCACGCACAATGGTTCCACACCCCCATAATCCATAGCAGGTGTGATGTCTATAAAGCGGTACCATCACACCCGATCTCTGAAACAGTGGATTGAGCAGTCGAACATATGGAATATTTATGTTGGTCGCCATAAGTTCACTTTCCTACATACGATGTTGTAACGCGCGATAAAGAAACAGGGGGGTTCCCCGCGCGACACTGAATGTTTGTGTTAGGACGCGCGCGCGGTGGTACAAAGTTACACTCCCAACAGCTCAGTCCAACAACAAAAGTATACTCACTTTCGAGGTGATCTTTCCGCCTTCCGGTTACACATTCCCAAACTCACTGATCCAGGAGCCACAATAGTACACGACTTAGTAGAATGAATATAGTATTTAGAACGTTAAACGTTTGAGGTGTTGCCATGAGAGGAGTGTGAGTAGTTAACTACTTTTAATTAAAAGTTGAATAAACAAAATTAATAATGCATCCTAATATCAACTACTACTCCCCAGGTGCATCCTAAAATCAACTATTACTCCCCAGGTATTTGTATTTATCCATAAAGTTGATGGCCTTCCTGATGATCAAAGGGAGGAATTTCAGAAGAATATTGAGTCCTACATTCGAGATGAAATGTTCCATTCTGATGACATTAAACTGAACTTCAAGACATGGTTAACCTCTGTATACGAATACACGATATTTCATGCACTGAGTGATGTGAATGAAAAACTAATTGACTATGTAAGTACGAAGATGAGAGCACTGAATTAAAGCCCTACAGCAAATATTTATAATTTAAGAATCCCATCTTGCCTTGTTGAGTAAGGGGTGGAGGAGTCTCCCATCTCTTACTCGACAACTCTTGTCCCATCATTACTAAAACATTATCCCCCTCCCCAGTTGGTTCCAACATTTGAAGATCTACTTCACCGACTGAAAACCACCTGCTGTATGGACACGACACTGCTGATGGATGTTTCAGCGAAATGTTACATTGCTAAAGACAATGAATTCAACGATCATAATGTTCGTTTTTGTTGTTGTTGAACGGTTTGTATGTTTGTTTGATTTTGTGTTTTGTTCGTTTGGTCTGTGTGTATGTAAATAGATAAAGGTAAAGTATATTACCTGAATTCCTTTATGTTACACCTCTCTGATCTAAAATCCACGATCTAGACGGTAGACCACCCCATACACCGCTATCTACTCAATCCCCAATGTTAACACACACATCTCCACCGCCCCAGAAATACGAGATGTGCTGTGACATGTTGGATTTATACACAGACATAGCAAATATCTACAGCCAACAAGCTTACGATGATGAATCGTATTCCTGTGTCATTCTACAGCATCTAAACACTCAGGAGGTAAGGAGGAAGATCATATGTGCACTGATATGACATTTGAGAATTAATTGAGAGTTGAGACAGTGCTCCAAATAACGCTGTCTGTTGACGCCGACCCATTTTGATTCTCAGTGCGTTGAGATCGGGACTTGGGTTGGCTTCGTTTTGGGTTCGATTGCACTCTTTTTATTAATAAAAAACTTTCCGTTGCTAGGTGATGTTAACGAAGTACTTAAGAAACAATCTGATATTAGTGTGCCTGCTTCAGGAGTCTTGCCTAAAGGACAGGGGCATAATTAATCAAAATATACGTGAGTAGGAGTGTTTTATATTGATTTTCATGTGTAACACGCATGAACACTATTATATTACTGTTCTATTGACTCAACAAAGACACGGAATTATCTCTGGACCGACCTAATATTACTGGGATACGTGATGTGACACAGACACATGACGGTAGAAGTGCACGCGGGTTTATGGCAATGTTCCAACTACACGCAACTCTCTCTCTCTCTCTCTCTCTCTCTCTCTCTCTCTCTCTCTCTCTCCCTCTCTCTCTCTCTCTCTCTCTCTCCTCTCTCTCTCTCCTCTCTCTCTCTCTCTCCTCTCTTTCTCTCTCTCTCTCTCTCTCTCTCTCTCTCTCTCTCTCTCTCTCTCTCTCCTCTCTTTCTATATATTTTATCTCATTTCTCTTTCCTCCTCCCGTTATGTGCAATGTGTCTCTACTGAGTCCTTGCCTTGCTCGACCCTCACCGCGAGGTTGTCCCTATTATTACTGGTGCCCTGCTCTTGTCTACTTACTACGAACACTTTAATCACCCAGGTAAGTTTTCTAACGGGATTGGTGAAGTTTTGGCAGTTCAGTCGGAGAAGCCAGCAGGATTCAGGAGCAAACGAGAGGAAAACTCGCCGCGATGACGATATGATATTCCACAATATTTTGATACACACTTGACACGCAGCAGGCTGTGTTATTTACACAATACACCGGAATTAGTTAAGTAGAGAGATATATATGGGAGAGGGAGAGCGAAATCAAGAAAGAGATAGTATAGCGAGAAAGAATTAGTTATATATTAAGCCAAAAACTAATTGAAATTAGTTGGCGGGAAAGGTGACCCACTTACACCTTTTGCTACTGCCGGGTATCACCACGAACTCTCATTCTATCCCTCGGTATCTCAATCTCTCATTTTTCGAGGGTAACTTATTCCTGTTCGTTCTATCCCTCTCTCTCCTCCCTGTCTCCCTGTCCCTGTCTCTCTCTCTCTCTCTCTCTCTCTCTCTCTCGCTCTCTCGCTCTCTCTCTCTCTCTCTCTCTCTCTCTCTCTCTCTCTCTCTCTTTCTCTCTCTCTCTCTCTCACTCTCTCTTTCACTATCTTATTCCATTATATTCACCTCTTATTTCCCTGATCCCGGCAGCAGGCAAAGGTGTAAGTGGGTCACCTTTCCCGCCAACTAATTTCAATTAGTTTTTGGCTTAATTTAGGTCCCTTTTTGGTTTCTAATCGCAGCATGACATTATTTCATGATGTAATATTGTCGAAATGATGCGTTATATGAGAAACGAGACGAATTTCTGTGAAAATCGTATTTTAGACGTCATAATGACGTCATTTGACGTAATTAGTGACGTCGTATCGACGTAATTGCATGACGATATTTTTTGAATCAGTACCCCAAAGGAGCTTGTAAAGTTTCATTGACCACAGTGGTCAGGAAAGGGAGTTTTTGCTCGAAAAACGTTCAATTTGCTGAATTTTTCGTCAAATTTTTGACTTCCGACGCGATTTAAGGGCTCAAAATGATAAGCTACGAAAATTCGCTATATAGTATCTGAAAGTTCAGACGATTTGCCGGTAACGATTTTTCGTCAAATCAGAAATCGGAACACGTCTTCAGGGTGCTAGAGGCGTTTGAAAAAAGTTAGTCGGTCTCGCGCAATGACGTCACTCGTGACGTCATTGCGCGCGTCATAGGTAAGATGGAGAGTCGCCACCCAGATGGGTACATGCACGAGACAATTATCTGTCGAATGCCGCTTGGTTTAAGGTCGTACGATGTCTGGTTCGTCTCAAACTGGGACCAAACGGAAGGTAACAAAGCGTCTATACATCTATGTATGTATGTATATATGTATCAATGTCTTTGCTTATAAAGGGATTGCTGGTAAAGCGCTCGACAGGATCAAGATTCTGGAGCTGATTACAAAGTAATACAAGTTTTTAATTTTTTACTAATAGTTTCATGCTTTCGCAATCGTCAGAAAAAAGAAAAAGCTACGATTGCGAAAGCATGAAACTATTAGTAAAAAATTAAAAACTTGTATTACTTTGTATATATGTATCAACCTAGTTATCCCCACACTGAATTTTCTGTTTTGGGGGTGGTGTTATAACTTTTGAACAAAAAGAGCAAGCCACTTGAAATTTTTACCATCGATAGAGGTCTACAAGAAGCTTCTAAGTACAAAATTTCAGCTTCCTAGCTCTTCCGGTTCGGGAGTTATGGCATGTCAAAAAGTGCCAAAATGGGCTAAAAGTATGAAATAACTATATATACGCTGTGAGCAAGCGGGCCGTTTTGGGGGGAATTTTTTTTCGGGGGATGGATGGGGTCACCTTTGCGCTTGCCAGCGCAGTGATCGCTATTTGGTTTGAAGTTTTAGCAATGAGTTGTGTGTGGTTGACCTATATTTCGATTGTTAATTTCGATTAATTTTCTCACCTGACTTTGCACACCCAGACTTTTTACACTCAGTACAACCTTGCAACACATGTTTATTCTTTCCCATGTGTTTACTTTCTCCAAGTCCCTGTATAGTAGTACTTTATGTAGTACATAAAACCTTGCCCCTTTTGGTCGTACCACTTTTTTTCTACAATGTAACACCCAAATCACCCGTTTTCTACAGAGTAGTACCCAAATCACCTGTTTATCTCCCTTAGGAGCTAGCCCCGATGTAGTGCACTGCATATTACACGTAATCTGATACACCAGAAAACACAACCCACCCTCTTGTCTTATCTTGGTCTTTCTTTACCGTTTTCTGCTTGTGTTTTCCGTACTACGTGTCACCCCAATAATCATCCAAGGTGCTTGTTTTTTCCCTACATGTCACCCCGATATACGGTTTTTTCTCCGTCTGTATAGCAACCCAGCTACTCCCTACTCCCCATTCCCTCCGGCAAATGTTTTTAACTCTAACATGATTTAGCCCAAACATGGCAGTGGAGGACTTTCAGAAGGTACGAGATGAGCTTCAGGAGAGTTTCGACTCAGGGGTTACCATCCCCTACGAGTATAGGATGGGACAACTGAAGAAATGTGCAGCCATGATCAAAGCAATGGAACAGGTATACATGAACTAGCATTGCAGTTATTAGATCTGTTGGTTTTCTTTTTTAGTCTTCCCCCCTAACCCCATCTCTGCGTACCTTGTACCCAACTTTGTAGTTGTATCTCCCAGCTCAAACTCACACCATTCTACTGCACTCTGCAGCTGCACAGGAGTAGTGTTGTAACTCACACCTCCATGCACAGGAGTATTGTGATGCTATGAAGAAGGATCTGGGGAAGCATCCCTCGGAGACAAATGGTAGTGATCTGAAGTTTACCGAGAGTGATCTGGGGTACGCTATGAAACATCTCAAGGGTTGGATGGCAGACCAATACGTTAAAACGGTGCGTGATTAAAATTAATTAATTGAACTAATTAAAACCAATCAGTTAATTGTATTAATCATTATTATGCCAAAAACTAACAGAAATTAGTTGGCTGGAAAGGTGACCATTTTGTTGTCAAACTGACACCTTTGCCCTCTCCGGGTTTCATCATTATCTTTCCCTCTCCGATTTCTATCTCTCTCTTTCACTTTCTCTCTCTATCTCTCTCTCTCTCTCTCTCTCTCTCTCTCTCTCTCTCTCTCTCTCTCTCTCTCTCTCTCTCTTTCTCCCTGATTTACCCCCTGATTAACCCCATCGATGGTATCCGTAACCCGGGCCGGGCAAAGGTGTCAGTTTGACAACAAAATGGTCACCTTTCCAGCCAACTAATTTCTGTTAGTTTTTGGCATAATTGGGGTATATTTTTGGTATTTTCTGATGTGAAATACAATGTAAGACATGTCTGGACGTGTAAAGACCGTTAGGAATCGCTAAAATACGAACATTTCAATTTTGACGTCATTATGACGTCATAGCGTGACGTCACGACGTTATAACGTCAAGATAGGGATGTATTATTATCAGGCTCATCTAGATGAAGATGCTGATTAAGTTTGAGATCGATTGGACAAGATTTGAGGTCGCTATGGCGAAAAACGCATTATCGTCATATCTATTTTCATACAGTCTTAACACTTCAGACGCGATTTGAGACCCTTAGAAATAGAGTTTCACAAATTCGCTATACAGTTTCTGAAAGTATAGACGATTATCTTTCGTCAGTGTGGTCTCCGTTTTTCAATCAGAAGCCGTCTTCAGGGTGTAAATTGAGCTCAAAGAAATTTGGTTGATTTGAAAAAACTCTTATCTTTATGTGTCTATCTTATGTCGTTTTCTCTCAAAAACGATTATAAATTTGGTAAAATAGCGTCTATCCATACATAGATACATAGATAGATACATAGACCCGGGACATTTATTGCTTTTTTCACGATACCATATCTCTAAAACTAAAAGAGATAGAGACTTGCCCTTTTAAACTACAGTAGATCTAGACTATGTGACACTGTATACCAAATTTCAGACCGATCGGTGCAGTGGGGGCCTCCCTATGGGCGTCGCAAAATGCCATTTTTGGCTAAAAACTGAAAAAAGTTATTACTGCACTCTGGCACACGCGGCTGGGGGGAGGGGATGGTCACCTTTGCGCTTGCCAGCGCAGTGACTTCACAATCTTTGATTGAGTGTGTATATATGGTTGATTGAGTGTGTACATGTGTTTGATTTTCCCAGGATCTGGTTAACAAAATGGACCATGCGTACCAACACAATGAGCCGAAGGGCGTCGTTTTAGTTATGGGGACTTGGAATTATCCTCTCATGTGTGCCCTCTGCCCACTTAATTGGTTAGTATTGGTTAGTATTGAACGCAACTCATTAGCTAGCAGCTAGCTAAAACTATGCTTACGATTATCGAATATCGGGGCAAGATGTGAATTTATTGAAAGTTCAAAGTTGTAAGTGGTAAAAGGCTTTTCAATGTCCAATACTATTTGTGTCTATAACCGTCCATGTGCTCAATCAATGTTACCCCACGTTCCCCTACAATGACGTACCTATTCCTCTAAACTTCCCAGTCTTACTTGAGACATCCCCCTTGCATCCCTCCCTCATTATTTCATTGTTTTACATCGACCGTGTTAACCATCGTTATAACGCGATACCATTGGTTACCATCGTTACCATTGGTTACCATCGTTACCATTACCCAATGGTTACCATTGGTTACCATCATTACCATTACCCAATGGTTACCATTGGTTACCATCGTTACCATTGGTTACCACTATGCAGGATCTGGTAAACAAGATGGACCAGGCCTATGTGTCCCCCGAACCTAAAGGGGTTGTCCTAATATTTGGATGTTGGAATTACCCCATTATGCTGGCCCTTTCCCCTCTCATGGGTAGAGTTCTGTGTGTGTGTTTGTGTTTGTTCAACTGTCTATGTGGAGTTGGCAAGTGACAAGTGGAGTTGATGAAATTAGTTTGTATAATTCCAAGTGTTGATTATGTTTATCAATTAAAATCAACTGTCTTCGTTGTCCTACATAATTTCCTGTTTGTGAATACAAATCACTGATAAGATGGTAACGAATCAATGAAAAAAGTTCGATTTCTATTTTCTAGGGTGCCACTGAATCAGTGAACCCATAATACAATAACCCCTATATTGCACGAGGTAACCCCCTGATCCCCCCCCCCCCACTCACTAGGTGCTATCTGTGCGGGTGACTGTGCTGTTATCAAACTGAGTGAAGTGAGTCCCTCATCTTCTGACGTGATGAAGAAGTATTTTGATCTATACCTGGATCCACTCTGTTATAGGACCGTCCAGGGGTCCGTCGCAGAGTCCACCGCCCTTCTGAAAATCCGCTGGGATCACATCTTCTTTACCGGTATGTTACACATTGGTTACCATAGTTACACACACATGTTGTGCAGTTACCGTGGTTATACAGTCTCTCACACATAGTTACCATGGTTACATAGATGTGTTGTGTAACCGTGGCCTGGCTACGTGTTTCGAGAGTGTTTCCTTCCTTCCCCCATAATTCATTTCATAAAAACTAGCCACGCTAAATTACTGAAAACACAAATCTAACTTTTAGAAACTGTATAATTGAATATTTTCAAAGGATACAATTTTCACCACAAACACGGTTAGGTGTGGATAATAAAAACGCTATCTGTATCATGCAAAACGAGATCAACCATCTACGATCAGTCATGGTATTTGTCTCTCTCTAGAACGCTGTCAGAACATTGTCTCAGATCTCTCTATCTAACACGTACTGTGAGTCTCTCTCTCTCTAGAACACGTACTGCATCACTGCGGCAGCCAGACCAAGGAGAAGCAAGGTCACAGAAGAAGTAGTGAAAACAGCGCTGTCTGACATCTCTCTTCTGTCATCATATCCTCCCCTCTTGTACGCGCTCGCTAGCGCTATAACCATAGCCAGTAGAATGATAATCACAGCAATCTTGGACATGGTAGCGGCTGAATAAGGGGAAATATTTTAGTTCAAATTTGTTCTCAATATCATCTAACACAACTATAACACAACAAAAATGGGAGTTTGTTTTCTGCCCAAATAATACGGAAAAGTTTTCCACTGCACAATTTATTCGATTATGCGACCACCCGGACCCGACGAGTTCATTCAGGGGCATACCCCGGGCATACATAACACCATTAAATCTGCTACATAAAGGAATCTACAGCATGAGGGATGGGAAATTAGGGAGGTAAAAATCTAATAAAAATATAATAACAGAGAGCAGAGATAAGATTATTTAGAGAGGAAAAAAGCGAGTTTTATTATTTCTCATTATTTCTAACACCCCCGCCCCCAGGAAGTGTTAGTGCTTATTTCTAACGCCCCTCCCTCTTCCCAGGAAGTGTTAGTGTTGGGCGGATTGTGGCCCGGGCTGCAGCTGAACATCTGACACCAACAACACTGGAACTAGGTGGAAAGTGCCCCGTTATTGTCGATGAAACTACGAATGTGGACACTGCTGCAAAACGGATTGCCTGGGGAAAGGTTTGTAATATTCTCTCCCCTAGTTAAAGTAACATTCTCTCCACTAGTTAAAGTAACATCCTCTCCACTAGTTAAAGGAACATCCTCTCCACTAGTTAAAGTAACATCCTCTCCACTAGTTAAAGTAACATCCTCTCCCCTAGCTAAAATAGCATTCTCACTTTTTCAGTGCGTGAACGCTGGTCAGACGTGTATTGCTCCAGATTACGTTTATTGTCACAAGAAACACTACGCTGCCTTCATCGAGCGTTACCGGGTAAGAAGGGAGATTTGGGATGAGAAGGTACCACTAGAAGATCCAGAGACTTAACTCTAGGGAGATTTGAGGTGGTAGTTCAATTCCATCCGCCACATCCCTGCTCAAACTTTTGAGAGAAATCAATATGACAAGAGAAATTAATATCACAAGACC
The DNA here is from genome assembly GCA_020137815.1 of Hormiphora californensis. Lineage (NCBI taxonomy): Eukaryota > Metazoa > Ctenophora > Tentaculata > Cydippida > Pleurobrachiidae > Hormiphora > Hormiphora californensis. Next base: position 3,642,909 of record CM035355.1, on the reverse strand, counting down.
CTAACGGCTAACACGAAGAACATTATCAGGCACATATCAAAGACATGTATGGAGATGATGTTGAGAAAAGTGAAGATTTTGCGAGGATTGTAAACGAGCGACATTACAACCGTCTCACCAAACTCCTTGAAATGGGAACCGCAGAAGTTGGTAAGTTGTGTGGTGGCACCTTGCCAGTCATTTGAATCCTTGAAAACAGGTTTTTGTTCGTGAAACTAAGGGTACATTGACAGATAGTGACAATCATAGTCCACTCCAGCTCTCTCGACTCTCCAGTCCACCAATTAAAGTACCACTCTCTGCAGGCGGCCAGACGAACCCCGAGACGAGGTTCATTTCCCCAACTATCCTGACCAATCCTGACCTTTCTTCCGAGTTGATGACAGACGAGATATTCGGTCCTATCCTGCCTGTACTACAGTATGATGATCTCAACACTGTGGTGAAGGACCTGAGAGCAAAGGAGAAACCCCTGGTGACATATCTGTTTAGTAATAACGCCAAACATATCGACCTGGTTAGTTTAGAGACATGAGCTTTACCTAAACTCTAAAGTTTTAGTTTTGACTGAGATTATAGGAAGCAAATCTTGTGTAGCACCCTAAATCCTACATGGTAACCATGGTAACTAATTGCCTATGTTTTCAGATCAAGAAGAGGATATCCAGTGGAACTTTGGACATCAATGACACTCTCATGCACATGATGGTTCCAACTCTGCCTTTTGGAGGTGTTGGAAACAGTGGAATAGGTACGTTATCCTAGCAATAAGACATGATTTATTAAACGTCGAATAAAAAAAAGCAATGAAATTCGTATTTGATCTGGTGTATTTATATTGCCTCCACCTCCTCCCCCTGCCAGTAGTACCTCTAGTAACTAATGACACATTCCACTGCAGGATCGTACCACGGCAAGGCCACATTTGATACGTTCTCCCACGCCAAGAGTGTCCTCCACCGACCCATTGGGATGGAGAGTGTTAACAACCTCAGATACCCTCCCTACGATGCGGAGTGGAAACAGAATCTCATGTACTCGCTCGCGTACTACAAACCCAGTATGTAGAACACGTACGTATGATATATCAGCAGTGCAGCATGAGCATGTTTTTACTGAAACATTAGAGCAATTGATGATGCACCACCATCGTGGCCAATAGTGTCATGTTAGACCCATGAACATCCCTCTTTGTTCCTCTCTGCCCCTCTTTCCTATATTATTCCCCTATATAACATCCTTTGACAAAATTAATCTCTCCCCAGGTACCCCATCGACTGGATTCACCAAGTACGCTGTTTCCTCGACATTTGCCCTCGGCGCTTTTGCCTACGCGTACGCCTGGCCCGGTGGATCCGGCCAGTGATTCGTATCAGGGATTTTAAATATAAGCGGGACTTTGCAGAGGAGAAATATTATTAATTATAAGGCTTTGATTCCCAGAGAATATATACATGATGTAGATCAATAATGATCATTGATGACGTTAAAAGTTTGTTTGTGTAGATTGTGATTTTTGATTGTTTCATATGTTTTAAATCTTCTGTTGGCTTAGATTTACGACTCTCTCTTTGTTATCAACTGCAGTGCTATACGTACAGTCAAACTCCGGTTTCTATTTGCTGTCTGCCGCCGACGGCCTGTTGTGATCAATCGATCAATGTCGATGTGTTAATGTGATCCGCTAAAAAATAATAAAAGCGCTGCGGCGCGGCGCGCGGTCATCAATGCAATTCAACTTTTCATGCTCAAAAAATCCCAAAAAATTTTAAAAAACAGTTGTAAAATGTTGTAAAAATGTTGTAAAAATGTTGTAAAAATGTTCCAGATTCCCTCAGCTTCTGTTCCAGATTCTTGTGCATCTTGGATGGAACATTTAGTTTAGCAGCGGTAGGAAATGTCCCGTCATGGCGCAGATACACGTTGCTCGACGCCGACCAAATTCCCGTTTCGTCCTGATTCATACTTGAAGACATTTCTTCCCGGAACACCATCCAGTGAAATTTCGAACTGCTCCAACTCCGAGTCTGAGGTATCATTCTCAGGAGATGTTAGCCTTTTAACCCCGAACATTTCGATTGACCACTTCATTAGCGAAACTCGGGAATCACTCACTGTGGATTTCAAATGTGTAGAGTGCAGCAAAACGATATACTACGGAGCATTTAGCAAATGCACTGCTTGCCTAGGATACATACACCCGTCATGTACATCAACCGAAAGTGAAGATTCTGTGACTCCTCCATTTACCATATGTTCAATGTGTAAATTGGTTAACCCACCCGAAACCCCTCTGCCAGAGATCTCAGAACGTGATGTATGGAAAAACCTCAATGGGCAGGAACTTATCAGCAAGTTTGATGAGATAGTGAGGATTACGAGTAGCTGGACTCCGAACTTGTTCCTGGTACCCTTTGGGAAAGAAGGGCAATCCTTCTTAGACGAACTGACTCGACTCACGAAACTGTTCGTATCGGATCCTGAATCTGAATGTTACGCCCTCTCAGCTACAATTCTGGCACCCGCTTTAATTCTGCAGAAGCCTTCCAGAAGAACACAAAGTGCACCTGAAGCGAAGACTCGAGCTTTGGTCGAATGGTAAATTCGACGAATTGGTCAAAGAAGGCCAAGCTATCCAGAAACCACTCTGTTCCCGCATTTTAACCCAGTCCAAGTCTGCTTGTGATGACAGATTTATAAATCTCATGAGGCGTGGTCAGTCATCAGAAGCCACTGGTTGGCTGGAATCAGAGAGACATTCCTTGGGACCAAAGCCATGCACTCCCAAAGTGTTAGAAGACCTGGAGAACAAGCACCCACCTTCATGCCCCATGAGCAGTAAATCGACTCTACACGGGCCTCCAAACATGCACTTTCCTGTAACTTTCGACAAAATTACAGGCGAGTCGATCTACAAATGTGCCAGAAACCTGCGAGGATCTTCAGGCCCGAGTGGATTAGACGCGGTCGGCATCCAACGGATCCTTTGTTCTAGGAAGTTTAAAAGATGAATATGAATATGAATATGAACTTCACAATTTATATCGAGTCAATATAAGAAAAATATATGACTCTCCCGCTCTTACACTATACGTAATAATAATAATAATAATAACTATGTTTGTATTCCGCCCATATCCGACAGGGACAGAGCAGTAGAACTGTTGCTGTCACTGAAGGATGATCTGAACGGTTAACATACTTGAATATACCTGCCGACTTATCCTTAATATTGCACAAAAAATGGTAAAGAAAAAAAAACAACGGCCCACATAACTATCGGTAACTGAAAACATAACAGACTGAGATAGAGTCCTGGAACTCTAAAAAGATGGTTTAAAAGTCCAATAGATAGAAAACACTCGTGCTATGAAAAAACCCAAAACGTGCTTCACACTTCTGCTCGCCACGAGCCAAAATACAGAAAAAATAAAACAGGTACCAGCTAGAGAACAAACCTCAGTAAGATGGAGAGAACACTCCTAGGACAATCAGGATTCACCGAAAGCCTCAATGAAGAGACTAGTCTTTAGCTTAGACTTGAAAGAGTCCACAGAGTCAATTGCTCTCAGATCAATGGAAAGCTTATTCCAGATTTCAGGCAGATAAACCGACGGACGTCTCCTCCTCAACTTAGAAGTTGCATTCACACTGGATAGCTTAGGATACCTCAGCTTGAGGCCATCAGGCTGAGCGTTTCCTCTGGTAGTCCGGATCACATGTAGTCCATCATCCACAGGGACCTGTTCCTGCAGGTACACTGGAGCCAAGCCATGTACAATCTTGTACGCCATTAAGCAAACCTTGAACTTAACTCGCTGTTCAATCGGGAGGACGTGCATTTCACTCAAGTAGGGCATGTAACTGTCCTGGTGACCATACAGGCCATACACAAATCTGACACATGAGTTCAGAACTCGCTGCAAGCTATCCAGGAGCTTCTTTGGTAAGCCAGAATAAAGGACATTACAGTAGTCAAGTCTCGAAACGATGAGTTGCTTCACCAGAAGCATCTTGGTCGGTTTATCCAAACATCGGTTAACCTGCCACAAATTCTTGAGAAGCATTCCACATTGCTTCTTAACACTGTTGATCTGCCTTTCCATCGAAATGTTACTGTCAAGGAATACACCCAGGGTCTTCCCTGCAGATCCAGTAAATTCCATAGGGCTGATTTCCACTCCTCCAAAGCTTACTGTGGGCTGGAAGACCATCTTATCCAGAGCACTGCTCTTACCTAACAGTAAAAACTCTGTCTTTGCCTCATTACACTTAAGCCAGTGATCACTCATCCACAGTTTCACACTTGATAGACACTCCTCAATCCTCTCCTTCGCTGCATTCCAACCATCCTCGTCAGTAGGCACAAGACTGATGTACAGTTGAGAGTCATCGGCGTATAGCTTAATCCTCAGACCAAAGGGTCTAACCAAGTCCTGGAGCTCCTCGACATACAACAAGAACAATACCGGCCCAAGCAGTGACCCCTGTGGAACTCCACATATCAGCGTGATGATCCTCGAAAGCTCCCCCTCCACATTAACTCGGTAATTCCTACACTGTAGATAGCTGGCAAACCAATCCAGCACAGAGCCTTTCACTCCAAAACGTCCTTCCAGAGTCTCTAGCAGCTTCCCATGGTCCACTGTATCAAAGGCGGCACTCATGTCTAAAAGAAAGAGGCCAGTGACCTTTCCTTCATCAAGGTCTCGTAGTAAATCATCAAACATACCCATCAGGAGTGTTTCACAACTATGTCCCACCCGATAACCCGATTGATGTTTGTTCAGTAACTCATTCTCATTGAGGTATGAGTTCAGCTGCTCTAGGACAACCTTTTCCAGTAATTTGGAGATAAACGGTAGGTTGGAGACTGGACGGTAGTTGGATAAGGAGTCTTTGTCCCCATGGGGGTTCTTAATCGTAGGAAAAACCAATATAGTTAAAAATTAAGTACATTAATATACGCTTCCAGGCCGAGGCTAATAGCACAACAGCAGTTACCTAAAGCGGGACAAACACACACAGACGAACCAATGAGACTGGTAACAATGAGCTGAGAGCTAAATGGACAGATAGATTTAACCAGATTTAATAAATTACTAAAATCGAATAGAAAAAGGCGAATAAGTTATTTAAAAATACTATAGTTACAAGACACCACCACACATACATACACACACACACACACTCACACACACACACACTCACACACACACACACACACACAACTCACACTCAAACTCACACTCACACTCACACTTATACCCCAACACCCAAAAAAAAATAAAGACATACACAAAACACAAATAAGTTAAGTTAAATAAGTTACTTAAAAAATGGTCATCACACAAGAGAACACAAAGGTGCACACACAAACGGACACAGCATACCTAGACTACTTGGAAACAGTAAATCATGTTTAGCACACATTGTTAACATATAAATAGTAAGATTGTCATTGATAAACACGTACTTATCATCACTTTCGAAGTGTTCATTTACAGTCTGCAGGAATAGCTGCACTTTCAGCCGTTTTCGTAACGGTACACGTTTCTTGTAACTGTTTTCTCCTGGCCCATACTCGGCCAATTCTCCACTACCCTCAGACTCTACCCCATATCTCGGTTGCCAAGATCCTACTAACCCATACACCCACCACACACAAACGAACAAGAATATGCACTCAAAAAAACCCTAGCTCTGGACAAATATGTGAAGGACATCTCTCCTAACTCAGGATGGTGGTGAAATAGGACAGATGATGGAGGATAGGAAACAGGATGATGGAGGATAGGATGGATGGTGAAGGATGGATGGTGGAGGATAGGAAAGATGGTGAGGGGGGGGGGGTTGGACGGATGATGGAGGATGGGACATATGGTGGAGGATAGGACGGATGGTGGAAAATGGGACGGATGATGGAGGATAGGACGGATGGTCGAGGATAGGACGAATGGTGGAGGATGGGACAAATGGTGGAGGATATTTCAGATGGTGGATGATAGGACGGATGATGGAGGAGGAGGATAGGACGGATGGTGGATGGGACGGATGGTGGAGGATAGGACGGATGGTGGAGGATAGGACGAATGGTGGTCGGTGGAGGGTAGGACAGATGGTGGAGGATAGGGCGAAAGTGGAGGATATCAGAGGTTTAAATTGCGAAATAAGACATAAGTGTGAAGTGAAGTATGTGTGTATGCATGTTTTTAACTAACTTATTAACTACTAATTTATTAGACAATTTTAACCGGTTATCTAAGTTTTCACAGTACACCGTTTCCGGTGGTTAAAGTGTACTGTGAAATTTTAGACCACTGCAAAAACACTAGTAATTATAAAGTAAATACCGCTGCAGTGGTATGTGAAAAATTAAACACTTTCTAGTCACACGCACACAGTGTGAACATTACAAACATTACAAACTGAGTGAACGGGATAAAGATTAAGTGAGAGAGAGAGAGAGAGAAGAGAGAGAGAGAGAGAGAGAGAGAGAGAGAGAGAGAGAGAGAGAGAGAGAGAGAGAGAGAGAGAGAGAGAGAGAGAGATTACGAGCTCGTCTCTCTTTACGCTCTGAGCGCCCGCGCCTGTGTGTGTGTGGTGTGTGAGAGAGCGAGATAGGAAAAGAGATAACTCGAAGGCAGAGAGGGAAAGCAGATGCAGGGACGGCTCATTGGTGTGGTGCCATCACGTGACGATCACGTGACCTATAGTTGCAGAGGGGAAGAAAAGATAAGGGTTAGGGCGTGTGCACTGTGCAGTAGTGACTACTGCACACGCCTCTCTCTCTCTCTCTCTCTCTCTCTCTCTCTCTCTCTCTCTCTCTCTCTCTCTCTCTCTCTCTCTCTCACATTCTCTTTCTCTCTCTCTCTCACTCAATCTTTATCTCTTTCACTCAGTTTGTTTCCAAAATCATCTAATAAAATTAGATGACTGCTTTTACATGCTCTATTACACAACAATATGGTCATCACACAAGAGAACACAAAGGTGCACACACAAACGGACACAGCATACCTAGACTACTTGGAAACAGTAAATCATGTTTAGCACACATTGTTAACATATAAATAGTAAGATTGTCATTGATAAACACGTACTTATCATCACTTTCGAAGTGTTCATTTACAGTCTGCAGGAATAGCTGCACTTTCAGCCGTTTTCGTAACGGTACACGTTTCTTGTAACTGTTTTCTCCTGGCCCATACTCGGCCAATTCTCCACTACCCTCAGACTCTACCCCATATCTCGGTTGCCAAGATCCTACTAACCCATACACCCACCACACACAAACGAACAAGAATATGCACTCAAAAAAACCCTAGCTCTGGACAAATATGTGAAGGACATCTCTCCTAACTCAGGATGGTGGTGAAATAGGACAGATGATGGAGGATAGGAAACAGGATGATGGAGGATAGGATGGATGGTGAAGGATGGATGGTGGAGGATAGGAAAGATGGTGAGGGGGGGGGGGGGTTGGACGGATGATGGAGGATGGGACATATGGTGGAGGATAGGACGGATGGTGGAAAATGGGACGGATGATGGAGGATAGGACGGATGGTCGAGGATAGGACGAATGGTGGAGGATGGGACAAATGGTGGAGGATATTTCAGATGGTGGATGATAGGACGGATGATGGAGGAGGAGGATAGGACGGATGGTGGATGGGACGGATGGTGGAGGATAGGACGGATGGTGGAGGATAGGACGAATGGTGGTCGGTGGAGGGTAGGACAGATGGTGGAGGATAGGGCGAAAGTGGAGGATATGACGGATGGTGGAGGATAGGATGGATGGATGGTGGAGGATAGGGCGAAAGTGGAGGATATGACGGATGGTGGAGGATAGGATGGATGGTGGAGGATAGGGCAGATAGTGGAGGATATGTGGAGGATATGACGGATGGTGGAGGATAGGATGAAATGTGGAGGATAGGACGGATGGTGGAGGATAGAGCATATTAGGTGGAGGATAGGACGAATGGTCGACGATAGGACGGATGGTGGAGGATAGGACGGATGGTGGAGGATAGGACAGATGGTGTAGGATAGGACGGATGGTGGAGGATAGGATGGATGGTGGAGGATATGATGGGTGGTGGAGGTTAGGATTTAGGAAAGGATTCTGAGGTCAGAGGAAATCGAAAGGTCATTCAGGTTACGATCATACTAGGTATATGACGTGTATGGTATCGTAGGATCAGAAGTCAGCCATAGGCAACGTTGAACAGATGAGTCTTCAGTGATTTCTTGAATGTTGATACAGACTCCGATTTCCTGATTAATTTTGGAAGTCTGTTCCAGAGTTTTGGTGCAGCAATGCTAAATGCTTTCTCAGTAACCTTGTACTTGCAGTGGTACTCCTCTAACCTTGTGTCGTCTTCATCTACTCTGAGTTTCTTGGACTTTGCCTGCCTCTTCTGGATCATCTCAGTGATGTAGCATGGAGATTTACCATTTAGTGCATTGTATACCATTAGGCACATTTTGTACTCGATGCGTTGGTTGATTGGAAGGAAGTGGGATTTCTTTCTCAATTCGGTTACACCTCTTCTGCTGCGCTGACCGTATATAAATCGTGTGGCCCTGTTTTGGAGTACTTGGAGACGTTTTATATCAGATTCCTTCGAACCAAGGAGTAGGGCATTACAGTAATCGATCCTGGAGTGTATCAGGGTATTGACAAGAAGAGTCTTCTGATTCTTGTTAAGCTTGCTAGCTATCCTCCACATGTTTATTAACTGTAGGTTGCCCATCTGGACTATCCGTGTTACATGCTTGGTCATGTTTAGCTCTTTATCAAATATTACTCCCAGGTTCTTTGCTACTTCAGTTACAACTGTATCCTCATCTTCTGTTATGGCGACTGTATCAGGAGCTAACGATTTATCCCATTTGTTTTTAAGTATCATGACCTCCGTCTTGTTAGGATTCAACTTAAGAAGATTTTGAGCCATCCATAGTCTGATATGGGCAACACACTTTTGTACCTGGCTCATAGCTGAAAGTAGGTTTTGAGGCACAAAAGATATAGAGAGCTGTGTATCGTCTGCGTACATATGTATCTTTAGATTGTACAGCTGAGCAATCTTCTCTAGGTCACGGGTGTAGAGTATGAAGAGAAGGGGCTACCACCGACCTCCGTGACAGTCTCAGCATGGTGGCCCGGAAGTTAGCAACCAGTCCCATCCACCCTCGATTCCTTGATATCTTCTGCGCTTCCAAACTCATACCCATGGCGAAATCCGATGGTGGCACTCGACCTATTGGAATAGGTGAAACTTGGAGGAGAGTTTTGGCCAAATCAGTTATGAGAAGTCAAAAGCAAGAAATTCAGGTGACGGCAGGGAAGTTCCAGCTTGCCGCAGGGACAAATGGTGGCTGTGAGGCAGCTATACATGCGCTCAACGACAAGTTTTCAAGCCCGGAATGCCAGGGAGTACTCCTCCTAGACGCCCGCAATGCCTTCAACTCGTTAAATCGCAAATTGGCTTTATATCACTCCAGTGTGGTCTGCCCCATCATGAACACATTTTTCACCAACCTCTATGGTTCCCCTCGCGACTTGTACACTGGAGGTAATATCCTGAGCAGTGAAGAAGGTGCCACCCAGGGATTTCCCTCTTCTATGGGATTATACTGTGTAGGTATCGCTCCTCTAATCGACCTAGTAGAGCAACATGATACCTTTCAAGCTTGGTTTGCCGATGACGGCAATGCGGCCGGAACTATTTCCAATCTACTTGACTGGTACGAGGACGTATACATCAACGGTGCGTCATTTGGATACCACGTCAACCCAGGGAAGAGTATCCTAATAGTAAAACCGGAATACTACGATGAGGCGATCAACCTTTTCAAGGATACGGGAGTCACTGTCACTAAGAGAGGAGCCAGACACTTGGGAGCTGTGATCGGATCAGAAGAATTCAGAAGTGAATATATTATGGATCTAGTCGCAGGTTGGGCTGACTCGTTGAAAAATCTGGTTAGCATTGGTCGCACCCATCCTCATCTAGCCTACTCCAACTTCACAAGAAATCTGAAGTTCAAATGGGGATATGTTCAGAGAACAGTTCCAGACATTGGAACGCTCTTCAAGCCCCTGGAGGACATTATTAGACACGAGCTGATCCCGGTTCTACTAGGCACCCACGTAAATGATCAGCAACGCTGCTTGTTGGCTCTACCGGTCAGAATGGGCGGACTAGGTTTGGACAACCCTGTCGAAACTGCGAACCATGCTTACACCCACTCCAGATTTTGCACAGAACCGTTGGTCAACCACTTACTGTCTGAAGAAATCCATGATCATGCAGTTGTCGCTCGACTAGACAAAGCCGTTTCTGAGAAGATTACAGAGTGTGAGCTAGCCACCAAAACCAGACATCAAGCAAACTTCAAGATCATCCACACAATGATGGATAGTTACGGCCAGCGTCTTCTAGCTCTCAACACTGAACCAGGAGCATCCTCATGGCTAACAGCTCGGCCAATCGATAGTCTTGGTTACGAACTCACGAAGCAGGAATTCCATGACGCTATGCGCTTAAGATTCGGACTTCACTTCCCTGATCTTAACCTCCGATGTGCATGCGGTAAGGACAACGATGTAAACCACGCCCTCAGTTGTGCCAAAGGAGGATACACAATCATGAGACACGACAAGATCCGAGACGCTACAGCTGAAATTCTCAGCTATGCAGGTGTGAAAGGAGTAGAGACTGAACGACTCCTGCAACCTTGTGATGACTTTGCCGAAAGGCTCCCACATTGGACAAATCAAGATAGGGATGCCCGTATGGACATTGTCGGAACCGGATTGTGGCAGCCTGAACAACTGAACTTCTTCGATGTCAGAGTTGTCCATGCCAATTCTGCATCATATCTCTCAACACCTCCAACATCTCTGTACAGAGACCATGAACAGAGGAAGAAGAGAAGCTACATGAGGAGAGTACAGATGGTGGAAGGGGGCTCATTCACCCCTCTGATAATGTCAACTACAGGAGGACTCGGAGACGAATTCATGAAAACCCTGAAGAAAGCTGCCTCAAGGATTGAGGAAAAACACGGAGAAAGATATCCAGAGGTAATGGCTACAATAAAGCAAAAGTTGAGATTCTCCATCCTTAGGTCAACTTTGAGGAGCTTGAGAGGTTGTAGGGTACCCATAAGAACACCAACACTGGACAATTTTGACTTCAACCTTTGAAATGTCATTAGTGATGAGAGACTATTTTTATATTATTTATCAATTTTTTAGTGTGTAGGCGTTTGATTAAGTTATTTTTCTGCACAACCCACACAGGGACCATATGATGACTTGATTCACACCTCACCGTGTCTAGTGGCTGCTCTGCACCGTTTCACCCCTGAGGTCCCTAGTGGGTTGTAAAATTTTCAAAAGCCGAGTCACCGGTTTGTCTCTACATCCGACGTCGCCGCTTTTTCCCGTAGCCCATTACAAGTCTCTACCTCTGTAACAGTAATACACCGTCATATTGGCCACCCGCTTAAAGCTTTATTTACGACGTCTAAGCCACAATCCGCTTTTTAATGCCCTTGGACGTCATTGACCGCGTCTTGGGCGGTGGCCATCCTCAGTCCTCTGTGGAATAAAACTCCCAAAGGTGCAACACCTCCTCCCCTAGGGCCCTTCTGTTTTGTCAGTTTTCGTCCTCTCCTCGAAAAACTAAATATGACCTTCCCCGAAACTTAATTTCTACGCTGATGATGCAGCCGCTCGTGCTGTCTGTTGGGCCCTGTCTGTTCTGTACTTAACGTGAGTTTGATGTTTGGACGATCTAGTCATCAACGGCTTCTTTCCACGAACGGTTAAGTCAGTGTTAATCGTAAAACCAGAGTAAATTATAAGATCAAAATCGATCTTCTCAGACACTGCCGTAATCATAAAGTCAGACGGCCACGGATACCTGGGAGTACTCTAGAATACCAGCTATCCTCAACAATCACTTCACTCCTCTACAAAATTGAGAACTATTTTAGCTGCCTTACAGAAACGGAGGACTTGGGATTCATGACCCCTGTTAAGTCACGGAACATAAAGATTTCATGATGGAACTGCACCACTCTCTCTCAGATTATTATTGAACAGAACACAAGCATTGACAATGATATGGGAGAGAAGTGCTAGTAGAGATGAAACCAAAAGGCCCGGAGGAACCGGTTATTTACCATTTCCGATCAGCTCCATCATGAGTTCTGTAGACGTGGGTCCGTCACCTGGTTAACCACCCTTCCCTTGGAGGAACACTGCTTCAATCTCAACTAATCCGAGTTTCGAGATTCTCTGTTCATGAGATTTGACCTTTCCCTACACGAATTTCCCAACTATTGCGCCTGTGGTAAACCAAACTCCATCGAACATTTTCTAACCTGGAGGCTATGTACATTTCAGGCTCAATCAGATTCGTTATCTAACCGCTTAGCTCCTCGTCGAGGCTGGGTCACAGTTCGTCATTGGCAAACCGATTTCGCTGGTGAAATTTCCTGGCTATTTTCCTGGTGTGCACCGTAATCTGCCGTGTTAAATTTCTCTGTGAGGGTTCGGTAGATCAAAAAAAAAGAAAAGCAAAATCCTGAGAGCGTGTAGAGACACCATTTGTCTCTAAACTGCCAGAAATGGGAACAAAGGAGTCACACCTAGTGATCCACACCGACTCTAGCATTACACTATCCCAGTCACAAACCAGGCGATGTATCTAGGAATAACTAGGATCTAAATTAAACGATCTGCGAGACCACTGAGACACCTCATGACAACAAAATGGGGAATAAGCACAGCCCAAGGCAGATACGTTCACGACAATTATATACTTATGAAGACCCTGACATACGGGGCAGGCATATGGGGACAGAAAGTGCTGAAAAACCAAACACTCAAGATGAAGCTGGAAGCAGCACAGAACTCTATCACTCGAAGGATCACCGGAGGACACGAACACACTCAGCACATAGTGCTAACCACAATGGCAGGAGTGGACGTCACTTACCATATCAACAAAGAAAGTATCAACAACTATATACACCTGAAGGCTGAGGGAAACTGGTGGACAGACCCCTTCCACGAAAAAAGAGCTCATCTAACGCACTCGAAAGCGATAAAATTACTCATAACAAGCCTAAAAATTCCTAATGCCATCGACCAGACAAAACACACCGATATAACCTCTGAACAAAACTCCCAACTGAGCAAGAACAAAATAATAAACGCGTATACAGATGGGTCAAGAATTAAGAAAGACTCAACACATATAATGACAGGGGCAGGAGCCATAATCTACATGGATAACCAGGAAATCATCCTCAAAGAGCCCCTTGCACCCGAAAACACCAAAAATCAAGCAGAGCTACTGGCAATACATTTGGTAATAAAGAAACTACTAGAAATGGGAACAAAGGAGTCACATCTAGTGATCCACACCGACTCTAGCACTACAAGTACACTGAGAAGACTAACAAGAAATTTTTCAAACTCAAAACAACTAACTGAAACCCTACGAAGTATACACAAACTGCAAAGAGATAATGGCGTAGAAATAGTAAAGGTGAAGGCCCATGCAAACATAGAAGGTAATGAGATGGCAGATCAAATAGCAAAACAAGCGACTGCAAACAGCAAAACACCCAGAATGCACTGGGACAAACAAAGAGCCAAATAACGGCAAAGCTGAAACAACCACACAAGACAGGAATAATCGCTGAACTAAAGACAAAAATTACTCTGAGTTCACTACAACGATTATCGGGAAGATTATTAAAGAAAACACAAAACTAACAATCAAAAACAAGGAAACAATGAGAAGTCTGACACTAGCCATATCGGGCCAGAACAACATGGGAAGTGCCCTCTCCCACAGAGACCCTTCCATAAAACCCAACTGTGAATTATGCGGGGTAAGAGAAAACTCCAAACACAAACTACTAAACTGTCCTGACCTTGACCACCTCAGATACACACAAGAGTACCAAAATATCAAAGAAAACATATAACAATGAAGACGAGCCACTAGAACTAAGGAAACTCACCAATGTAGTCACCAAATCCGGTCTATTCAAATAAAATATAACGCTACCACCAAAACGATTCTATACCAACGATAGTTTAAAAGTGCATACTGGCAAAGTCCTGATCTCATCAGGTAGAGTCTGTTGAAACCATCACGGCAGAAGCAAATCCGCAACTAGCAAAAGCGCAATACAAACCAAGTCACTAGCCTTTGGACTGGCCCCCCACAGCTAGATTGGCAAAACAGAAAGAACAGCGCCACCTGGGTCGACTCGATCATAGCTGCTATGACGACTCGATGGACCGAACCCTACTACTGTACCCCGATCAGAGGTACACGCCTGGAAACAGGCAGGTGGTAGTGCACAAATGGTGCCTCATCGTGGTGAAGATGAACGCGCACTATCGTTCGGCGATTTAACCTATTCTGGGGAAACCCAGTACCGTAAGACTGGTACAGTAGTACTAGTGCGCCTGCTGTTGGTGGTGACCTTCATGCTCTTTATCGAAACAGTTCTCGTCTGTCGACTCGTGTCTTCCAATGGAAGGGCACTACTAGGGGGTACCGGGGAAACCCGGCGCTACCTTGGTGGGGCCTGACCGGGAGATCGAGCACGGCGCTCTGGGCAGCCATGTGTGTTGGTGACCTGAGGAGAGAACTGTGAAATCTAGGGAACGCTGCTCCCCAACGACAGCAAGTGGGTGGAAGTACGGGAGGTACACGACACCACACACACACACACACCATTTGTCTCTCACTGTCTTGACTTGACTTTAAAAGAAGTCATTTTGTCAGTTTGTTTTAACCAAATATTACTCTACTAGCAGCTAAATAATGTCAGAAGAAGCATCGTCAAGTACAGCAATGATGGCAAACCCAGTCAGCTATCACAAACTACCGATCAATGAACGGAAATGCAAAGTGGTCAAGAGGCAAATGTTTACAAAAATGAAGAGAGCTAAAAACACGGTACTTCAACTTGTTATAACACCAGCAATTCATTATTGTGCTGAACTGCTTTTATGGGAATTCTACTACGTTTCTTCCTTCTCTCTACTCACCCCCGCCCTTATAATAACATCTCTACCCCACCCTCGATCAGGAGAAAAAGAAGAGAAGGAAGGCTGCAGAGGAAATGAGGGAGGCGATGGGGGATGAGGCTCCTCCTAAACCAGTGCCCCACACCATTGAGTCACTCAGACCGGCCGATATCACAACTGTAGATGCAGACGATGAAGAGGTATAGTAGTCTCTAGTGAGACTCAGTTCTATACCAAACCAAACTAGAGAACTGATAGTTTCACTAGTTAGTCGTAACTATAATGCACTTGTCAATTTATACAATCGATACTTTTGGGCGTTTCTCTCGTCTCTACTTATTTCTATCTGTTGACTGTGTTTCTAGCACAGTTTTAAGACATCTTTAGCACATTTTATTCTAACAATTCCTCAAACTCTAACACATTTCCAACACACTTTACTCTGACCCAGCATTTCTAACACATTTCTAACACATTTATACTGTCCCCCTTCTCAGGTGGCAAAAGATACACAGATGGATGATTTTGCAGCCTACTTCAACTGTGAAACACCCCCTAAAGTTCTTGTTACAACAAATAAAAAGTCATCACTGGTAAGATATATATCATCTCGTTCAGTTCGTTAGTTAAAACAAGTTTTACACAGGCATTGCTTTGGATAATTGATGGTCGTCATGTTTTTGTTAGTTGTGCGGCTGTTTTTAAACTTACGAAACTTCCAAAACTAACGTGACGACCCCCGGATAGTTTCCGAGTTCCCATTGTGTTGGATCCTAACCCAATAACAACCAATACCAACCAATACTTTATATTACCCAATAACAACCAATACTACCCAAAACTAACTCAAGAAACCATCTACAGGGTACCCGTAAATTTGTTGACGAGTTAGTGAACGTAATACCGAACAGCGAGTACAGCAAGCGGGGGAAGGTGGACATGAAGTGTCTCGTGAAGCAGAGTGTCGATGCTGGTTTTACAGATATCATCGTTGTCAATGAGGACATGAAGAAACCAAGTATCCTTTTTACTGGCCATATTATATCGAGATAGCATTATCTCTCTTGTCTTTTTTATCCCTTTCTATACTGTTACACTTTTCCTGTCACACATTTTCTATCTTTTTTACTCGTTTTCTCTCTCTCTCTCTCTCTCTCTCTCTCTCTTCTCTCTCTCTCTCTTTCTTTTTCTTTCTCTCTCTCAGTTAACTTCCTTAACCGACTATACAGTATAATTGTGTGCCATTTGCCGGAGGGTCCGACAGCTACTTTTAGGTTAACATCTGTTGTACTGAAGAAACAGCTCAAGGTAATTATATCTCATTTTTCGGGAAATTAACTTTGTTATTCTGTTATGAAAACACGGTTATATTGTTGTTATGTTCTAACCCTCTGGGCTTGGAGAGAGGGTCGAGCAAGTCAAGTATATCCAGGTTAATCTATACCCCTTAGAGCATTTTCCAACTGTTCTTCTGTTTTTACAGCGTCACGGTAATGCAACGACGCACCGACCAGAAGTGATACTCAACAACTTTTCAACCCGTCTCGGACACTCAATAGGCCGAATGATGGGATCTCTTTTCCACTATGACCCACAGTTTAGGGGCCGGAATTGTGTTACATTCCACAACCAGCGGGACTTTATATTTTTCAGACGACATCGGTTAGTTATACCCTGATCATACTCTGCTCTCTTTTGGCCCATTTTGTTTTTCCTTCCACCTTTCTCCACCTCTCCCCTCTTCCACTCCCTCACCTACCACTCCCTCCCTCTAGGTATGTTTTCAAGAACAACGTTAAAGTGGGTCTCCAGGAATTAGGACCACGATTCACCCTCAAACTGAGAAGGGTACAAAAAGGAACATTCGACACAACGACGGGCGAGTACGAATGGTATTATAATCACAAACAAATGGACGTGAACAGGCGGACGTTTTTCCTTTAACAATCCAGATACTGACCAACAACTGATCAGCTTTTTAAAAACCAGGTAAAGTCCTTGCAAAATGAGTATTTAGGAGTGTTTGCGTGTAGTGTATAATATCGGTGTGGCAATGTGTAGAGGTGGAATTCTCGGTCGTTGGTTGTGGATTTAAACCCGGTTTTCAGGTGTTTAACACTGGTAAGTAATCCGTTGATCACCCATCCCTTCAGGGGACAACACACCGGGGAGGAGAGAGAGAGAATTGTGTACAGGGACAATCTAGAAAGATATGTATTGTGTTGTATTTTATCGGGTACCATCATGATGCACAAATTTTATACATGCAAAAGCAGTGTTCTCCCGCTCCCCCCGCCCGCTTCTTTCTCTACTAGTGGATTTGCGCACAGTTCACGGTGTGAGGGTGGCTGTCGCAGAACTCACGTTGCGCGCGCGCCAGCCCTTTGGCGGCTGCTTTGTCAAGATGTACGATTCAACCCCCGCTCTTGTTTTAAGTTTAACTTATTGATTCTATAACCTCTCTTTACTTGTGTTTTAAGTTATAACCCCGTCCCTTTTCTTACCCGAACCCCTCCTAGGATGTCCTCCACGGATTACTACGGAGGATACCAGGCCCAGGCGGCGGTACCGCCCGCCCCAACGGGAGGAGCTGCCCTACCCCCTGGCATGCCGGCACCCCCCTACGGGGCACCACCTCCCCAGACCGCCCAGCAACCACCCTCCTACAACCAGTACAGCCAGCAGGGGTACGGAGCGGGTGCCCAGTATGGCCAACCTCAACAACCAGCCACCCAGCAGGCTGGATATGGAAACCAGAGCGGAGGATACGGACAGCAGCAGCAGCAGGCAGCACAAGGTGGCTATCAGCAGGCACAAGGTGGATACCAACAGGCCCAGGGTGGTTATGGCAACCAGAGTTATGGAGGAGCTACACAGGGTGCTGGTGGAAATGGTAACCAGAGTTTTGGTAACCAAGGTAACCAGGGAGGATACGGTCAGCAGCAGCAGCAACAGCAGCAGACCCAGCAGGGTGGATATGGCGCTAAGAACGAGAACAGAGACGTTATTGAGAATCAGATCTTTATCACGGGTCTCAACACTAAAACACCACCCTCCAACGATGAAATCAAGGAGAGGTTCGGAAGTATTGGGATCATCAAAATGGACAAGAAGATACGGATGCCTAGGATTAAAATCTGGCCTGATAAGGGTTGTGCTAGTGTAACATACGAAGATCCAAGTGCCGCTACGGCTGCCATTTCCTGGTTCAGTGGTAAGGAGTTTGGGGGTTCTACAATCTCTGTAGAACTGGCTACTAAGAGCGAGGAATGGAGTGGAGGAAGACGAGGTGGAGGTCGAGGAGGTGGCGGTGGTAGTAGGGGAGGATATGGAGGAGGGGGTGACCGGGGTGGTAGAGATTCCTACGGAGGAGGAGGTAGAGATAGAGGTGGCCGGGATGGAGGCAGAGACTCCTATGGAGGTGGTGGTGGTGGCAGAAGGGACAGGTCCCCTCGGCGTCGCTCCAGGTCCCCTGGTGGTCGCGGCGGTGGTGGAGGAGGAGGAGGCGGTAAGGAGGGTGATTGGAACTGTCCCCAGTGTAACAACAACAACTTTGCCCGGAGGTTTGAGTGTAACCGGTGCAAGGCACCCCGACCCTCTGAAATGGGTGGTGGCGGTGGTGGTGGAGGTGGAGGAGGATATGGTGGAGGTGGTAGGCGAGATGATAGGTACGGAGGGGGCGGTGATAGGAGAGGTGGGTATGGAGATAGACGAGGAGGTGGTGGAGGATTTGGTGGCCGTGGGGGAGGTGGTCGGGGTGGTGGTTTCAGAGAGGGAGATTGGCCGTGTCCCCAGTGTGGCGCTAACAACTTCGCTAGCAGAACAGAGTGCTTCAAGTGCAGGGCACCTAAATAGGAGGTTGTACTGAGGTGTTGTTGACCACAAGATAGAGAGAGAGAGACTGCTGCTGGACTTGGAGAGAGAGAAAGAGAGAGGGGGAAGGGAGCAAGGAGCTTCTTCTTTTATTTTCATTATAATCCCTTAAAGGTTGACAAGATACCTAAAACTTTTCGTATATCGTCTTATTTTGATTTATCATTAATTTTCAGCATTTTTTCAGAATTTTTTGTCGGCTAGAAATATGTGCAAAATAGGGGGTCTACTGACAAATGAGTGTGCCTTTTTTAAAATTGATAACGTAATATCTCCGGTTCCTGATGAGATACAGAAACCGTTTTGGTAGCGTTGGAAAGGTCTTATTGAGACCAATCCAACGCAACCAAGATCAAGTCTTTATCTTTTGAGGAACCGGAAACGTGAATTTCAATTTGCGAGACGCAGTGAGTGTGCCCAGTAAAACCAGTGCTGACAATATCGGTAGACCCCCTATTTCGAATTTTTTTCTAGCCGACAAAAAATTCTGAAAAAATGCTTAAAATTAATGATAAATCAAAATAAGACGATATACGAAAAGTTTTAGGTATCTTGTCAACCTTTAATGTGCTTCACACACATTTCATATATCTCTCATGCCGAGATGTATTTATCTTGGTTTTCTGCCGTGTGTCTGTGTGTGTGAAAATATGAATAATAATAAGTCAATATATACCAAACGATTTCTTGTTGTGTATTGGTGGTCTGGTTTTTACTAGATATATTCAGAAACCCTTTTATCTTTTCTAACCACTCCATTCCTCCACCTCTCTAACTCCCTCCCCCTATTTCTAACTCCCTTTATCTCTAGCTTCCCACCCCTACTAACTCCCATCCTACTCCCCCTGGCCCCTCTTTCTAACTCCCCCTCCCTCTCTCTAACTCCCCCTCTCCAACTAACTCTCCCTCTCTCTATCTCCCCCTCACCCCAAACTAACTCCCCCTCTCTCCCATATTTTAGTCATGACCTCGGGTGACATAGCCATGGACCAGACCCCCTCCGGTTGGGCGTGTACCGGCTGCAACTCGGTCAACTCTGAAACCCGGGACACCTGCAAGTCATGTCTGACAGTTAAACCCTCCACCGGGTACGTCACCGTGGAGCAGCCCACCAACCTCCAGAAACGGAAGCACGATGACGTCACGGGTGCCGATAGAGAGAGCACGTGGAAATGTGATGAGTGTCAGTACCGGAACTTTGCGAGTGCCAGTGAGTGTTTCCAGTGTAAAACGTCCCAGGAATCCCAGTTAAAGAGGAAGAAAGAGAACCCTAACAGTTGGATGTGTTACAGTTGCCGGAACAACAACTGGCCCCACCGGACTGTTTGTAACCGTTGTAAGGCTCCCCGACCCGGGCTGGAGGCCCAGGCTCAGAACGGCTTCGCGGACTGGACCTGTCTAAACTGTGACAATATCAACCGGGCCTTTAGGGAGGAGTGTAACAAGTGTCGGCTCCCCAAGAACGAGGCAATCAACCCTGCGGTGGGACAGTTCCGGACTAACCAGGATTGGTTGTGTATGAGCTGTGGGAACAGTAATTACCCCTACCGGATAGCGTGCAACAAGTGTAAACTACCCAAATCGGAGGCCATGTCCGTGGCCCGGTCTTTTGACAGTCAGGAGAAAACGGAGAACTGGCTGTGCTACAACTGCGATAATGTTAACCTACCCTTTAGAAGTGAGTGTAACAAGTGTAAAATAGAGAAAAAGGAGGGAATCAACCCGGAAACGGCCTACAAACGAACCAACCTTGATTGGAAATGTACCGTGTGTGATAACGTTAATTTCTACTATCGGGTATTCTGTAACAAGTGCCAGCTACCAAAGAGTGAGATTGGGGAGGAAATGAAGCCCCCTGAACCGGCTGAGGACCATGTTTTATCCTCCCTCTCTGCAGCTGTCCACGCGGTGGGAGCTGCTCTAGGTCAACCCGTCCCCGCTGCCCCAGGAACCACCGAGCCTGGATCTGGGGCCAGTGCAGTAGCACCCTCGGTCAACTCCTCCCTCGCCCCCGGACCTCTAACCATCCCTGTTGGGGCTGGTGCAGTGGATAGTAAACCAACCTACCAGACAAGTTACACCAGCTACTCTAAACCACCCTCTAAAGACCACCCTCCTGGTACGGGGGAGAGTATTGATGCGGTCCAAATGTTCCGGCAACAACAACCACCAGTAGGTAACAAACCTCGGTCTCATTTCACAGTTGATTATGAGCGAGTCCAAAACAGGACTGATAACTGGACATGTTATAACTGTGATAACTTGAACTTCCCGTTACGGACGCAGTGTAACAAGTGCAAGATGTCCAAAGCGGAGGCCCTATCTCCAGAGACTCGATCAGGGCGGATAGCTAACGGTGATGCCCAATGGAGGTGCGGATCCTGTGGTAATAACAACTACCACTTTAGGCTGGAGTGTAACAAGTGTGGCTCCGGCCGGCCCCCTCGGACCGGTACCGGATCCGGAGGTTTTGTATCTGACAGCTATGGGTATGGTTTTGATGGATCATTCAACTCGGCAGGTGGTAATGAATACTACAACTCAGCGGGAGGCGGTGGTGGTAACTCCTATCAGAATTTCCATCCTGCCATCCAACAATACAGTAACAATAAACCCGGTAACTTCCCAAACAACTCCAGTTACAGCTTCTACGGGCCAGGAGGACCCTCCAGTGGAGGTGGTGGTGGTGGAGGTACCGGTGGTGGTGGTGGGTTTTCAGCACAGAATAATGTTGCAGGTAGTTTCTGTTCGGCTCAGCAGCCCGTGGTACAGCCTGGCGAGCCAACATGTAGCTGGATTTGTGCGGGGTGTGAGAATGTTAACTGGCCAAAACGATCCCGGTGTAATAAGTGTGGGAAGGACAAGGCAAGTCAGACGCCAAACTGGGTGTGTGGCCGGTGTTCCCACATAAATCACAGTTTTGCAACAGAGTGCAATAGCTGTAAAGCGTATAAAGATAGCTGAATGTGTAAATACAGATCTCCATTCCGACCGTTTCTATGGTGATGATGTTTCCATGGTGATATGGTGTTTCCATGGTTACTTGGTGTTTTCAGCAGTGGTTTCTACAGTTACCTGCCTTCTACATACAGTTTGGTATGCTCTGTGTCGGTCGTCAGTATGATTGAGTTTGTCGTCGTGTCCAGCTGTGTCGGTTGAAACACACAAATTTCCCCAACTCAGGTGTATCTCTCAATATGACGTCATCATCACAGGTGTGACGTCACGACGTCCCTTCTCCCCATCTCTAATACACCGCGGACCTCTCTCATCTCGACTACTGTGCTCTATCCGAACCAACAAACAATCGGAGAGTGTGTGTGTGTGTTTGTGTGTGTGTGTGTGTGTGTGTGTGTGTGTGTGTGTGTGTGTGTGAGTGTGTGTGAGTGTGTGTGTGTGTGTGAGTGTGTGTGTGTGTGTGTGTGTGTAAGAGTTTATGTTAAGAGTGTGTGTTTGTGTGACTGTTTTTGCTTGTACGCGTGTTGTTGTCATATATGTTATATATATAAAGTTTTCACGTCCTATATATGACTCTCACACATGGTTGTTTGTTGCAATTCTGTTTTTTTATTTGACACAACTACATCCCAAGATATCCGTGATCTTTCTTTCACCCAGTACCCCCTCCAATATACATATATATATATATATCGAGCCCCCCCATCCGTGATATGTATCTTTCTTTTACCCAGCAGTTCAGGAACCGACCCTCTCTCGGACATACATATATCGAGCCCCCCATCCTCATTGGTTTTTAGAAAATAATCCGACTGTAATTTCCTCTTCCCCAAACAACGATTCCCCATCCTGTATTATATCCCGTGAATTTACCTCCCAATTTACCCCCCCTTCCTTCCTAAACCCAAAACCTAACCCCTATCTCTCCCCTGTAATAGCTACCATTATGGGTGACCGATATGGGGACCGTGACTCAGGACGCCGAGAGGAAGTCCGGCCCGGTGATTGGCGTTGTTATGAGTGCAACATGAACAACTTCGCCCGTCGTGACGTCTGTTTCGAGTGCAAAGTGCCCCGGGACGGCGGCTATGGTAGCGGTGGTGGTGGTGGAGGTGGGTACAGGTCTGGAGGTGGACGGGGAGGTGGATATGGTGGAGGGCGGGGCGGAGGTGGCTACGGAGGTGGATACCGAGATGGCGGTTACGGAGGAGGACGGGGCCACTACGATGACTACGATGATGGCTACAGTAGGGGAGGAAGGAGGGACAGGTCCCGGTCCCCAGCAGGCCGATATGGTGGTGGTCGGGATGATGGTCCCAGGAGGGCCCCTGAGTGGAGAGAGGGTGACTGGGAGTGCTACAAGTGTGGTACCCAGAACTTTGCCCGGCGTGACGAGTGTTTCCGGTGCCAGCACTCTAGGCGAGGAGGTGGTGGTGGAGGTGGCGGCAGGATGGGTGGTGGTGGTGGTGGAGGAGGTGAGGTGAGAGAGGGTGACTGGGAGTGCAGTAGCTGCCAAGTGAACAACTTCGCACGGAGGAAGGAGTGCTACAAATGTGGGGAACCGAAGTAGAGTAATCGGTGTGTGCGTGCAGAACGGTTTTTATCCCATATATATTGTTAAACAAACACTCTATCTCTCTTGCTGAAATATCTCCCCTTGTCCATGTTTATTATATCCTTGCTTTAATTTTATAACTTATCCCTCTTTGTTTCTACTAGGTTCACTGGGGCACAGGGTTGGAAGGTGGTGGTGGTGGGGATTGTGGCACCGAGGACCGAGGTTCCAATATTCTAAAGGTTTCGGACTCGGTCTTTGGAAAAACTTTGGACTCCGAATTGGAGGTTTCGTCTCCTCGGATGGGGTTGGGGTCTACTGGATCAGGGGTCGGGGCCGGTTCATTGGAGGTTTTACCTCTGAAGGCGCACGGCACTGGGGTTGGGACAGGAGGTGCTACCTCGGCAGTCACGAGGTCTGGGGTAGGGGCATCGGCGGCCTGGGGCGGGGTGGCGCGAAAATCACGGCTGGCGGCGCAGTAATGGAGGTCTCTAGCCCCAGTGGTAAGGTGGTGGTGGAGGTCTCCAGAGCGGCTTCTGGTCGGTAGTGGTGGTGGTGGGGTTCGGCGGGTTTCTACCACAAGGTGGGTAGTTCCCTAGTTAGTCAACCCCCAACGACTATTTCCCTAGTTAGTCAACCCCCAACGACTATTTCCCTAGTTAGTCGACCCCCAACGACTATTTCCCTGATTGTTACAATTCTCTTTTCAATGACACAAAACTTAATTTAAAATAACCTTTCCCATCCTCTCTTTTCTAGAATGGGTAGTAGGAGAAGAGATGACGATTGGTTCCAATCGGGCGGTGATCACCGTACCGCTCGACGCAGAGAGAGTGGAGGAGATCGAAACGAGCCCAGGGAGTTCAAACAAGAGTTCCGTGATGGCGATTGGGAGTGCAAGAAGTGCTCCGGGCACAACTTCTCCAGACGTGAGCGGTGTTTCAAATGTGACACAGCTAAAGGTGGTGGTGGTGATAGGAAAGAGAGGAAAGATAAATCCCCCCGTAGCTCCAGTTCCAGTTCTTCTTCCTCGTCCCGGTCTTCATCCCGAGGAGGAGGGCACAGAGGACGGGATAGATCCCGTTCCCGGGACCGCGGCGGCAGAAACCACTCCCGGTCCAGGTCCCCCCGGAATAGGTACCAAGCGAGGCCCGGTGATTGGCGGTGTTACAAGTGTGGATTTGATAACTTTGCCCGCCGTAGCAGCTGTTTCAAGTGTGATCACAACCGCGGGGGAAGCCGGGGTGGAGATAACTACCGGGGTGGTGATAGGGATTACCGGGGAGGAGGCGGGGGTGATAGGGATCACCGTGGTGGTGGTGGTGATAGGGAGATGAGGGAGGGTGATTGGTTGTGCCGGTCATGCGGAAAAGACAATTTTGCTAGGAGAACAGAGTGCTTTAGGTGTGGGGACAGGAAGTAGGGGGCTGTTTCAGATGATGTAGATGTTGATGATGTTGATGATGTTGATGATGACTCACGGCGGCAGAGCTGGCGTGTATTTTTGCACAGTTTTTACGAATCAGGTACAGATATACTTTGTTTGTCTGTTTGTGTGTGTCTGTTGAGAGGGAGAGAGAGAGAGAGAGAGAGAGGGAGAGAGAGAGGGAGAGAGAGAGAGAGAGAGAGAGAAACAGAAAGTGTGACTGAGTGAGTTGCTATTATTTTGTTGAAATATTCCTGTTGAATATCTGCTACATTTTAAAAATACCTTGAATGGTGATTCCCTAATTCCCTCCCTCTATTTTAATTCCCTTACTCCCTAACTCCCTCTATTTTGATTCCCTAACTCCCTCCCTTGAAGGAAGTCCCTTCACCCTTCGAGTATCGTGCCTTAGTCCTCACCCCTTTTTGTAGGTCTTCCAGGTTTTAATTCCGGTGTCTCTACCATAACCCCCCCCCTCCGAATTCCCTTGTCTATGCAGGCATCTGGCATACACGACACCCATCTCTCTTTGTAAATTGCCGGCAAAAGGTCACTTCCCTCTCCCCTGAAGACACCCGGTCCTAATTTCTATCTCTCAATTAGTAAGATAACCCGCTAACCAGTCCTCTCTCAATTAGCAACATAACCCTCTCTCAATTAGCAACAAAGAACCTCCCTCCCTGCTTAATGGAACAACTGGCTCCCTCTATCATGTGGAGGTGTGATGTATGTGGTACCAGTAACCACTCCTCCCGAGAGACCTGTATTGCGTGCCCCACCCTCCAAACCACAGCTCCCTGGACCTGTCCCACGTGCCTGGTAGTCAACACATCTGCAACGTGCCAATATTGCCAACCAGCGCCCCTCCCTACAGTTACCATGGCAACGCCAACCAATAATGCTGTGGTAACCATGGCAACCACAGTTGAGGAAATACCTTGGTTGTGTGGAATGTGTGATTATGAGAACACCCCTAAACGTCTTCTTTGTTTCGAGTGTTCGGGACACAGGGAGAGGGTTGAGGTACGGAACAGGAGGGCTGAGATGAGAGCAGGAGGAGGTAGTGCTGAGTCTCTTCAGAGGACATTCAGTACAGGTAGAGAGCAGGTATATCAGGCACCTCATTCCTATAATTCCAATACTCGAGGTCAGGTTCCCTCCTATACCCAGCCCCCGCCGGCCAGGTCCGATCCAGCCGACCATTATAGCACTACTCCACGGTATCGTGCTGCCCCTCCCCCTCCGACAAGACAGGATCAGCACCCGGCGAGTAGAGTGATAATCAGGTACCCCGGGGGTAAAGTGGAGGACCAAACCTTTGATTGGAACTGTGGAGAGTGTGGGAACAGGAACTTCGCGTCCCGTCAGGAGTGCAACAAGTGCAAGCTTCCCAAAGAGAAGTGTTGTGTCGAGAATCCCCAACCAGAGTCTACCTCGTCGTCATGGCGACACGGTGATCAGACATCCTCCTGGTCGAGGAGTGGAGACTGGGTGCCGCCCAGGAGTGGAGACTGGGTGCCGCCCAGGAGTGGAGAGATTCAACCTCACCCTGAACGAGCTGCCCGTGACAGATCTGCTGACAGGACGAGGATGGATAAACCAGAGGACCGGTCCAAGGATTGGCTTTGTACTTCCTGTCAAAACCGGAATTGGGCCAAACGGAGTAATTGTAACAAGTGCAATGAACCACGCAGTTCTGTGGAAGATAAAACTGTTAAGTTTGATAATCCTGCTGAAACTGGTATCCAGCCAAGAATATCACCGAGGAGACCCCTCATGGGAGGCCAGTCGACTAGAATGCCCGGAAGGTATGAACCGTATCCTAGTGCCCGGGAGAAGACCTGGGATGGTACTTTCACCAAACCCAGGAAAAAGTGGGTCGAGGAGGACAAGACGAATGATTGGTTGTGTGGGACGTGTAACATCAATAACTTTACAAAAAGGACATCGTGCTTCCGGTGCCATAGGGAGAAGTCTGAGTGTGAGGTAACAAGGAGGGAAGGAGGTGAGGAGAAGGGAGGTACTAGGGAACAGGGGGA
Organism: Hormiphora californensis; assembly: GCA_020137815.1. Lineage (NCBI taxonomy): Eukaryota > Metazoa > Ctenophora > Tentaculata > Cydippida > Pleurobrachiidae > Hormiphora > Hormiphora californensis. The sequence goes on along the minus strand of CM035355.1, from coordinate 3,615,976 downwards.
TGAGGTTACCGTGGCAACGGCTGAATAGTTTAAACTCTCCCAGACTGAATTATATATTATAGTGATTTGTTGTGAATTTGTTTATTTTAAAGGTAGCTCAATTTATCCTTCATGAACCCCATCTCTTTTGCGTTTCCCCTCAAAAGGACAAACCAAACCACCGTACCTTGCCATTTTCCAGGTTATAAATCCCAGCCCCCTCCTATATCTCCATCTCTAACACATCCCTCTCTCTCCCCTCTGTAGCCATGTTATTAGCGTAGCTGTCTAACCCCCATAGCAACCGGAGGGAGTCCCTGACAGCCATTGGAAGTGCCCATAGCGTGCCCATAGCAACTAGAGGGAGTCCCTAGCAACAAGTGCCCATAGCAACCAGATCAGCTGAGGGAGTCCCTAGCAACAAGTGCCCATAGCAACCAGATCAGCTGAGGGAGTCCCTGACATGTTTGAACCAGAACAATGGAAATGTGACGAATGTGGAGAATCCAACATCGCTGAGCGGCCCTCCTGTTACTCTTGTTTCGCTATCAAACCTGGCCCCCGGACACCCCCTGACATGGACCATCCTGGCGGACCCCGGACACCCCCTGCCATGGACCACCACGGCGGACCCCGGACCCCACCGAGCCCAACCATTCCCCTGGAAGACTCCCCACCAGACAGCCCGCAAGTCCTGGAGGCACCCCCACCACTATCTCCCCTGCTCTCCCCTCCTCTGGCAGCCCGGGTAGCGGCCACTAACGGCAGCTCCACCGCCTCCCCCTGGATCTGTAGAGGGTGCTCCTCGGAGAACAGCGGGAACAATACAGAGTGTTACCGTTGCGACAAACCACGTGTTGTAACCCCTGATATGTGGACATGCCCCCGGTGCAAATCACAGATACCCTTTACCACGAAACTGTGTGGAACGTGTGCAGCAAATGACAAGAAAGCGGCCAGGGAGAACGGCCGTATTGGGAGTGCGGGAAGTGTCTATACAAGACATCTCATGGACCCCACTGTTTCCAGTGTGGCACACCCCGCTCCCCTTCCATACCGTGCCGTGAAGATAACTGGGACTGTGCGGGATGTACCTCAGCTAACTACGTGAAACGTACCCACTGTTACAAGTGTCATGCTAAGCCGGGGGAGAGTGGGGGTAATGCATCAGCTGCGTGCCGGAGTTGTAAGTTTACCAATGATGTCTCCCGAGCCACGTGTCTGCTGTGCGGAGCGGACCTGCCCCCTACAACTCCAACAAAACGGAAAATATCTCACTCACCCAGTAAACAGCAACCTCCTCCACCTGCAAAGATTCCCAAGAAGAAGACACCCTCTCAGTCATCCACACCCTCCCGGTCCCCCTAGTGCCACCTCGGGTAGTGCCGCTGCTGCTCCTCCCACCTCAAAGGTAAAACCTAGCGAGCTGAAACTCAATATCTTCATAACTCCCGAGGATTGGAAATGTCCGACGTGTAACTACAAGAATATAGCGCTAAGAAACTTCTGTAAAGACTGTGATGCCCCTCGGAAGTGTGTTGCTGCTCTCTACGTACAATACAAGAAACACGGTCCGACTGTACTGCACAGCTATTCTGTCAAGGCTACGGTGCAATGTAGCGTTTGTAAAACTAAGAACCCGAAATCTAAAAAACAGTGTTCGAGATGTCTCACACCACTGGGCGCTAAACCTGATAAGTCACCAAGTGATGGGACATGGCGGTGCAGGTTCTGTGAAAAGGCTCAGTCACCCCGGGCAACACAATGCAAGCTGTGCCATCGGAGTCGGGCGTCCTGTGAGAAGAAGGAGGAGATGGAGGAAGAAGAAGAGGAGGGTGAACAGACAGCACCACCACCAGAGAAGGAAGAGGGTGAGGAAGGAGAGGAGGTGGAGGAGGGAGAATGGAAGGAGGAGAACAATAACAATCATCATGATCAGTACCCACCTGAGGACCACTTCGAGCCAGGTGGATATCCACATCACCGTCATCACCCTCCTCCAGGTGGGGAAGGGTACTACGGCCCACCCCGGGGAGGGGGAGGACCCAGGTACCATGGGCCACCACCATCCCAGTTTGGGCATCACCACCACAGGTCGGGGATGATGGGCCCTCCACCGATGTACCCGCCTAGAGGTGGACCTAGGGGTGGACCACCCTCCTACCCACATCTCCAGCGGTATATGAGACCCCCGCCCCATATGGGACCTATGAGTGGACCGCCACCACACCCAGGTAGAAGGCGACCTGTTAACATGATGGACCATTATAGTTGACCCGGTCATTCCTGACATATTAGATATACATATCATGCTATTATTATAGATATTATTATATTTTATTGATTGAAACAATTTAATTGAAGAAACGCATATAATATGTTTAGTCGAGGGAATAAGCGAGTGAGAGTTTATGAATTTTCGAAAATGAGAGAGAGGTGTGCAGAAGAAGAGAATATTATAACTGTGTATATTTTTGCATTCTGTATGTGCTGCATAATTTATAATTTTGTTCCTCTTTGTCCATTTATCATCCTATCATGATTTTTAACATCCCAGACCCATTTTCTTGACTTCAATCCCTTCTCCCTTGTACCTCCCTGTTTTACTAGACACAGTGTCAAAAGAGTCTTTCCTAGTCCCCAATTCCTATAATACCCACCATCCTATCTCAATCAATACCCTCCTTTTACAGATAGAACATGTGTCAGGCCCACTTCCAACAAAGAGTTGATAGGGAGGTAGAATGAATGGATGGAACCGTACCTCTCGCCAAAAAGAGGGGCATAGAAGAGATGGATCACTCCCCCAACAAAATCATGACATTACTCAAACGCATGCACCTTGACAAGACTTCCGAGTTGTTCGCCAAACCCTTCATGTCAACCCCAAGAGGGGGAGCAGGGAGCAAGAGAAACCGTCTCCCTCCCATTCAGGAAGTGGACTCAGTGTACACGGCCAAACGGCGCCGTGTGGATAGCGAGATGGCGGATCAAATGAGTAGTAGTCTGTGGATATCCGCTAAGAGGGAGAGACTTGATGCCACCTCCTCAGCTGATCCAGTAGATCACATGACAGATCAGATAGCAGATCATGAGACATCTTCAGATGACCATCAGATTACAAATGTTAATGTTAACGTGGATATGAGTGCGAGGAGACCTAATTTGGAGCAAGCCTTTATCTCCAATCACATTCGAGAACAGTGTCTCCAACTGGCTCTCTGGGTAGCCCCTAAACCAATTGAAGAGTTGCTGGGAGACAAGTTAGTAGGGCAACTGGAGGATGATCAGGAGGAGGAAGAAGAACTTGATTATATGGGAAATTAACTGAGATCAGAGAGACAGTGTGTTCACACACATGTGTTGAGGTGTACTATTTTGTTTTTTATTTGTGATTTTATACTTTAGTGTGTGACAGCATGTCATGTTTTAGCTGGAAATATGATGGGTCCAGCTCACAAAGAGGGCAACCGACGGTCATTCTCTCCCACCTCCCAGTAAGTACATAATTAACCAATTACTGATTTGTGGGGATTGTGTCCTCAGGAGAACTCGACAGGGCAATGAAATTTCCCTGGAGTACTGTACAAATACAAACACTGGTGTTTGTATTTGTAATTAACCAATTAGTTAGTTAACTAATTAGTTAATTGGCAGTACTAAATTATAAAAGAAATTAGATCCTCGATAATTAATGGGTTAATAATTTTGTCCTGTTTCAGCAAAACCTGGCACAATAAAAACAGCCCGGATCGACACAGCCAGCATTACCATGGCAACCAACAGAACCACCATGGCAACCAACAGAACCACCATGGCAACCAACATAACCACCATGGCAACCAACATAACCACCATGGTAACCAACACAATCACCATGGTAACCAACAGTTTTACCATGGCAGCCAACAGTTTCACCATGGCAACCAACACAATCCCAAAGTGAAGCCAGGGGTTGCCGAGATAAAACTGATGATCACATACCAGGCCAGTGCGTGTACCTTCTACGCTCAGATTCTTAGCGAGAATGCCTACCAAATAACCCGACAGTTAAACTCTGAACTGGAGCAGGTATGCTATTACCGGTTCACCCTCTATGCTGTATTGGTGGTGGGTCACATTACTTCAATATTTCTCACATTACGGCCAGAGGGGAGGGCCGGTGGTCCAAAAAATCACTTGATTGTTGGTCCCTCTATATCTAATTCTTTCTGGCTTTATATGCACAAACACATTCTAACTCGCCTATTACACACAGGTTTGTCCGAAGCTCCACAAAGCCACCGAGATGGTCCGCCGGTTCACCCTCTACGCTGCATTCTACCAAAACGCCTGGTCAAGGTAAGGAAATTATAGAGTTAGTTCGGGATATTAACTGAATACCGTTTTTGTAGGTGAGACCTATAATGTTATTGGGAGGGGGTGGTAGTCTCTTTGCTTATTCCTAACCGGTTTTCCAGGTGTCTAACGCGTGGTGTAGTAAATCAAGAGGGGAACGTGAAGGTGCAGTTTGTGGATTACGGGAATGAAGGAACGATACATTACACTGAAATGGTAATGAGTTGACAAGGAACGATACATTACACTGAAATGGTAATGAGGTGACGATACATTACACTGAAATGGTAATGTGGTGACGATACATTACACTGAAATGGTAATGAGTTGACGATACATTACACTGAAATGGTAATGAGTTGACGATACATTACACTGAAATGGTAATGAGTTGACGATACATTACACTGAAATGGTAATGAGTTGACAAGGAACGATACATTACACTGAAATGGTAATGAGTTGACGATACATTACACTGAAATGGTAATGAGTTGACGATACATTACACTGAAATGGTAATGAGTTGACACGATACATTACACTGAAATGGTAATGAGTTGACGATACATTACACTGAAATGGTAATGAGTTGACAAGGAACGATACATTACACTGAAATGGTAATGAGTTGACGATACATTACACTGAAATGGTAATGAGTTGACGATACATTACACTGAAATGGTAATGAGTTGACACGATACATTACACTGAAATGGTAATGAGTTGACGATACATTACACTGAAATGGTAATGAGTTGACGATACATTACACTGAAATGGTAATGAGTTGACGATACATTACACTGAAATGGTAATGAGGTGACGATACATTACACTGAAATGGTAATGAGGTGACAAGGAACGATACATTACACTGAAATGGTAATGAGTTGACAAGGAACGATACATTACACTGAAATGGTAATGAGTTGACGATACATTACACTGAAATGGTAATGAGTTGACAAGGAACGATACATTACACTGAAATGGTAATGAGGTGACGATACATTACACTGAAATGGTAATGAGGTGACGATACATTACACTGAAATGGTAATGAGGTGACGATACATTACACTGAAATGGTAATGAGGTGACGATACATTACACTGAAATGGTAATGAGTTGACGATACATTACACTGAAATGGTAATGAGGTGACGATACATTACACTGAAATGGTAATGAGGTGACGATACATTACACTGAAATGGTAATGTGTTGACATGGGACTACTGAACTGGACAAACAAGGTTTACTGACAGACAAACAAACACACAGACAAGACATGGGACTACTGAAGACTTTGTTACTTCCGTAACCCTCGCTTCGCACCGGACCGGAGGAGGGTCGCGTAATCTGACAATGAAGACTAGCAAGGTTTACTAACAAACAAACAAACACACAGACAAGACACGGGACTACTGAAGACAAGCAAGGTTTACTGCCAGACAAACAAACACACAGACAAGACATGGGACTGCTGAAGACTAGCAAGGCCAGGTTTACTGACAGACAAACTCACAGACAGACAAGACACGGGACTACTGAACTGGACAAGCAAGGTTTACTGACAGACAAACACACAGACAAGACACGGGACTACTGAACTGGACAAGCAAGGTTTACTGACAGACAAGTTCTGCAAACACACACTGCACACAAACACACAAGTTATACACCCAAAATATCTACCCTCTGTCTCTCTCCGCAGGTTCCTCTTCCAAAACAAAATGAGATTCTGCACATGGGGTTCCTAGCGTATCCCTTCAAGTTTCCCGGTATGGCAAGTATCGAGGAACACAATCAGGAGGCGTTCAAAGAGTACGACACAAATACTGTCTATCTGGGTTAGTTACACGATCTGTACAGTTTCATGCAGGAACCGACCGAATCAGGCAATACTTGTCCCTGATTGGCTGATAACCAGTCACGTGACCTAAATAACGAGTTCTGATTGGTTGTTTACTTGTGTCGTTCGGTTCCTGGTTAGTTACATGTTCTGTGACACACAATACCATGTTCTCACTATCTCACTTCTGAGTTTGTTGTGCGTGGTGTTGTCCGGCCGAGGGTCCTCATATATATGATTTCAATGTGGGGTAGAAGATTGAAATTGGCATCGACCATCATTGATTTTAACCTTATTTTATTCCCTTTTTACAGATCTGTATCCCTCAGGTATTGTCTCCAGTCCACCCAAAGTTGAGCAATTCACTAACATCATCCTGCTTCGGAAGGTTGTCCCTGATATGACTCACCCGGAGAAGGAATCATTCAACTCTCTGATGCTTCATCTACAGTATGCCAAGGTTTGTGTGTGGCTCTACGACAACATTCGTAGGCTACGGTAAACGTACCTACAGAAATACTGGGGATACTGTTTGTCACCCAGCCCCGCCCCTGCCCCGATGAGTATTGAGTAACAGTCACTGGACCTCCTGCGGCACCACGTGATGCCCTTATATGGATATCACGTGTCCTCTCTAACACCCCCCCCCCTAACCAGGAAACTGACGAGTACCACTTCCTGAGGCCCCAAGCTGGGGTTGTAGTCCGAAAAATGATGGAGATGCATGACAACTACATGGCTGAGAAGATACGATTAAAGGAGGATTTAGTATTTAAAGAGGCGCAGATAATGAGACAAAAACAACTCCTGACAGAACTGGGGCTATCCGATCCAACGTGAGTTGAATTTGAAATATGGGTATTCGAGGGATAGAACATATAACAAGGTTCGTTTGGCCTATATCACCCCATAAATCATACATGTATTTCCTCTGCAGGGCCTTGGATGACATAAGAGAAGCTCCAGCTGTCAGCAGTGGTTATAGCACCCCTCCTCAATCAACCGTCCCTGCTTCATCACCCCTAGCAGCTGTATCATCACCCCTAGCAACTGCACCTCCACCCCTAGCAACTGCACCTCCACCCCTAGCAACTGCACCTTCGCCCTTAGCAACTCTTCCAACTCCAGTGAATGGCTCCGACATCTCCCTCACTTCCCTCTCCCTAAGTGAAATACTCCCCCGGGAAGCACCAAGTGTTACCAATATCGCCATCCAGACCGACCCTCTCCAATCGACAACTGCCGATTTGAGAGCTGCAGTGAAGGGTGTACTAAATCAGCCGTTACCGGAGCTAGAGGTAGAAAATGTGATAAGGGCATGTGAGATTGTCCAAACATGTACAACACAACCGGATACTACAGAAGTGGAGGATGCGATTACGAGGTTGAATGATGTAGTTGGGAGGCTACGTAATTCCTTGACGTCAGCAGGAAAGGATGATTTGATAAGGGAACGTGATGAGCTTCTGATAGCTGTATCTGAAGGAATTGGTGAGTACTAACTAGGGCACTGGTTTATCTGAATACGTCCCCTCATGTTTGCGAGATTATAACCTCGTTACCCCGCCTCCCCCTCATTAAATCCCTAATCCCCCCCATTAGAGTCCCCTGATCATTGTTAATTAGAGTCTTATTCCCCACCACTAATTATATTCCTATCCCCCCATTAGAGTCCCCTGGTCATTGTTAATTGGGGGGGGGGTGACACGTAACACTTTGTAACACTTTGTAACATGTAACGTGCACAAAAAGTTTTCTGCACATGTTACAAAGTGTTACATAGTGTTACAAAGTGTTACATAGTGTAACAAAGTGTTACATAGTGTTACATAGTGTTACAAAGTGTTACAAAGTGTTACAAAGTGTTACATAGTGTTACATAGTGTTACAAAGTGTTACATAGTGTTACAAAGTGTTACATAGTGTTACAAAGTGTTACAAAGTGTCACAAAGTGTTACAAATTGTTACAAAGTGTTACAAATTGTTACAAATTGTTACAAAGTGTTACAAATTGTTACAAAACACAAGGATTTGTAGCGAAGCAAATTTTCAACGGTTGGTGAATAAGTAATTTGAACGACTTTGGTGTCTTTCTAGAACACATCTAAAAGTTTTAAATCATTTCTAGGGTTAAAACATACACTTTTTTACTAATTTGCGGATGTTTTGAGCCTCCGATGTCATCGACTGTGGAAATCAGGGCTGAAATAGTCCATTTGGTAAAGAAAAATATGAACTTTAGACAACGGTAAAGTTTTTAGAGTGATATTAGAAGTATTGTGCCTCTCAGAGGCCCCCAATGTGCTGAGTCACCTGTGAGTTGTGACCCAATTGACTTTTTTTCATAGGTAATCGATTCTTTGTACTTAATAAAATGATATACGACGTTTCTGTTGGAAAAAGAAATAAAATTTTTCCAAAATCAATTTTTTGGTCAAAGATTGAAAATGTGCTTCGCTACAAATCCTTGTGTTTTTGTAACAATTTGTAACACTTTGTAACAATTTGTAACACTTTGTGACACTATGTAACACTTTGTGACACTTTGTAACACTATGTAACAATTTGTAACACTTTGTAACACTATGTAACACTTTGTAACACTATGTAACACTTTGTAACACTTTGTAACACTATGTAACACTTTGTAACACTATGTAACACTTTGTAACACTATGTAACACTTTGTAACACTATGTAACACTTTGTAACACTATGTAACACTTTGTAACACTATGTAACACTTTGTAACATGTAACGTGCACAAAAAGTTTTCTGCACATGTTACAAAGTGTTACAAAGTGTTACGTGTCACCCCCCCCCTTAATTAGAGTCCCATCCCCCCACCACTAATTATATTCCTATCCCCCCATTAGAGTCGTACTTTATGCTACTTGAGGAAGAGGAAGTAGTGGATCTGGGTCCGGTTGAGAAAATAGTGGCACAGTTAGAGGATATGGATGTTATACCAACACAAACATCTTACCAAAGTTATTAAAAGGGAGAGAGGAGAGAGGGAGAGAGGGGGACGAGGACACAAGCAGAGCGCAGAGAGAGAGGAGAGAAGAGGATAGAGAGAGAGAGAGAGGGAGCCGAGAGAGCGAGAGGAGAGAGAGGACTAGAGAGAGAGAGCGGAAGCAGAGAGAGCTAGCTGCGAGAGCAGAGAGAGCAGGACGAGAGAGAGAGGAAAGCACGCAGATGAGAGGAGAGAGAGCAAGGAGAGAGAGCGAGGAAGAGAGAGAGAGAGAGCGCGGCGAGAGAGAAGAGAAGGGCAAGAGAGAGAGAGAGAGGAGAGAGAGAGAGAGATGGCGGGGAGAGAGGAGAGAGTAGAAGACGAGAGCTGAGGGAGAGAGGAGAGAGAGAGAGAGCCCGCGACGAGGGCCGAGAGCGCGCGAGCGAGCGGCGAGGAGCGACGCGCGAGCGCGAGAGCGAGCGCGGCGCGAGCGCGCTGCGGAGAGCGGGCGCCGAGCGCTAGCGCCATCTATAGAGAGCGAGAGAGCAGCGCGCGCGGCGCGAGGACTCTCCGCTCTCTCTAGTTCCTTCGAGCGCTCGATCTCATCGCATATCTCTCTATCTCTCGCTCTCTCTCTCGCGGGCCACTACACGCACCACTCCAATGGGGCCGTGAGGCCCCATGGAGAGCAGGGGTTTTTTTAAGTTAAAATCCCCGGAACCCGGATCCTGTTGGTGTTGGAGCTGAGGGCACGGAAGGGCCTCCTGCGGAGGTTAAGAAAGTAAAGTAAGTAGGTGTTAGGGTAGGAAGAACAATGTACATACGGGTTAAATTTAACAATGTACATATGGGTTAAGGAAAGGGGATGATATTAAAAAGGGGGAAGTAAAGTGGGATTAAAGCTCATGGTGACGGAGCACAAGACCTCCTAAACTATCTGCAAAGAAGCCCAATCTGCTACAATGAATTCTAAGAAGAGACAACTTATCAGGAACTGAAGAAGCAAACCGTCTGAATCTAAGGCAGCCTAAAACAAGCAGGAACGGGTTCGAGCGAAAAAAATAAATTAATACAAATGGATGATGATTCCATGTCGAGCCAGAGAGGACAGCCAGCCTGTTCCAGAGAAGCCAGCTGACCCCGTTCCAGAGAAGACAGCCGACCCCGTTCCAGAGAAGCCAGCTGACCCCGTTCCAGAGAAGCCAGCTGACCCCGTTCCAGAAAAGCCAGCTGACCCCGTTCCAGAGAAGCCAGCTGACCCCGTTCCAGAGAAGACAGCCACCCCGTTCCAGAGAAGACAGCTGACCCCGTTCCAGTAAGGACAGCTGACCCCGTTCCAGTAAAGACAGCTGACCCCGTTGCAGTAAAGACAGCTGAACCCGTTCCAGAGAGGACAGCCACCCCGTTCCAGAGAGGACAGCTGACCCCGTTCCAGTAAGGACAGCCGACCCCGTTCCAGTAAAGACAGCTGACCCCGCTCCAGAGAAGACAGCCGACCCCGTTCCAGAGAAGCCAGCTGACCCCGCTCCAGAGAAGCCAGCTGACCCCGTTCCAGAAAAGCCAGCTGACCCCGCTCCAGAGAAGCCAGCTGACCCCGTTCCAGAGAAGACAGCCACCCCGCTCCAGAGAAGACAGCTGACCCCGTTCCAGTAAGGACAGCTGACCCCGTTGCAGTAAAGACAGCTGACCCCGTTCCAGAGAGGACAGCTGACCCCGCTCCAGAGAAGACAGCCGACCCCGTTCCAGAGAAGCCAGCTGACCCCGCTCCAGAGAAGCCAGCTGACCCCGTTCCAGAAAAGCCAGCTGACCCCGCTCCAGAGAAGCCAGCTGACCCCGTTCCAGAGAAGACAGCCACCCCGCTCCAGAGAAGACAGCTGGCCCCGTTCCAGTAAAGACAGCTGACCCCGTTGCAGTAAAGACAGCTGACCCCGTTCCAGAGAGGACAGCCACCCCGTTCCAGAGAGGACAGCTGACCCCGTTCCAGTAAGGACAGCCGACCCCGTTCCAGTAAAGACAGCTGACCCCGCTCCAGAGAAGACAGCCACCCCGCTCCAGAGAAGACAGCTGACCCCGTTCCAGTAAGGACAGCTGACCCCGTTCCAGTAAAGACAGCTGACCCCGTTCCAGAGAAGACAGCCACCCCGTTCCAGAGAAGACAGCTGACCCCGTTCCAGTAAGGACAGCTGACCCCGTTCCAGTAAAGACAGCTGACCCCGCTCCAGAGAGGACAGCCACCCCGTTCCAGTAAAGACAGCTGACCCCGTTCCAGAGAGGACAGCCACCCCGTTCCAGAGAGGACAGCTGACCCCGCTCCAGTAAAGACAGCTGACCCCGCCCCAGAGAGGACAGCCACCCCGCCCCAGAGAGGACAGCCACCCCGTTCCAAAGAATCATCTCCGATGTAGAACCCTATCAAAAATGGAAGAAGTGGGTTAGGGGGGCCAGTAGAACAAAAACAGTATTGGTTAGCGGGTTAGTGGATAAAGGGGCGTTGGGGGTCCACAGTTGGCTGGAAGATGCCTGTTCCACTGGTAACCCTGAGCCGGAGAAGGCGGGGTAGGAACATAATAGTTGGCGTTGATACACTGTGGGCCGCCTAGCCAAGATGTTTTTGTATTTTGTATTTTCTGATTTTTTTTCCGTATTTCTGATACACAGCCACGCTCAGCCGCGGCCACACGGACCTGGAAATCGAACAGGGGGAAAAGGGGATGAGAAAAAAGGTACTCCGTGTGACCCCGTTGCCCGGGGGAAACCGATTGGAGGTGGTGGCAGGTGGCAGGTGGACCAACTCCCCCCTCTCTCTCTCTCTCTCTTCCTCTCTCTCTCTCTATCTCTCTCTCTCTCTCTCTCTCTCTCTATCTCTCTCTCTATCTCTCTCTCTCTCCCATATCTCCCCCAGAAGCGTACCAAGCCCTCAAAGAGATGTTGCCCACAATATCCTCTTCATCGGATGATTTCCTTGGTTCATGTCGGACCCAAATCCACAAATACCGAGACAACCTGGGGGAGGTATCTGATGCCCTCTCCAGTCGGGAGTTAACTGCCGGCCAGAGGAGGGTGTTATCCGATACGGTGGATAGGACCGAGGCGAAGGTTGTACTAGCTCTCCAGGGTCTAACTGAGGAGAGAGCCGACAGACAGGTGTGCAGTCAATTATTGTTAATTACTGATTATTTGTCTCTCAAAAGACTGCCTTCTCCGTGTGTGACGTAACAACTAATTTTAGTGTTGACCCTTCCCCCAGGTGATCACAGAGCCGATAGTATGCAAGATCAGACCTGGGCTATTATACCAAGCCCAACAGTGTCTCGAGGGCACCAACAAGAAAGATAGCACAGAGAGGAAGTATAGGGATACACTTGTCAAAGTTAAACAGGCGCAGGAGGAAGTACAGGCGGACATGCTAAGGTTCGCATGTATACAGTCCTCAGTGAAGGGTGCCAAGAGAAAACTGAAACTGGCTCTTATTGATGATGCCGAAACAGACGAAATTATAGGTACAATGTTCTCCCCCCCCCCCCCCCTGGGCTGACTTCATCTCTTTCACAAGTCAACCTAGTGACCCCTAATGACTATGATTGATATTTTGATTTCCAAGATATTGACACCTTCCTCTCTCATTTCAGAGGCTATGGATGCCCTCCATAAGTTGTACGAGGAGGAATCCAAGGAGGTCAAACAAATCAGCTCTGTGATCTCGGAACTGCGGCCTGAACTAATTATAGAGTACCCCAACCTATCAGGTAGGCAGGCAAGGAAGGGCTTATTTCGTAACCAACAGATAATTGACCAATCTTCCAATTCCACCACAGGGAGTTTTTTTTTATTTTGGGAATGAATCGGACATGTTAGTACTTGTTTGTTTGTCTAACAATCCTTTTCCTTTCAGGTACTGGTCTGGTAAAACCTTCTTGGGATATCAGCGAGTTTGTTCTACCCAATGAAGCCACCATAACAGGAGCCAACAATAGGACAATTCACATAGGACGCTACCTGGGAGAGAGAGTGTATTTTGTGGAGTACAACTTGGAGAGTAGAGAACCTCTGGAGATCCAGGCAGAGAGGACTGTAGGGGGAAGCCTGCCCGGGTGCTTTGCTATTGTGATTTCTAAGCAGTGGAGAAAGGCGCTTGGCGCAACAAGAATCGAACCTATTTGAAATTTTGTGATTTTTTGCGGGTTTTTAGCAAATTTTATAATGCAAATATCTTTTTAACTTTAATTGCTGAATTAATTAACGAAATTGGAGTTTTTACTTTTAGTCAAAGTATGTCTGGCGCCGCCGACCCCATCTGAGCGCACTGTATTGGGGTCTGGCGCCGCCATACAGCTCAACAATTAACTGTGGACAACATGTCGGTGCAGGGCGGTCCGTCCACAACTGTCAGCCTGATGCCTGACAATTTTCATCATGCCTGATATGCCCCACCTGGCCCGCCCAAAGGTGACTGTTTGGAGTGGGACCCTCGGTTAGGTAGGTGGGACGTCGCTCCTTGACATGTGGGTCACTGACATGTTGGTCCCACTGACAATGGGACCAACATGTCAAGGAGCGACGTCAGGATTTTTTATCTAGTCTGAAATCAGATTGCGCGTCCTCTTTTTTTAACATGAGGCTCGGCGCGCATTGTTCAGTTTCTTTATAAAATCAGCACCGCGCCCTCCGTTTATAGTGTAAAGAGCACCCTTATCAAATCATTGATTAAAATTCCCAGGGTCGGCCGCCTTGTCAGATTACGCCTCCGGCGGCTCGCGGAGCCGCACCGGACCTTGGGCCCGGTGCGAAGCGAGGGTTACGGAAGTAACAAGGGTCGCCCCGTTATAGATCACCACCTCCGGTTGCGAGCTCTCCCGCAGGGTGTACGGCAGTCTCGGTCAGAGGGTATGGGGACAAATCTCCAAAGCAAGGTGTAGGGGACAGTTGCAACCCTGGGGGGGGGGTGATTTTGACTGTCTGGCGGCGTCGACCCGATCTTATGTGCTTGCCATGCTACGCAGTCTGTCTGTTCGGCACTTTAAGCGCCTCGGACAGCTTACGCTAGCCCTTCGGACTCGCGTAAGCTCACACCTTCGGCCCGGTGTGAGAGCTGACAGTGCAGACAAGGAACATGTCAATTATGTGCACTGAGAACTGACACAGAATATGTGGATAGTCAGATGAATAATTGGATTATTAAGAAGAAGTTTATCTTTCTACTCAAAACTCAAAAGTAGCTTCCACTTTTGTATTTATGCAAGTTGAAGAAATATATTTGAATATTAGATCACCTCGCGGCCATGGCCTGGGTATAAAATAACCAAGCTTTCTGTACTTTCTGTGCTAGCCTTTTTGTTTTTGTCTGTTCCCTTGCAAAGTCTCAATTTGTCCACTGTGAACTTCTCTAAAATGCAAAATATGTTTGGCTTTATACGGAAGGCCATAGACAACCCGACCCCATATGTTGTAATGGTCGGAGATCCGGGTACGGGCAAATCGACTGTAGTGGAGAAACTAACAGGCCAAACTGGGAGGAGCAGCGATGATTCGAGAAGTTGGACTAAAACTGCAGAACCATTTTGGACGTATGATGGCACTATGGTTATCTCAGATACCCCTGGGTGTAATGCTATTGATGACAAGATGGAACAGAGTCAGTGGATTGCAGGAGCAATCAGCTTTATGCCTCTCTCGAAGGTAATGCTTTGAACTGTTCATACTTAAACTTTCTTTTTATTCTGCGGAGCACGGACACAGTGTCAAGCGACCCCGATTTAGTGGCCCCGATTTAGTGGCAGGGTTTTCCCCCCGAGGTCCGGGGTCCGACTGTACTATTGTGTTTGTTTGCCCACCAACATTTGATTCACCTGACACTGTTCTGTATGAACAATTCAAACCAACATGCGAACACCCAAACACCCAATTGCTAACTGACATGCGAACAAATGACCACCAAAAACACCCAATTGTTAGATATTGATTATCGTGAAGGCGGAGGTCCGGCAAGACACGACCATTAAAACGCTAGAGTACTACTCTGACAAGTTGATCCAGCTACCTGATGAGCTGATTGGGGTGATGGTGACCCACATGGACCAGGTTATGTATGATGACGACAGTATCAAAAAGGTAACTGCCCAAACAATCTAGAATGCTGGATTCATTTGTCGAGTAATCCTCACTCAACAAGAATCCATCGCATCCTACAAATTTACATTTCGATCTTATCATTTTGAGTAACCCCTATTTAACAAACCATACCGGTATCAACAATACAGGCTTGTGTAAATATAAACACGTCATATTTTTTACAGGTTATCAATAGAAAATTTGGCATTGAAGATGTGGTATGCACTCAACTTGATGATCCCCGGCACAAACTGGTTGCTAAGATAAGGAAATCTTGCGAGGGTCACAAGCCTCAAAAAGTAACAGTTGACAGTGCGTTGTTCTTGAAACTCTTTGATATTAGGGAGAGTGATAGGAAACCGCTCAAGTAAGTTATCACAGCCGCGTGGTGTAGTTTCACAGTGGGCCAATCTAACCAGATATATGTCAGAGCATTGACCTGACCCTATTCTTATTCTTTTCAAATTCTGCACGCGGAGGACGCGAAAACCTAGTGCTCAGCCCAATGTTCTGATCACAGTTCTCGTGCGATCCGCGTGCAATTAGAATAAGGCCAATGCTCTGGCAGCGAAAACGGTGGTCAGAGCATTGGCAGCTGACAGAACCAGATTTATATTTATTATCTTTTCGTGCAGGTTGATAGCGAAGGAGGTAGACCTTTTCAACAGCGTGAAGGAATCGTTTGATAGGATCCGTGATAACTACACAGGGAAGGATCTAGTTGACTTACTCTTTGAATTCCAGGTATACAAATCAAATGTTGAGTATCTATTGTTGAGATTCGGTATGCACCAAATCACAACGAAATAAACCAACATGCACTGGAAATCAAAATGTAACTCTTTTAAACTTCATTCATTTTAAATTTCCCACCCCTTCTTTAGGCTTGGATGATTGAACAAATTGAGGTTATCCAAAAGAATTTTTGTACCGAGTTAGATTTCGATTTCATGGGCGTCGATGCAGACCTTCAGGCGGGATACTGTGCTCTACTGACAAATCAACTTCGCACCGTCATTTATGGTATTTATTGTTATGTTCTAACCCTCCTTTACATTTGTAAAGAAGGGCGGGGGCGCGAAACATAGTCTAGCTATGCAAGGTATTTACCCTCCCCCTTATTCTTCATTAGCAGATAAATGTTGCCTATTTCATGATAAAGTTAATTAACTATGCTAAATCGCTCAGAAATATCCTCCCCCGTTACAGGTATACGCATAGAGACAGAGAAATATGCTGTCAGTGGCCATGGAGTGGTAGATGCCAGGCAATGTCCGCACTGTCAAGAAGTATGGATCAAGATAGCTGGTTGTGAGGGCTCGACCACCTGTGGAAACCGGTTGGATAGTAGCCTTGCCCTGGACATCCGTGCCGGGGAATACGCCCAGTTGGGAACATACAGATTCGCTTGGATCAACAACACACTTGATATCCAGTCAGCGGGAATGAGATCTCTTGCGAAAGTTATCTCTGGAGATAGCTATGGTTGCGGGAAAAGTATTGAGTGGTCTAAAATGAAACCTATCGACACCAAAGTTCTCTGTCTGGACAAGAACAAGGGACCTAGCAAGCTGGATGAAATTGATCCGCTACCCAAGGACGTAAAGGGCTCGAGGTACTATAAAGAGAAGTTGACAGGGGACATCCAAGACAAGACAAAGAAGATGCATCTTGGTGACAAACCTGACAACCATTAGTGTGGCAGGACTTTCAAATTCTGTCTGGTACATGTACAGCTGTACAATGTAGAGTAGTGCGACAGTGTGCTTAGATTGGGTCGGCTCAGCCAGACAGGCCAAAATGCTATTGAACTTTTTCGAAGAATACAATTTACTGCTTCAAAAGATTGTCTTTTGACATCATTTTTACATCATTTTGAGCGTTTACTTCACTAAAAATTAGAGCAGAGGACATTGTATAGCTCGTGTTAATGTATTTTTTACTAAAAATTAAAATTAAAATTTGAAACATGTATCATGGATCATTATTTTCGTGTATCAATCTTGAATCTATCATGTTCTGTATGGCGGCGCCATACCCCATTTGATTCTCAAATCAGTGCGCTCAGATGGGGTTGCGGCACCAGACAGATCATGTTTAAATAACAGGACACCAAAGACACCGAAGATAGGGGTGATGCACGACACTGCATCGCCCCAATACAAGTACAACTGCTAGGAACGCGGCACAAACAATATTTTTGGGGGTACGCTTGTAGACGAATTTAAAACACAGTAATTCGCAAGAGCAAAATATGTTATTGTAAAAGTATAAATTAAGAGTGAAAAACGGACAAAAAGTGACGAATATATTTTTCTCTCTATCCTGCCCTTGCTAAATATATATCACATTATCGTTATATCAGATCAAAGTTTTCAACCAGCTGTTAACACTTCAAAGGCCGTGTTTCTTCTGGAGCTCTAGGTCCTCTTTGTACAGGGTGTTCACTCCGTCAATCATGCACTGTACGAGCTGTACCTCGCTGTAACCCAGCCTGTGCTTGTTGGAGATATCGTAGGTAATACCGGTCTGTCCGCCGCTCTCTCCTCGGGTTCCTCGGGGCTGGAGGGCCAGCTCCTCGCACCTTGCCTGCAGAGATCCGAGCCCCTCAGCGGTCCACCCAGGTAGGTCAACATGGACAGAGGCCCTCATTCCGGTTCCCAGGTTGGTGGGGCAAGAGTGGATGTATCCATACTTTTCATCGCACATGAATTCCTTTCCACTTTCTTTCTTGACGGAATCCTCGACGGCCTTGATTGCCCTAGCAAGCCTCTCAAACACTGCCTTAACGTCCCCTCCCTTCTGCATGGAGATGATCCTGGTCTGGTCCTCCTCGTTCACCCACACAAGGAAGGTCTTCTCCTTGTTGTGGAAGATACCTCGTCCCTCGGGCCAGTCTCGTTCCATACCCGCCGCAATGAGGTTCCTATCCCCTGATACAAACAGGAAATGATCGTCCACCAGCTGCTGCCTCACACCCTCATCCATGCCCAGGAGAGGATAGTAATTTCCCTCCAGGTCACCCGTGAAATTACCAAACGCCGACTTCAGAAGAGCTTCAAGGTCGAGGCGTTGTTGTTTTGTGATCCCCGGGGAGAGTCCGAAGCCGTTGAAGGATCGTCCCACACGGATCCGCACGGATTTCACAGGAACTTTTGGGTCAATGTTACCTACGATCTTGTTGGCATCCATGTCGGAGGTGTGCTTTGCATCAGCACTGATTCCATGGTACTCCTGAAATGAGAACGTGTTAGCTAATGTATCATGGGATATGATATACAGTACACGCTGTGTGTGTTAGCTCCACAGTGTGTGTGTAACCAATAGTAGGTGTTGACAAAGCGATGGTATGCGGTGATGTAGAGGCCAAGAGAGAAGGGAAAAGTGTGAAACATAAAATGAGTGAAAAACCTAATATAATGATGTAAGAAATCAGTTTTACCAACCTGGATGATAGGATCAAAAACGTCAGCGAAGTCCTTGTAGGAGTCATAATCACCAGCGTAGATTCCGCAGTGCTGGTTATCGAACTCAACAGCACAGGC
The DNA here is from genome assembly GCA_020137815.1 of Hormiphora californensis. Taxonomy (NCBI): domain Eukaryota; kingdom Metazoa; phylum Ctenophora; class Tentaculata; order Cydippida; family Pleurobrachiidae; genus Hormiphora; species Hormiphora californensis. Next base: position 3,597,191 of record CM035355.1, on the reverse strand, counting down.
AATGGCCTGACCAAGGGTAAAACCGGATGTCTCCGTGACAACTCCAGCCAGCTTGTCCCATCGCTCCTTGGTAACGTGTTTCGCAACGAGAGAGTGGGCCGATTTGATTTCCGGGAAAGGCGCCTGAAGAATAGGATTATGGGTACGTGGTAAGCGATATTTAATGCTCCTCACTTTCGACTGACACGCTCTAATTATCAAATCGCACATATTGGACCCAGACTTTACAATCTTATGTATGATCTATGCGACAAAGACACTGAAACAACAATTAATAATAAAAAGAAGCACATATGCGATAGATTCTATGACCCCTTTAAAAAAGGGATCACCAAAATTTTGCTAAAACTACAATCCCAAAAAAACGAAACTAACCCGAATTCATGGGAAGAAACAAACTATATACTACAACAAATTAAATGACCTAACTGCCACTGGCCATCTCGCATCGTCGCTCGTTCTCTCTTTCTCCCCTTCTCTCCCTCTCTCTCCCCCACTCTCTCTCCCCCACTCTCTCTCTCTCTCTCACCCCTTCTCCCTATCTTCCTAGCTATCAATATATCGCGTCCCGCTATCTTATCCTTCAACCTTCAGAACACTGCCAAAATCATGCCACGTGATCTCATGTCACCCCCTAGTTGGGTGTGTCTCACCAAATTGACACCTCGAGTTTGGAAATTTTGTACAGGTCCGTAGACCACCTAAACATTGGCCAATTTTGTTAATTTTGGTACCAAACTGTCAGAAAATGTCTGAACTACTGAATTACTAAATATTATGATAATCATGCATCACTGAGCTGAATTATGATGCATAATATGCCAAAAAAAGCCTTTTTTTGGCGTTGACGTAACGACCGTAACGACCGTAACGCATTTTTGAACGATCATAGAATCGGTTGTAGTTATCGTACGAAGTTGAAACTGGTACTCAGCGGAAGCTGTGACTGAGTACTTTCTCCTGTCTGAATTCTAAAGCCTTAGTCCAAAAAGTATGGCCGTGGCTGCCTGAACACTCTGGAGATGTAACATTTGTAACGACCGTAACAGCAACCGTAACGTAACGGTCGTTACAAATGTAACGACCGAAACGTTACGGTCGTTACAAATGTAACGACCGTAACGTTACGGTCGTTACAAAATACGGTCATTTTAGGCAACGACCGTAACATTACGGTGGTAAAACGTTACGGTCGTTTCAAATGTAACGACCGTAACGTTACGGTCGTTACAAATGTAACGACCGTTACGTTACAGTCGTTACATATGTAACGACCGTTACGTTACGGTCGTTACGACCATTTTATGTGCAATTTTAAATAGAATACACTGTAACGACCGAAACGTTACGGTCGTTACCAATGTTACGGTCGCTAATTAATTAATAATTAATTAATTAATAATCAATTAAACTGACGCGACATACCGAAATGATCAGTCCTTTACCCGCTTTCAGATGATATAATTTTTTTTGAAATTCTCCGAGTTTGAAATTTTGGTGTCAATTTGGTGAGACACACCCAGTTAGCTGTCGTGTTCACAAATTAATGTTACATATTATATAATGATTTTGATATTTTCGCCCAGTAATAAAGCGGCACCCCGCCACCGAGCGGTGTTTAAATGAAATGAAATGAAATGAATGAAATGATTTACACGAGATAATTTCTTCTATTGATATGCCGAGATTTACATAGCTAAGGATAACGGTCACATATATCATATACTGTCTGGTGATACCAGACCCCGATTTGATTCTCAAAACCCCATCTGAGCGGGCGACAAAGCGCTTAGGTGGGGTCGGCAGCCCCAGACAGCAAATAGCAATTATAGATATCACTTCACTCGAGTCAAGTAGTACCTGCTCGGCAGTTCCGTAGAAGCTGTTGGCGAGGAATCCAGAGGCACTGGCGGCCGTTACACATGCTGCTGCAGCGTACTTCCACATAGCTACCGAGGGAGAGAGGCTAGAGACAGAGAGGGTTTAGTAATACAGGAGAGAGAGAGGCTAGAGACAGAGAGAGAGAGAGAGAGAGTCAGAGGGTTTAGTAATACAGGAGAGAGAGGTTAGAAATACAGGGGGTTAGTCATAGAGGATATATAATATGCATACAGGGGTTTAGTTATTATAGAGGCTGCATAAGGGAGATAAGTCAAGCGTTGCCCCTGTCTCACTTGCTTCTCTACTACGAGCGGAGCGAGGAGAGTAGTTAGGCATCGCGTTGGCTATAAATCTTATCAAACAGTTTTATGTAAGTGTACATGTAAGCTAAAGCAATAATTGGAAATGTTGCTTGTTTTTTGCAGCAATGTGTTTCCAATAGGCCCCGGACTATGCTTGTTAGACTGGCTCAAGAAAACTAAAATCAGAACAACAAGCTTGCTAAATTATCTGCCTCTCTCCCTCTCTCGCTCTCTATCTTTTTCCCTCTTTCTTGTTATCCCTCTCACTCTCTCTCTATTTCTCTTCTAGAAGCCCAACAAGCATCATGCTAGATTAGGACACACGCAACACTTATACACTATCATTGATCAATCTGCCCTATGCATGGTTAATGAAAAATAAATTATTACTGTAAACGTTGATATTTCCGCAGATGAAAATTTTCGCGGATTCATCATTTTTGAGATATATGTATTTCACGGTGAGAATTTTCGCGGACTCCCCTAATTTCCCTAAACTGCTGTTTAAAAACTAATCCCCCAAAAAAGTTTCACGGTCAAAAGTTTCACGGTTTTTCAATCCCAAAAAAACGCGAAAATAAATGTACCCCAACAATATCAACGTTTACAGTATATTTACAGTCCGATCCTTAGGTTGGTGGGGGTCCGACCTAGGTGTAACGTGTTACGCAAAGTCGTCAAAACACTTGGGGCGCCATTTAATTCAAGTTATTTGAATCAGACTTCCGCCCAGGGGATGAGCCACAAGACACCGTGTAATGAACTTCTCGTACGTGGAAAAAAGTCGTGGAGGAATAAAAAGTGTCACTATAATATTACTGCAGCAGGAGAAGAAAAAAGATAGCCCTCCTTCATGAATCTGATTATGCCTACGAGAGAGTGTAGGTCACTAACACAATTTGTAATGCGAGAACTCTTCGGAAGCGAGAAGCTAGAAACTTCTTTTTTTTCATCTCAGAATTCTCTGGCTGTTCCACTTCTTCTCTCTCTATCTCTCCTCTTCTTTATCTCTCCTACTTCCTCTATCTTTCAGTTTCACCCTCTCTTTTTCTCTCTTTCTCTCTTTCTCTCAATCTCTCAATCTCTCAATCTCTCTCTCTCTCTCTCTCTCTCTCTCTCTCTCTCTCTCTCTCTCTCTCTCTCTCTCTCTCTCTCTCTCTCTCTCTCGCTCTCTCTCTCTCTCTCTCTCTCTCTCTCTCTCTCTCTCTCTCTCTCTCTCTCGCTCTCGCTCTCTCTCCCCCAAATGTCACGAGATTTGACGCCGCCATATGGAGTTGCAACTCACAAAACCTCGATAACACTTCCCAAAATGTTGCTTGCCCTCCTTCTTCTCCTCCCTTTCCTGGGGGTCTCTGCCAAGGAGGACCCTGAGCAGCATATGTCCACTCCTGAAATGGTTCGATACTGGGGCTACCCCTCCGAGGAACACTGGGTAACAACATCAGATGGGTATATCCTGGGAATACATCGAATCCCAGGTAAGGGAGGACACCAACCAAAGACTATTTTCAGTCACATATGGTTACCATCCTTAACCTAACCAATCCCCAAACCAAACCATGGCCATGAACGAAACCAATATAATCTAACCCAAACCAATCTAACCTAACCAAACCAACAGGTAAAGGTCCCGTGGTATTTCTCCAGCATGGTCTCCTTGACTCCAGCGCAACCTGGGTGATGAACTACCCAGAGCAGAGTCTTGGGTTTATCCTGGCTGACCAAGGTTATGATGTCTGGATGGGAAACGTCCGGGGTAACACCTACTCCACCAACCACACCTCGCTCTCCAAAAAGAGTAAGGAATTCTGGGAGTTTTCCTTTGATCAATTCGCGGCCATTGACCTTCCAGCCATGATCAATTATGTAGTTAACGAGACAGGAGTGAAGACTGTCTCCTACGCCGGTCACTCCCAGGGAACCCTAATTGGATTTATCGGTTTCTCTAGTAACCCTGATCTGGCATCCAAAGTGAATGTTTTCGCGGCCCTTGCTCCAGTAGCCAGAATAACGCACATTGAAGGCCTGGTGAAAGTACTAAACCTCCTTGAACCGGAGATTGAGAACCTTTTCAAGTTATTTGGTGTACACGACTTTGCGCCAAGTAACTGGGAAATGAAGCTACTGGCGAGCCTGGTTTGCCCTCTTGAAAAGGAGGTAATATGTCGGAATGTGATCTTCTTACTATGTGGCTATGATACCAGCAACCTGAACAACACCCGGATCCCCGTGTATGTTTCACACACCCCGGCGGGAACGAGTGTACAGAACATGATTCACTGGGCTCAGCTGCTCCGAGAGCAGAAGTTACAGGGCTACGATTACGGGAAGAAGGGGAATATGGCGCACTACAACTCCACCACACCACCACAATATGATCCGTCCAAGGTGGATATCCCAACAGCGCTCCTGGCGGGAGGTAACGACTTCCTAGCGGACCCTCGTGATGTGGCCTGGCTTGAGGGCCAACTCAATCCGGAGATCCTGGTTCTCAATCGGTTCTGGGACAAGCTAAATCACATGGATTTTGTGTGGGGGTTGAATGCAAAGGACGTTGTATATGGTGATGTGTTGAAACTGGTCGCGAAATACAACCCAAAGTAATTTGAACCGGCAGACAATTTTTTTGCTACGAAAAAAAACAATCTGAAAAATGATTTTATAATATATGTACTTACTTTAAAATCGCAAGTTACTAATGTGATAATGGAGGAGGCACTTACCACGTGAGACCCTCCGTCAAACAATTAAGCCACCAACACGCACTCACAAAATGAACTATACTCACACATTAGGTATAGTGTCAGCTACTGTCAAATAACATTCGGCACATGCACAGTGAGCGCCTTGTAGTACACAGCTCTATATGTAGATCTGTAAGGCTTCATAAAGAACTACTACTGTGATTCATGTACTGAGACTACTAAAGAAATGCAGCACACAAAACTAGCACTCAGTCGAATCATTCTAATGTATGTGTATGTAATCAGTCGTCCAGCTGTCAGTACTGTGACAAATGAGAACTGGGAACAGAGAATTCTGGGCCAGTGTGTCTAAAGGTCTCTGCCCTGTTCGTGTTCCCTCTCTCTCAGTGAGTCTCACTCTCTTTCTCTTTCGCTCTCTCATTCTCTCTTTTTCTCTCTGTCAAAGGGGAGCAGGGAGCAAACAAATGACTGGTAATTGTGTTGCCAAGGTAACAAAAGGACCCTCACTGAGAGAGATTGGGAGAGAGAGAGAGAGAGAGAGAGAGAGAGAGAGAGAGAGAGAGAGAGAGAGAGAGAGAGAGAGAGAGAGAGAGAGAAAGAGAGGGAGAGAGATAGAGAGAGAGAGAGAGACAGAGAGAGAGAGAGAGAGAGAGACAGAGAGAGAGAGAGGGCGAGAGGGAGATAGAGAAAGATTGGGAGGAAAAAATAGAGAAATGAAAAGAGAAGGCAGGGAATGAACGAGTAGAGCTGTTTCATGTGGCACACACACACACAAGCAGAATATAATTGTGCATACAAGCCAACGCGACTCCGATCACTGTGCCTGGCCTCACTGCCTCACCTAACACTCTCTTTAGCTCTTCTCTCTCTTAGATTTTCTCTCGCTATTCGCATTTTATGCATGATAGGGGAGATGAGTTAGAATCGAGGAAATTACATTACTAGGAGCAAATAAACAATCGAGGACACGTCACGCGATATCATAGGAGATTTTTATCATGCGGTTAGAGAGAGGGTCGCGGAGCAGCAGAAGAACTGTCCGGCGGCGCAGACCCGATCTGAGCGCACTGTTTGAGAATCAAATGGGGCCTGGCGACGCCAGACAGCAAACGACAGTAGTTCTAGAAAGAGGCACATTCTAGTAGAATTTCTACTGTTATAACAGTATAAATTCTACTGCTATAGAGCTGCCGAACCCGGAAAAAGGGGCTCCCAATAAATGTCTGTTAGTGTTTGTATAAACATTCAACAATAATATATTCGTCTGACTATCAAGTATCAATTTAAAAGCCCCCAGCTTTGACATACAATACCACGAACATCCATAAGACAGCCGTTCGTGTTTTCATATTTTGTTCCTTAGTCAGAAACTTGAAAGTTCGTAAGCAACATAAAATTCGTTTACCCCGTGCCCTCATATTATATTCGATAAGATAACAACATATTGAGGGTGTTCGTAAGTGGCACTGTTTGTTGCGGGAGGGAATCATGCGACTCCTTGTAAACGGATATGTGTGCACTTCAGCACACAGTGGTCATGTTTCTGACAGTTAATCGGGCCATGTGATTCCATCAGTTCGTGGACTAATGGACTATTTTGAATTGCTAATCAGGCTTTACTTAGTGGTGAAGGATCACCCCCAAATATCACTGTGTCAACACTCAACAAGCGTCTGAAAGTGGTCTGTTCCCAGTTCCGTCTTAACACTGCTTTGGGACATTACATGACTGTGTATATGATATATATCCTGAGAGGAGTTCTCCTCCTACGATCCCACTTGAACCTGCTAGATGGTAGTTCTGGGTGGTGGGTGGGAGGAGGCTCTTCTTCAGTGCCGGTGATATCGCTTTGTGAAAGTCCCTTCTGGCCTCCTGGGTTTACAAGCCCAGGCACTATGAAGAAGAAGGAGAAAAATACACAAATCCACAACTGCAGAGATGGAATTAAAGTTACTAGTACCATTTAGTGGTTAACCATTTGGGCACCCTCTGCGTTCGTGCCCCAGCCCCCTGACCCCTTCGGATGCGTAAGAGGGCTGCTACGCAACCAAGTTAACCATTGGCAAACACTGCAGGCGGCAGGCCCCTCTGAATAGGGGGTACGTACATATGCCAACTACCAAGGGATTGCCAACTGTACAATGTACATGCCACTGTCAAAAACGTCTTTCAAGTTGGCAAACGCTGACAACAAATATACAAATACAAATACAAATATACATTTATTGTCCGCTTTTCATTGTCCATATTTTAAAGAACAACACGAGTTCTGTTAGGTCTTGACTACTTGCATCACTTGGTGCGGACTTCATCTCACTAACTCTCGTTTCAAAAGCGGTTAGTTCTATACCAAGGATTTCCAATTGTTATTGCAAGATGGTATTTTTCTGAAGGTAGGTCTTGTTAGTTAAACAACATTTAAATCGGATGATGAAATATACTGTCTCTGCTTACTGCAGATTGATAAAATATGCTCTTGGATCTAGGGATCCAGAAATAAATACTTTAGCACCAGGGCTTTAGCCCTTAAACAATCGATACTGTCTTATACAACCTGGGTGAGGACTGAGGATCCGACTACTTCACCTGTAGGAGAACCAAGGAGCGGAAGAGAAGTCATACTCGCTGTAGCCTGCATCTCACTGGCTGTACTTCTATAAGTGAAGCCCAACACACTCCACTACACCATGCCATACCGACTGTACTTCTATAAGTAAAGCCCAACACACTCCACTACACTACACCATACTGGCTTCACTTCTTTAAGTAAAGCCCAACACACTCCTCTGCACTACACCATACTGGCTGTACTTCTATAAGTAAAGCCCAACACACTCCACTGCACCACACTATACTGGCTGTACTTCTATAAGTAGAGCCCAACACACTCCACTGCACTACACCATACTGGCTGCACTTCTATAAGTAAAGCCCAACACACTCCACTGCACTACACCATACTGGCTGCACTTCTATAAGTAAAGCCCAGCACACTCCACTGCACTACACCATACTGGCTGCACTTCTATAAGTAAAGCCCAACACGCTCCACTGCACAACACCTCACTGCAACCCTTCCACCCCCATACCCCAATTTTGGTGTCCATTTATAATTTATATTTCCCCCCTTTTTTTTACCCCTTTTTTTTGTTGTCTTTTTTCTTTTCTTTTTTCTTTTTTTTTTGTTGGATCTTTTCTGCTTTACTTTTTTTTTTTTTTTTTTTTTTTCTTTTTTTTTTTGATTTTTTAACCCAGGCTCTTTTTTTTACCGAGTTCTGGGGATCCGTCACATAAAAAGAATAAGTATTAAATATAAATTAGTAAGAAAGACCAGTTTAGAAAGCGTGAGTGAAAAGAGTACTGGTCGTTCTAACTTCACGGTTTCACACTCTAATTCAGGATCCTCAACTCGCTCTCATCTCTCTACCACAATTCTCGTAGTATACATTGTCTTCACACATTGTTTTTTTTTAACACTCGTATGCCTTCCGGAAGAAGTGGGTTTTCAGGTTGGATTTGAATGATGTGATGGATGAGCTTTCCCGAAGAGAAGAAGGTAAGCTATTCCATATTTCCGGAGCAGCGACACTAAATGCACCTTTACTCGAACAATATCTGGCATAGTTCTTGTCAAGTAAGGTTTTGTCAGCATCCCTTCGTAGACTTTTTAACTTCGGTTGACGGAGTGTTATCATCTTCGATAGGTAAGGTGGGGCTATACCATTCAGTGTTTTGTATGTCAGTAGACACAACTTGTACTGCACTCTTTCTCGAACGGGTAGGAAATGAAGCTGTTTGCGAAGGTTTGTGGTGCCTTGGTAGAGGCGTTGTCCAAAGACGAAACGGGCCGCAGAGTTTTGAATCTTCTGTAATCGACCTATGTCTTTGGCAGAAGAACCAGCAAGGAGGCTGTTACAGTAGTCCAGTCTGCTGTGTATTAAACTGTTAACGAGTTTGACTTTCAGATTAACACCCAACATTCTGTGGATTTTCCATAGATTCATAAGGGCTAGTTGACACGTCCTTACGGTTCTGGATACGTGACCAGATAAGGAGAGCTCTGAGTCCAGAAATACACCAAGGTTCCTTACTAGTGTAAGTGGCTTTGTAGATTCATGGTTGCTCATCGTTTGAAGGCTTTCAGGGTTTTCTGTTTTATCATGTTTGTTGTTTAACACGATGATTTCAGTTTTGCTGGGGTTGAGTCTGAGGAAGTTCTTGGACATCCACGCTTTGATGTGGTTCAATTCAATTCAATTCAATTTCACACTTAATATCCCGCTTTTTGACATATATAGTAAAAAAATGATAACGCTATAAAAACCAATTTATACGCTAGAGCACTCTTACTGCCTTCTAAAGCGGTGTACCATAAAAGACCAAGAAAAAAGGTTAGAACTAAGCCATTACTGGGAGTAAAGTTTACTTTACTACTTTACTAAATACATACACACACACAAACACACACACAAACACACACAGCACTCACCCAAATGCAACACACATGCAACACACACGTACATACAAAATATATCATTGAACTAAATCATCATTGGATGTAAATGTGGATTAATTAATAAGTTAGAGTATTTAATAAGTTAGATTAATAAGATAGCTGAAAACCACGTTTCAAATAAAAAACACGGTAGAAAAAGGTGCTGTAAACAACTCAAGGTTACAGATCAGTGGTCGTATGACTTGTCGAAAAGGTAGGTCTTCAACCTCGATTTGAAGATGACCTCATCTGAACAATTTCTGATAGAGGCAGGTAGGCTATTCCATAGCCTAGGTCCTGATACCTGGAAAGCACGCTGAGAAGTTTTGTATTTGGTGGAGAAGTCTCTCTCAAGGAGGGTATCATCATTGTCATACCTCAGAGATTTGATTTTAGGTTGTCGCCGTTGGATAATATCCTGTAAATATGATGGCGCAAGATTGTTGAGACATTTGAAAACCATGAGACAAATCTTGAACTCGATCCTGGCCGAAACAGGAAGAAAATGTAGCTGCTTTCTGAGTTTAGTCACTCCTCTCCACTGCCTTCTGCCGAAAACAAATCGTGTCGCAGAGTTTTGAACTTTTTGTAGTCGAGAAATGTCACTTTGATCTGCACCAATTAACAGTCCATTGCAATAATCAAGACGTGAGTGTATCAAGGAGTGGACAAGCTGAACCTTGTGTTTCCTCGAAAGTTTGTCAGCAATACGCCGAAGATTGATGAGATTCAGGTTACATTCCTTCACCACTTTTGAGACATGAGCCTTCATGGTTAACCTTTCATCAAAGATAACTCCAAGGTTTTTGGCCTGTTGAGATGGGGTAATGTCTGCTTTTGATGACTGACTGATACCTCTTAGTGTCAGTGTATCATTATAGCCAATCGGGTTGGGACTTCTGTCAGTTCTTGATGAGATGAATAGCAGCTCTGTCTTCGAAGGATTGAGTTTTAGGTAACTCGATGCCATCCATTTCTCAACCTCGGTAAAACAATTTTGCAACTGACTTTCACACTGTGCCCAGTTGTTGTTGGTGAAGCTGATATATAGCTGAGAATCGTCTGCGTATAAATGAATTTTAACACCATGTCTAGCTGCGATAGTCTCAAGATCCTTAGTGAAAAGAACAAAAAGAAGAGGCCCAAGAATAGACCCTTGGGGTACTCCAATACAGATTTCCACCTCTGATGATTGACCTTGTCCAATTTTTACAAATGCCTTCCGCTCTTGAAGATATGACGTAAACCAATCAAGGGCTACTCCCTTAACACCATACAGGTGCTCGAGACGGCGGAGAAGTGTAGAATGGGGAACAGTATCAAACGCAGCCGACAAATCCAGAAGTAAAAGTACAGCTTTTCTACGCTTGTCCGTCAGCACAAGAAGGTCGTTGAAGATTTTCAGGGTAGCCGTTTCACAAGAATGTTTACTCCTATAGGCAGATTGAACAGACGCAAATAGTCCATGCTGCTCAAGGTGTGCAGTGAGTTGAATGGATACGCACTTCTCGATGATTTTGGAAATAAAACTGAGGTTGGAGATGGGCCTGTAACTCCCCAAGTTATTCGAGTCAAGACCTTTTCCTTTATATACAGGACGGATAACTGCTTTCTTCAGCGCCGATGGAAAAACTCCACTCTCCAAACTTCCATTGACAATTGAATCGATAACAGGCATGAGTTCATGGACAGATGCAGCCATGAGCTTCGACGGAACAGGGTCCAAGTCACACGCCTTGTAGTTTAGGGATCGTATAACCTTGACCAAGTCCTCACTGGTAACAGGCTGGAAACAGTTAAACTGTGGAGGAACGTTGTCAGTAGTGGAACTAGAAGAAAACTCCTGATGTTCATCTGATTGCAAACTCTGAATATCTTGGTAGATTTTGTCTATCTTCTCCTTGAAAAATGTCATGAACTTCTGGCAGAGTTCAGTTTCATCACTGTGTTCTGGTAGAATTGTAGGATTACGTTCCTGTCCAAGTAGTCCATTCATGATTCTGTAGGTTTTCTTAGAGTCATTCCCTGCCTCTTCAAGCCGGCCACGATAGTAGTCATTTCTAGTTCCAACAATGTACTTGGTGGCAGCCTTTGACTCTTCTCGAAGAGTACGAAGAGAATCAAGTAGTTGTTTGATACACACCGATTTTTTCAATGCGGCTCGATATTTTCTCTCTGCTGCTCTTCGGCGACGTTTTGCATCTTGGCAACTGCTGTTGTACCATCTAGGACTGGGTTCTTCCGGAACTATAGTTTCAACGACTGGGGCAAGTTCATCCAGAAACTCCGTAAGAAGCTCCTCGAAGAGTTCAATAGCCTCAACAAGATTTGTTGTGAAGATATCAAGGTCACAGAGTGGCGATTTCAGGATTTCACTTCTGAATGAGTCCAAGTCAAGGGATTCAATGTTCCTCTTCTTAACTGAAATGTACTTCTTCCGCTTGGTAGGTGCACCAATGTGCAAATTGAAAGAGACCAATGCATGATCAGGTGCCGCAGGGATCATGTTAGCTTCCACGTTAGAGATCGGAGATGAACTGGGGAGTGATTTAGCAACAACAAGGTCAAGTATACCCCCTGCTATATGAGTAGGTTCATTTACAAACTGATGAAAAAGATGGTCATCCAACAATTGGAGGAATGATTTAGTAAAAGTTGAGCTGTTGTCGTGGATATGGATGTTGAAATCACCTGTGAAAACAATTTCACCTGATCTACCAGAAAGTTCATGTAACAGCGTTTCGAACTCATCTAGGAATAAGGCTGTAGGACTCGATGGAGGGCGATATACGCCAAGAAGTCGAAGAGGTTTAATTTGAGGATGTGTGATTAGGGTTTCCACACACTCGAATGATGAAAAGGAGTGTGTTACCTGAACATGGTGGAAGGATTTCCTCATGAGGATGGCAACACCACCCCCTCTAGAGCCACGCGACCGACTGATCAATTTGTAACCAAGCTCTTGTACCTCACTCTCAATAGCACTCTCGGTAAGATTAAGCCATGTCTCAGTCAAACATATTGCATCAATATCGTTGTCAATCACACTAAATAACACATCATAAAGCTTGTTACGAATAGAAAAACAGTTAAGGGTGGCCAAGTTAAGCTCTACTGGTTTTTTGACTTGGCAACATCAAATTTAGACTTATAAACTGGACAGTCTTGGCTGCTTGCAGCGTGTGAAATATTCAGATAGCCCTCTGACGAACAGTTAGTACAAGACGGGGTAAAGTTCGTGTTTAATTTGACACTGCAGTCCTTCGTCGCATGGCCTCCTGCACAATGGGCACATACTGCATCCTTAACACACGTTTCAGAAGTGTGATGGAACCCCTGACAGGTGTAACATCGGATAACGTGGACCCTGTCAACAACCTTGCACGCCGAGTAGTCGACATAGACCACTCGTTGATTGAGCAGTTGACGTTTGATCGGGGTGGGCAGCCTGATGCCTACCGTACATAAATCCGGACTGCTTGCATTGTTTTTGAAATAGACCACGTCAACATCTTCATGATTAAGTTCGTCATTTTTTTTTGCTGCAATAATTCGAGTATAGCAGCATTTCTTTGCACCCGGTTTTCAGTTTGCTTGATTTCGTCTGTGATAGGGAAGTTCAGGATAGAGAGTTTACTGGTGGGAGATGCCCTTACTCTAACGGATTTTCCTTGCAGTCCAGTAGTTAGGGCCTCTGCAGCTTTTATCCCCTCACTCTCAGGAACAGTTATTATGACAGAGTTTCTTTTTGTGTCCAGTTTAGAGACCTTTGTCTTTGAAAGGGCACTTTCACTTAACCTCTTTATGTCGGCAACGTCATTTTCACAGCAGTCAACTACAATCGTCCTCCGTGTGGGAGAGGTTTTTGTGGTAGAAGCGGGAGCTACAGGTCGATTTGGTACAGTAGGTTGGTTACGGCCAGGAGTCAATGGTGAAGCTTCCTTCGAAGCAAGCTGTGCAGCAAGCTGTGCAAAAGAAGGCTGGGCGTGGTGTTTGAGAATAGATTGTTCGACAGTGTGAAGGATTTCCTTTTGGAATTCTGCCAGCCGTTTATCGAGAGAATCCGGGTTAACGATCCCAACCTCAGTGTCAAGGTGCTCGGGCTGAGAGGTAGCGAGGGCAGTTGATAGTACACATACCGTCTGGTAGGCCTCTTTCAGGAGTGTCCAAAGTATTTGTCGGGTCGGATGTCTACCTTGCGGTACTTCAGATTCTTCAGTTACATATTCAAGAAGGTTCTGGTCCCTTAATAGCTGCTGTAGACGCTGTTTCGGTTCGGGATCCTGGGATGGAGGATTGGCTGTACCATCCTCTAGCGTCGGTCTGCCCCCAATGGGCGGTTCCATAAACCTGCGGTGAGATCTCAAATTAATTTGTTTAAAGTAGTGTTGAAAAGTTTCAATTTTTGAAACCCGCGGTTGTCCCAAACAGGGCGCGATTATAATATGGGTGCCTTGCAGCGTGTTTACAGGTGCGTGCTACCAAAAGAGTACACTTAGACCGACTTTTTTCAAACGGCTATAGCCATGCAACCACATGGCCAATTTGAGTAAACTAAGCGGTAACCAGGGGCGGTGCGTGGCGTTCATTCACGAAAAAATTTTTGGGTCCAGCGCTGCAGAAAATGTAACGCGCGAGCTGGGTCTGGACCCTATTGGTCAATAGCGCTGCCGATAAAGCTTTTTCTTGCGCGCATTCGTATTTTCAAATGAAAATCGGCTCATTTTTTCACTTTTTTTTGTTTGTTTTTGCTGATTTTTTCACTTTTTAGCAAGTTTTCCCAATTTCTTCTCCTCTCTCGTCCAAAAAGTGGGTCCTGGACCCAATGGACCCAGCCTTGCTTCGCCCCTGGCGGTAACTGATAGAGAATCGATAGCCCTAACCGATAACCCCAAACCAAACCCTATAGGGTCTGGTTAGGGCCCTAACCAGACCCTAACGGATAGCCCTAACCCAGATTTTAACGTTTTCCTCCCAAACACAACCACGATTTTTAAAATTTTGAAAGTTGAAAATTTCTGAAATGTTCCCTGCGGGCCCTGGCCCTTTCGCGCGCCACGTTTTGCAGTAACGCGCCAAATTTAATATAATGTACTGCAAAACTTAGCAAGGCAGTGTGCGCGCACGAAAAATGGAAATTTCCAAAATTTTCAAAAAACTTTAAATTGCGTTTTTGGTTTGGAATGCGCTGCAGCCCCCTCATGCGCGCACCCCCGCAACGAGGGGACTGGAGGGAATGCCGCGCGCGCGTTTGGCCTGATCCCGGCTGGGTCGAAGATAACTTTGCGGTCGAAAAAACGGCGGTGCTTATAACTTTGGCTCCTGAAGTCCGTTTGACTTGATTCTTTCACCAGTTGTTAGATCTGACGATTATCTAAAGTCGGATTTTTTGAAACTGTCACCCCCCTGGGTATTTTCAAATTTCGTAAATGACCATAAATCCGGTTCCTGACGAGATAGAGACTTGAAATTTGGAGGTTACGAAGATCTTGCTAAGTTCTTCCGAACCTCCAAATTTCAAGTCTCTATCTTATCAGGAACCGGAGATATGGCAAATTTTGTTATTTCAGGGGGGTGACAGTTTCAAAAAATCCGACTTTAAAGTCCATTTTTTTTCAACTGTTCACCCAAAATCGAAATTTCAGTGAAATTTAGAATTTTCGTGGCGCGCGCTACACGTTAACATGTGATAGACGCGCAAAACAATTCCGCGCACGACTTTGGGGGGTGAACAGTTGAAAAAAAATGGAGTATACCTTGCTGTTTTTGAGAGAAGTTAATTGGACTTAAGGAGGCTGAGCAATAGCCGTTGAAAGATGGGTTGTTTTCAAAAAGTGACGTCACAGATTCTTGCAGGGACTACGGTGGCAGATTCCGGCCAAGAGTTTTTTCAATCAAGTGAAATATTTTTGTTTGAAGTTTTATAAAAATTTTATTTCAAAATAAAAATAAACATGTCGTTAAAATTATTGGCCGGAATCTGCCACGCGGGTGGCAGATTCCGGCCAAGATTCTCAAAAAACCTTGGCCAGAATCTGCCACACACGTGGCAGATTCTGGCCAACCAACTAAAACTTGTTTATATCAAAGCGAAAACCACTGTACCCGACTAATTTTGATACGCTGAATCACGTAAGATACTTTTCCAATCCCTCAGAGGTCGGAAAAGTGTCATAATTGACCATAATTGGGTCTAATTGACCCCACTTACAACTTTTCACCTTGAAACGATAGACGCTTATGTGAAGGCACTTTTCCGACTAATTTTGATACGCTGAATCACGTAAGCAACTTTTCCAAGTCCTCAGAGATCGGCAAAGTGCCCTAATTGAGCAATTAAGGCTAATTAGACCCAATTAAGGCATTTTCCCGACCTCGGAGGACTTGGAAAAGTTGCTTACGTGATTCAGCGTATCAAAATTAGTCGGAAAAGTGCCTTCACATAAGCGTCTATCGTTTCAAGGTGAAAAGTTGTAAGTGGGGTCAATTAGACCCAATTATGGTCAATTATGACACTTTTCCGACCTCTGAGGGATTGGAAAAGTATCTTACGTGATTCAGCGTATCAAAATTAGTCGGGTACAGTGGTTTTCGCTTTGATATAAACAAGTTTTAGTTGGTTGGCCAGAATCTGCCACGTGTGTGGCAGATTCTGGCCAAGGTTTTTTGAGAATCTTGGCCGGAATCTGCCACCCGCGTGGCAGATTCCGGCCAATAATTTTAACGACATGTTTATTTTTATTTTGAAATAAAATTTTTATAAAACTTCAAACAAAAATATTTCACTTGATTGAAAAAACACTTGGCCGGAATCTGCCACCGTACAGGGACACCTTTTTTAAAATTTCATTCAAATTTTGATTTTACCGCACTCGATTTTGCGGAGTTTGGTTCATATCTCCTGTTCCTGATAAGATAGAGACCTGAAACCGATTGCATTTGAAAGCTGTTATCTTCCTCTTTCCAACGCTACCAAAACGATTTCTGTACCTTATCTGGAACCGGAGATATGATTGATTATGTATTCCCCCCTAGCGCGGTATTCCCTCCAGGCCCCTTATATTATATTATAAGGGGCCTGCAACGTATGCCAAGTTTTTGGTTTTTTTAAACCGCAATTTTCAGTTTTCAACGTTTTTTGACCACTGAGATGTTTAAAGCATTTGAAAAGTTCTAAAAGTCCGTCTTTATAGTAGTGGGAATGCGTCTGGACCCTGTCATGTAATGTCAATAACATCGGGGTGGCTCAAAAAGGAGACCTCGGGGGCGATTAAGAGGTTCGAGCGGAGATGGGTCGTGATTAAGGGCATCACACTCTCCTACTACAAAAAGGACGATGCCAGCTCTGCTCCCTTGGGTGAAATAGAGTTGCCAGGTAAAGTGGGGAGGAGCAAAGTTGTTGACAGTAAAAGTAGTGGATATATCTGTGCAAAGAGGATTACAAAATTACAAAATTACAGGATAATAATCCCTGGCATAACTGTCCTTCAATTAATTCGTTTTTTTCTCAGGGAAGAGGATAACACAGCCACCATCTGCTGATGGTGTTTACAAGTTTGATCTGATAGACCGAGATGATACTTGCCATTTTATGTGTGAAACTAAGTCAGAACGAGAAAAGTTCATAGATGCCATATCCAGTGTTTGGTAAGACAAGATCAATAAAGACCAACAAGGGATCATGCACTTTCTAACATCATCAACCCCCCTCTACTGCAGCTATGCCCCGTTTGGTGGAGGAATGTTTGGAACCCTGATTGAGGTTTCGGTCCGCAGAGAAAGAGTTCACGGTGGAGGAACCGTTCCCAGGGTGATTTCCCAGTGTATAGGCTTCTTGGATACTCCCGCTAGAATTGTCGAGAATGGCATCTTTCGTCTCCCTGGCAACGAACGGACGGTTAGTACTTACGTAGAGCATTATTAGTAATGGATAGGCTTTTACTGTGTGTGTGTGACTTAGTACAGAAGTACTAATGGATAGGCTTTTATTAGTAATATATCTGCTCATTAGCTCGTTTTTTAGGTCTCACTAGGAAGCTTAATATACATGCAATGCTCGGAGTTTTTAATAGTTAATAATTGCACGCTGAGTAAATTCGGACATATAAGATAATAACAAGTGATGAGTGATCAAGCACCATCAGCTACAGTCGTCTACCCTCACAAACACACATACTTGTGTAATGAGATGTGACTTGTGACTGACTTTGAAGCCATACTAGCTCCTTAGGACATTGCACAAATATCATGGATTCTGTATCTGTATACACTGTTACTGTAGCCATTAAAAACTCCGAAGTCCGAGTGTTACAGTGTACTAACGTTTATACAACAAGGGGTTTGCAGTTTACAGTTTACACAAATGGGGAGTTTATCCGAAACTCTGCTTTGAGTAGCACACTGAAATAAAACACCACATCCATGTACTATCATGTATCTCTATTTCTAGCTCCGCAGTTAGAGAATAACAAGAAAATAACGTCCATCTATAATAGGTTTAGGATTTAGTCTGCTGTTCACCCTAAGCCTAATACATAGAGTTACTGGAGTATTTAGTCTTTTTAGTACTCTCTATCTGTCATCTATGGACTAACAAACTGGTACTGTGGTAGACCTAATAATATCAGATCGACCATTACAATATCCTTTATACGCCTTTCCCTCTTCCAGCAAATAAATGATATATCACCCTCAGTCCTCACTGTAACAAACACCCCCCTAACACCTCTCTCTCTCACACCCCCTAACACGCACACCCCTCTCTCACACCCCCCTAACACCTCTCTCTCACAGTTCACACCCCTCTGACACCTCTCTCAATACACAGGTGAAGCAGCTAAAGATGGATTTCCAGGAGGGGCTAGAGCCAAATCTTGAGATAAGATGTGACACCCACACAGTAGCAAGCCTCCTAAAACTTTATCTCAGAGTCCTTCCTGACTCCATCATTCCTAGTTCGCTCTACGAAGATTTTGTGGCAATCATTCTGACATACGAAATTAATCCGGTAAGAGTGTGTGTGGCTCACACCTTTGTGAGGGTTCGGTAGATCAAGTAAGAGTGTGTTTGTTCGAACCCTGATCCTTTACATTTGTGCGTGCGGTGAAACAGGGTTGAGCAAGGAGAGTAAGAGTGTCTTTTTTCATGACCAGGAGTTGTCTCACAACTCCGAACCGTGTGCGACATTACAAAGTCTCGAGTATCAGTTATGACAGGGGTCACCAGTTGCTATGAAGTTCAGAAAGACTTTGTAGGAAAGTACCAGCTCTCATTCTCTGTGTGGAGAATGGAGAGATCCTGAACTCTGAGCAATTCATCTCGGATGAGTCTGAGTGTGTTCTCTAGACTCTATCTACCTAAAGTGTTCCTCTGTGTACCTAAAGTGTTCCTCTGTGTACCTAAAGTGTTCCTCTGTGTACCTAAAGTGTTCCTCTGTGTACCTAAAGTGTTCCTCTGTGTACCTAAAGTGTTCCCCTGCGTACCTAAAGTGTTCCTCTGTGTACCTAAAGTGTTCCTCTGTGTACCTAAAGTGTTCCTCTGTGTACCTAAAGTGTTCCTCTGTGTACCTAAAGTGTTCCTCTGTGTACCTAAAGTGTTCCTCTGTGTACCTAAAGTGTTCCTCTGTGTACCTAAAGTGTTCCTCTGTGTACCTAAAGTGTTCCTCTGTGTACCTAAAGTGTTCCTAAAGTGTTCCTCTGTGTACCTAATTCCAGTTGTGTGTTGTTTCAGAATGAAGGGTTGAATGAGATGCAGCACTTGCTAAAACGGATTCCTCCAACCAACTTTAACACACTTAGAGTAAGTTTTAATTTTAGAAAGTTTACTGGAAGTAGAAAGTGGACTAGAAATACACTTTTTGGGATATTTTTTGGTGTATAAATTTTGCTCAATTTCATCAACCCCCTAACCCACCCCTTCCTAGATGTTGTGTATGTTCCTTTACAAGGTCCAAACCTACTCAGCCTCCAATCTAATGGACCTCAACAATCTGGCCATCGTGTTTTCTCCGACCATCCTGAAAAACACCAGTGCTGACCATAGTCTGGAGAAGGAAATGGAGGATATTCAGAAGCTGAAAAAAGTTACAGAGGTATAAAAAATCCCATCCCCTTATTTGAACTAAATTCAATGAACTTGTTCGCTGCCGGGATAGTCCAATCGGCCTTGTGACTTTTTCAACTGTTCAGTTCTAGTGATAATTAATTGTTATTCATTCTCCCCTTCAGATAATGATAATTAATTGTGGCAAGTTGTTCCCATCTGATAGAGATCTGGAGGACGAGAACGAGTTGGACCTTTCTACAATTGATACTGACGAACTGAAGGTGCGTGTGAATCACAGTTAATCACTGCTATTACAGTTTTATTCGGGGCCTGGCAAGGCCCCCCGACCCGAATATAACCCAAACTCAACCCATCCCCCCTAAAACATCCCCCCTAAAACTAAAACAACGGGGCCGAGCCGACAGGCCCTTAATACCAGATGAAAAAAAACCATAAACCATAAAACCATAAAACCATAACCATAGATATTTTTAGAGTGAAAGTTTTGAAGCCCCCTGAAGTAGTAGAGAGGTGTTCTATGGCTCGTTGGAAAGGTCTCGAGGTCCCGCGACGTATAGGGGGTGTGGCGATGGCCATACCCAAACCTATAAGGGGTAGGACGCGAAAAACAGTCAAAATAAGGGGTATGCAGATCTCGGCAATTAGAAGGAGTAGAAAGGTGTTCTAGGGTGCGTTCGAAAGCTCTCAAGGTGCTGAAGTAATTGGAATGTGATTGGAAGTAATTACATGTAATTAAAATGTAATTACATGTAATTAAAGGGTAATTACATGTAATTAAAAGGTCTAAATGACCCCAAATGACAATTCAGACATATTTTGACATATTTGGAGACCCTGAGACCAGCGGGTGGCCAAATTTAATCAGGTTTCGGGTCGGCTGACGTAAAAACTCCGCGTTTTGGTCGATTCGGGGCCTGGCAAGGCCCCCCGACCCGAATATAACCCAAACTCAACCCATCCCCCCTAAAACATCCCCCCTAACACTAAAACAACGGGGCCGAGCCGACAGGCCCTTAATACCAGATGAAAAAAAACCATAAACCATAAACCATTCGGGGCCTGGCAAGGCCCCCCGACCCGAATATAACCCAAACTCAACCCATCCCCCCTAAAACATCCCCCCTAAAACTAAAACAACGGGGCCGAGCCGACAGGCCCTTAATACCAGATGAAAAAAAAACCATAAACCATAAACCATAACCATAAAACCATAGATATTTTTAGAGTGAAAGTTTTGAAGCCCCCTGAAGTAGTAGAGAGGTGTTCTATGGCTCGTTGGAAAGGTCTCGAGGTCCCGCGACGTATAGGGGGTGTGGCGATGGCCATACCCAAACCTATAAGGGGTAGGACGCGAAAAACAGTCAAAATAAGGGGTATACAGAACTTGGCAATTAGAAGGAGTAGAAAGGTGTTCTAGGGTGCGTTCGAAAGCTCTCGAGGTGCTGAAGTAATTGGGATGTAATTGGAAGTAATTACATGTAATTAAAATGTAATTACATGTAATTAAAGGGTAATTACATGTAATTAAAAGGTCTAAATGACCCCAAATGACAATTCAGACATATTTTGACATATTTGGAGGCCCTGAGACCAGCGGGTGGCAAAATTTAATCCGGTTTCGGGTCGGCTGACGTAAAAACTTCGCGTTTTGGTCGAGTAAAACCATAAACCATAAAACCATAAACCATAGATATTTTTAGAGTGAAAGTTTTGAAGCCCCCTGAAGTAGTAGAGAGGTGTTCTATGGCTCGTTGGAAAGGTCTCGAGGTCTCGCGACGTATAGGGGGTGTGGCGATGGCCATACCCAAACCTATAAGGGGTAGGACGCGAAAAACAGTCAAAATAAGGGGTATATAGAACTCGGCAATTAGAAGGAGTAGAAAGGTGTTCTAGGGTGCGTTCGAAAGCTCTCGAGGTGCTGAAGTAATTGGAATGTAATTGGAAGTAATTACATGTAATTAAAATGTAATTACATGTAATTATAGGGTAATTTCATGAAATTAAAGGGTAATTACATGTAATTAAAAGGTCTAAATGACCCCAAATGACAATTCAGACATATTTTGACATATTTGGAGGCCCTGAGACCAGCGGGTGGCCAAATTTAATCCGGTTTCGGGTCGGCTGACGTAAAAACTCCGCGTTTTGGTTAATACTATAATCAATAATATAATACATAACTAAAGTTGGTAGCTTTCTGTATTTTGTAATTTCTCCATGGTATAGGGGACCCCCCCCCCCTGCAATGACATCATATGGACCCCCTTAGCTCCCCTTAGTATCATGTTAGAGGGCCACTTTTGAGAGACTTTTGTCCAAAAGTAGACAAAAGCTGGACATATTTGGACATCTGGTAATTCAGAACCGCAGCTGATGTCAGATTAGTTGCGTTTACAAATGCACTTCCTAGTGAAGTGGGATCATGCTATTGTGTCAGCAGTTAAATATAGTGGTAACCATGGTAACAGAGTGTCATTCTATACCAATCTGCAACCCACCGGGAACACTGAAACAAACTTCCCCTCAACATCTCATTTAGAACATTACATAGGCGAGTGAGATATATTTTAAGTTGAAATGGAAAAAGTGTGGCGTAAATCCGGTTTGTTTTTTTTTTTCTTTCTGAAAATTATGGACATTTTCTGTCATGTCTCACGCTGTATCACAGCTAAAATGTTATCAACAAGTTGTCTCCTGCTTCTGCAATGGTGTGACATTACACACACACACAGATGCACTGGTTTCGTGACTCGTGTCAAGTTACGCTCTCAGAGTCTGTACAATCAATGTAATGTGGAGGTGTGTACACGACTGACTGTGGTTTCAATTTGTAGATGTGCAGATCTTATCATATTGAAGGAAAATTAGAAAACAACCCCACTCCTCACAACTACCCCTCACGCTCCCCCCCCCCAGTTCACTGACATCCGTCTACCCCTCCCCCAGTTCCCTGACCCCCCTCGCCCCAGTTCCCTGACCCCCTCTGCCCATCCCCCCATGTTCCCTGACACCCCTACCCTCCCCAGAATATGTACCAGATAAAGGCGATCAAGCTACAAGTACAATCCCGGGAGCTGCAAGCCAAGGAGAAAGAGTTGGAAGAACTCCGTGCCCAGGTCGCACAACTGACAGCCACGGTGACAGAACAGGGAACAGTGATCAAGCTGAGTAAGAACAAGATCGATAGTCTGGAGGGGTATATTGAGCGACTAGAGGTAAGAGAGAACGGTTAATATAATTCTGTCCTGTCGGTTAACTCAAAATGCAATGTATCTTTTTAATATTTACAATTAATATAAGGAATGCTTTTCGTGTCCTAGTAGTATGTCCTAGATATTTCTTGTCCAATAAATTGTGTGTTACAGAGGTTGCTGAGCAAAGTTAAGAAAGAAAACTGGGCTTTAACTAAGTTTATCCAAATCGGATCTGGTAGTTCTCCCACCACCAGTGTAAATAGAGACTTGTAGTGATCCCATATCTGATGCAGTGTCACTACTAATGATCCCTTTTTCAACATGTAGTGATCCCTTGTCTCACCATTCAACTTTTGATTTTACAGATAAGATGGCCGGATCTTATAACATTACAGACCTTGATTTTTTTCTCCCTAATTTGGAAGTGTCAGCCGAATAGAAATATGAACTTTTCCAATGTTGTTACATGTTTTGTTGTCCCCTGTAAGTACAATTAATTGTTGTCCAATGTAATTACTACTATTTAATATTGTCCCCTGTAAATGATTATTCTTGTCCCCTTTGTACACAGAATTACTGGGACAGAAATGGAATTGATCGACCTGACATACCACCACTGCCACCACCAAAACCCACCGGATTAAATCTGGTGCCAATTCCGCCACCAAAACCTACCGGATTAAATCTAGCGCCAATTCCACCACCAAAACCTGCCGGATTAAATCTGGCGCCAATTCCGCCACCAAAACCTGCCGGATTAAATCTGGAGCCAAATCCACCGCCAAAGCAAGAGGAAGTCTCGTCACCAGAGCCGCCAGTCAGGAGGCTTGCAAGGCTGTACACAATGCAGCAGCCACTAACCAGGCCCAGCCGACCTGCCGGATTTGGGAACAACTAAAGAGGTGCTTCACTGAGCACGTAACTCAGCTGTTAGTTGGGAATTGGGATATATTGCTGTTTTGTAGTTGGAATATTGATATTGCTGTTTGCAGTAGTTGGGAACTATAATGTGATGTGGTCTGGTAGACAAGACCTCAATGTACCTACTTATTTTGCTGTGGAAGTTGTGGAAGTTGTGGTGTTGCATTAATTTGAGTCTGCTTTGAGAACCCAATTGCATGTGCTGCCTAGTGGAGTCATATCATGGGGGGTCCTGGAGGCCGTTATGTATAACAGACAATCTCTAACTCCTGTAATTTTACAAAGGCCTTCTACACTATACAGGATACGAACAATTCATTCTCTATTTCCAAATGTGTAAAATGGAATAAAACTGGTGTAAAATGTTCTCTATTCACACATTCGTTGTATAATTTCCATCATCTTTGTTTCAACAATGTACAATGTACTGAGTACATTGGCCAATGTACAATGTAGACCGTGCAAGTGTTGTCCTAGTACTGCTGCTGCTGCTGTGTTATGTACTGTGCCAGTCTAAACATAACATCGTGTCCACAACATTGATCATGTGTTGTTGAATGTAACCACATTATATGTTCATCTTACCACGCTAACCCCTACTAACTCCCCCTCCTACCCCCAGAATAACTCCTCGCCCCAGAGTGACCGGCCAGTACCCCCACCACGAAGCATTAACACGGTGCTACGAGGTAGCCCTGACATGAGTATCAGACGGCGCTCTCAACCAATCAAAATGAGGCCAGCCACATATTGTGAGATGTCAACACCAGATAGTCCTGAGGAGGATGTGATATGAGACGGTGTGATATACTGTCTGGCGCCGCGACCCATCTGAGAATCAAATGGGGTATGGCGCCGCCATACAGGTGATATATGAGATTTTGTGATATGAGAAAAGGCCAAAGGGGGTATTGTGATATTGAGATATGTGATTTAGTGGTTATAGTGTTCTGTTGTTTTAAGGGTGATATATACAAGGGATAACGAGAAAGCCGAGCTGGAGACTGAGAGGGAAGTAAAAAGTATGACATTTTATTTTCGAATTTTTGTATGGCATGAGTTTTGCGTGATTATGTTGTTTTATCTCCCCTCCCTTCAGTTTAATCTTCACCATTTCTAATGAAACGTGTTTATCTTGAAACGTCATCGTCTTGGCCAATTTGATGGCTTTTGGATTTTCGTCTTAGTGCTTAGATCATCAACCTGCAGATTGCAGAACTGTTTGTGGGGCGCGCAATGACATCGCTTCAGTAGAAAGTATTCATGCGTCATTGTTAGCAATTTCGTACGCGCTAAAGCAACGCCGCGGCGCGAAGTGAGATGTCTCAGAAGCAAGTTTTTTTTACAAACTTCTGAAATTTGTAAGGGTAAATTTTTGAACCGAACGTTCTCGAACTTTTTGGTTGATTTTTCTAAAATTCCAGCTCAGGCTGTCCCCACTCCCCCTTCTCCTCAGCTGAGTGGTGTTTGAGAATCTCTACAGTGTCCAGCTATGCATATGTTATCTCTTCACATCCCTAGAAAAATGACCCATAACTCATTTTTCGACTTATTGCATGCCATTCCAATTTGTTGGTGGAGATCTGGCGGAAAATCTAACCCTAGCATCACTAAACTTGAACTTAAGATCGATGCTAGAGCCAATGCCCCTCCCCTCCCTCCATGAAATTTCAAGACACCAAAATAAGATATCTTATTTTGGTGTCTTGAAATTTCATGGAGGGAGGGGAGGGGCATTGGCTCTAGCATCGATCTTAAGTTCAGTTTAGTGTGCTATATATTTCCGCCAGACTCCACCAACAAATTGGAATGGCATGCAATAAGTCGAAAAATGAGTTATGGGTCATTTTTCTAGGGATGTGAAGAGATAACATATGCATAGCTGGACACTGTAGAGATTCTCAATTTTGGATTTTCAATTATCTTATTAAGATAATTGAAAATCCAAAATTGATGACGGTAGGAATCCGTTGCTTTGAAAAGTGGGTTCCAAATTCCAACTTCCCCCAGTCCCCACCACCACACAAGTCTCTGTAGCTACGAAGTACCACAACTCATTCGCCTACAGAGTGGCTCGAGATTCGAAAATAAGTGGTTGGAGAGATTCCCGGGCCGATCTCCGGATACTGGATACAGCTAACAAGAACAATTCGTTACTTGACCTGATGTGATGAGCTTCCAGGGAGGGCTTCCAGGAAGGGCAGGTTATACTACAATACCACAATCCCTCCTCCCTGCCTAGTGTCCTCAATCTTTGAAACGTTTACTTTTGTGAGACAATAGCACAAAGTTCTGAGTGGATTTTGAGTACCTAAAGTACAAAGAACTTTTAATATTTTATCTGCTTTTTACATATTTAACGCTCTTCAACTACAAATTGTGTACCTTCAAAATCGCGTTACACCCAACTAAAAGAACACTTCCATGCAACATGCTACATTAATTGTCCCATATTGTCCCCTCAGTTCAGTGCGTATGCCACTGCCTGTACAACTGGTCGTTCCTCCTCCTCCTCATCTTGTTGTACCCCATCATACGTCCCCTCCTGTACATTCTCCTGTACATTCTCCTGTACATTCTCCTCGACTGTTATGGTGGGTGTGTCATCAATAACCCACCATCGGA
This sequence comes from Hormiphora californensis, assembly GCA_020137815.1. Classification (NCBI taxonomy): domain Eukaryota; kingdom Metazoa; phylum Ctenophora; class Tentaculata; order Cydippida; family Pleurobrachiidae; genus Hormiphora; species Hormiphora californensis. The sequence continues at coordinate 3,571,003 of CM035355.1, read as the reverse complement.
CCACAGCATGATACCAGATTATTGGTGGTTCTTCCGTGGACTCTCCAGTTGGCATATTGTCATCAATCGCGTAGAGTCTCTCAAGGATCTTCTGGTAGTAGTTGTACAGTTCACCTGTTGGTCCCTCGTCATCTTCACCTCGAGGATCAATCTGGTGGGAGGGGATTCAGTACTATAAAGTGTACCCTCTTTTTTGAATTATTCATACTTTCTTTTTAAATTCTAGCTGCTAACACGGACACAGTGTCAACCGACTCAACCTCTTTTGATCTTACACTCCTAAACTTTCCAGAATATTAGTTCAGGTGAAGGAGATGAGGGAGTAAAAAGTGTGATTTTAGCAAAGACGGGCCACGGGGCTATTGTGAAACGTTACATTCCAATCCAGTGGGAGTGAGCGATGCCCTAAATATTATTTCACTTGTCTGATAATAATCAAAAAGCAATTGCAATTTTGTCTCTTACCTTTTCTTGGTTTCTGTTCTCAGATAGTATGTAGATGGTGGTAATTACAGTTGCAATACCGACCAAGATCAGTATCAGCATGAATAAGTGTTGTTTCCTATCCTTGCCCTCACTGAACTTGTATTCAGGTGGTAGGGTTCTGTAATACTCTCCCTTCGTGGGGTACTCCATCTTGCTAGATAATAGAGAAATAAACAATTCAATACAACTTTACTTTTGCTAGATAGATTGAGGAGACAAAATATGCAATACACCTTACTGGCCCCTCCGGACGATACTATATTATGTTAAGTGAAGATACAACTAACTATACTATTACTAAAGAACATGTAAACTCATTTTTATGTATAATTTTTAACTTTTACCCCCCCCCCCCCAAAAACTAACTATACTATAATAGGTGTGGTCTATATTTTAGTAAAACTATATGTCAAAGCAAAATGCAGTTATTTCTGGGTAATACACTCATTTACTGTGTATTTTCTCAGTATATTCTATTGGACTATGATATGTCCTAAATTCTAAAACACAAATGTACAACAGTAGAGAGAAGCAGCACAAACAACTGGGTGGTTGCCTCTATAGGATAATAAAGCTTTGTGCTGCGTCTTCTAATGTCCATCTATCCCATGTGGTGTACAACAGAGATAGAAAGAGAGAGAGGGAGAGAGGGAGAGAGAGAAATAGAGAGTGAGTGGAGTGTGTGAGAGAAAGAGAGTGAATGAGAGATGGGAGAGTGAGGCTAGGGGAGTGTGAGAGATGAGAGAGAAAGGAAGATCGAGTGACAAGGATGGTCAGGGAGAGAGATGTTCACTTGGAGATTAAAAAGAACAGAGGATTTACACCTGGTGCCATGCATAATATTAGATCAGGTTGCGGTTCAACTAGCCCTTCTTTATTCTATATCCAGTCAAACCTCGATTCACCGGACTCCTCCGGGGGTTGTTTTGTTCAACAGTCAGGGGGACTCTAGAGTCTAGCCAGGCAATCAGGGGGAAGGACCGGGTTTTTGCCCGGTAAGTTGAAATGCACGGAATTCTGATAAACCGGGGGAAATAAATCTAAAGGTCTGGTAATTCGAGTTTGCCTGTTAGTTATTTCTCTTTAACCGCGTATACATTCTAAATGATATAGCCGGATTTAAATATTAGTTGCTGACTACCTAACCTCTCTTACCGTGCCGCTACTACAACTACCGCCCCACCCTCAAATATCCGGATTTAAATATTAGTTGATGACTACCTAACCTCTCTTACCGTGCCGCTACTACAACTACCGCCCCACCCTCAAATATCCGGATTTAAATATTAGTTGATGACTACCTAACCTCTCTTACCGTGCCGCTACTACAACTACCGCCCCACCCTCAAATATCCGGATTTAAATATTAGTTGATGACTACCTAACCTCTCTTACCGTGCCGCTACTACAACTACCGCCCCACCCTCAAATATCCGGATTTAAATATTAGTTGATGACTACCTAACCTCTCTTACCGTGCCGCTACTACAACTACCGCCCCACCCTCAAATATCCGGATTTAAATATTAGTTGATGACTACCTAACCTCCCTTACCGTGCCGCTACTACAACTACCGCCCCACCCTCAAATATCCGGATTTAAATCTTAGTTGATGGCTACTTAACTGTCCATATAATTACAACAGATTTGTTACTCAACTCTCTTACTACTGTTATAACCACATTGCCTCTCTTAAATAGCCGGGTTAAAACACCATGTCTGACGCATACGACTCAGAGGAAGAGGAACTGACGATAGAGAATGACGCCGTCCTCACCAAGTACAAGACTGCTGGGGAAATTAGCAATATGGTAAGAGGGGCAAAACATATTTTAATTGGAAAATTAGCAACATGGTAAGAGGGGGAAAACAATTTCATTAGCAAGATTGTAAGGGAAAAACATATTTTAATTGGGAAATTAGCAACAACATAATATGGCAATGAATAATTCTAGGCTTGAGGTTATCCAGTAGAGTCAACTATGTTTCAGTCCTTGCATAGTCACCACATAATAGCCAGATACAAATCATGGACTTCATTCCCATTTGTTTGGTCGGGGGGGGGGCCGCGTGAATTTAATATCCATGTCCTAAATAAACACGTCCGACTTTAATGTCCCTGGGACATTAAAGGACATTAAAGGACATTAAAAGACATTAAAGGACATTTAATTGAAACATGAATTTTCAGCTATTATTAAACTAAAATGGTGTTTTCAACCACTTAATATTTACCCCTAATGTCCCCTCTATCGATTCCAACCAATACCATAGATGTTGGGGGTGATTAAGCCTCATTTTAGGGTGGCACGGTACCTCTAAGCGAACCCCGGAAAATTTGTAGTTTTTGACTGGATGTCAAGGTTTTAAAGTGAAAATAGCCCCGATTTTGATGAAACTTGGTCAGAATGGTCTTTGGGGTCTAATTAGAAGTCAAAAGTGCTCAAATCCTAAATTTAGGGTTTTCTAGGTTTTTTAGGTTTTTTGGCTTTTATGGGTTTCGGAAACGTCCTATAAAAGAATAAATAGAACCATCATTCTCGGCGTGAAATTCTGCATCGATTATAGTCGCTTTAAACCTTTCTATGACGTAAGGTTCAGAAGTTATAGTGGTAAGGTTTTTTAGGTTTTATTCGTTACACAGACATCGCAGATCAAAATGGTTTTCACTAAAATGATTTCCTCATCAATAAACGTCGATTGACACCCTATAACATGGTGTTCTGACTAGAGGTTTGCCCGTTAGCCTAAAACATGTACCCGCCCCTATAACATGTACCCGTTTGCGATTTTTTGGAATGGCTTCGGAACCTTACGTCATAGAAAGGTTTATAGCCACTAAAATCGATGCAGAATTTCACGCCAAGAAAGATGGTTCTATTCTTTTTGTTCTAGGACGTTCCTGAAACCCATAAAAGCAAAAACAAAACCTAAAAAACCTAAAAATCGTAAATTTAGGATTTGAGCACTAAAATTTAGACACCAAACACTATTCTGACCAAGTTTCATCAAAATCGGAGCTGTTCTCTTTCACTTTTATGACTTCGGTGTCTTCTCTACTCGTTTCATAAGATGATTTTGTGATATCGTCAAGGCTAGAAATATGCACATGTAAAAAAGCTACCGCACCCACGTCCCACGCAAAAGCAAGCCCAATCACCACTGAACATTTATGAACATTCATTGGAATCGAAAGATGGGACCTTTAGTAGTACATTGGCGGTAGAAATGGTTGGTAACACATTGTGAAATGGTTTTTGGAAGTTAAAATTTCTTGTCCTTTAATGTCCTTTAATGTCCTTTAATGTCTTTTAATGTCCCAAATTACCTCGGGCAATTTAATGACCCAAAAATCGAGGGACATTAAAGGACATTTTAATACGCGGGCCCCCCCCCCGTTTGGTCTGTAATAGTTGCAATACACAAACAAACGGCAAACTAAGCTCAGGAAATGTAACCCTCTCTCGTAAGTTGAGACATAATGCACGATGTACTGGCCTCTTGTTTTTTTCAAGAGGGAGAGAGAGAGACAGAGAGAGATGGTCAACTGGCCTCAACTAATGATGGTCAGGTTATACTGATTACATGTCTACTGATTTTAAACTGTTGATTGTTGGGTGGTTTTCCATTACACGTGCTCTGTTTTGCTGGGGGTATATTTTAAATGGCCACACTGTATTAGAAACATAGCTGAGTTTGGTTCCGTTTAGGACTGCTAAAAGTTCACTAAATTCACACACGGTACATTTATAATTCTCTCTTTATTCCATCTCAGGTGATGAAGGCTATTATCCAAGAAGTAATTCCTGGTGCAAGTGTTATTGATATCTGCTCCTTTGGTGACAAACTCATTACAGATGAGACGGCCAAACTTTACAAAAAGGACAAAAACCTGAAGAAAGGCATTGCATTCCCTACTTGTGTGTCAATAAATGAGGTTGTCTGTCATTTCTCTCCCCTGAGAAGTGATCCTGTTGTTAATGTGAAGGAGGGCGATCTTGTGAAGATCGAACTTGGAGCACATATTGATGGGTAGGTGTTGAAACATTTTATTAACTTGTGCAAGTTGTAAAATTGCCATGACATTTTGTACTATATTGTTTGTTTGATAATGATGATATTAGGGTACGCACTACGCTTGTAGCTTGACACTGTTGTCATGGGTTTGTGAGTTGTGATATGGTAGGTCAACATGTAACAACAATGTTACAACATGTTTGTTTGTCTGCACTTAAACACCTGTTTGTTTGTCTGCACTGTGTTGTCCCATTTTTCTCGTGCTTGGTTTAATGATCATATGATCACCCACATCTCTATAAACTCTATATCTAATGATCACCCACATCTTTATTGCGGTTGGTTTATCCCACACTCCAATCCGACTGCATCTATTTCTGACAGTGAACTATTATCAATGTGTGAGATGATGACATCACCCCTCTCTCTCAGGTATGCTGCTGTGGTCGCACACACTATCGTGGTCGGTGCCACACCTGATGCCCCCGCCTCTGGGGTTATGGCCGATGCAATCTTGGCTGCCCACTACTGCTCAGAGGTCGCCCTTCGTCTGATCAAGGCTGGAAACAGTAACAAACAGGTGTGATGTTATGTGGGATATGTGATGTAATACATGTAATACATATGTTGAGTAACCGGCGTCCACACTCCCGCGGTTTGACCAGCGCTGGGAGGTATTGCTAGTTTTGGGCGCGCATTGCTGTATAGAGGACTCTATTCAGTACTCATATCGGGCTGTAAAGGGACGCGCATTTCACAACGTGGTCACGTGACTATTATAGTGTGTATTTTATGTGTGTTTGATGTGTATCCTACTACCTGAGTATGTTTTTAAACAAATGAGAGGGAGACTGGTGAGTGAGAGAGAATTGTATCCTACAAATAAAACCTTTTTATTGTACCAATCTTCCATCATTGTTCCCTTTGTATGGCTCACATGAATCGGTAGATCAATTCTCCCCCCCCCCCCATTTGAGTGTTCCAGCCTTCCAATTTCATTGTCCACCTCAGGTTACAGATACGATACAGAAGATAACTGACAGTTACAAGTGCACTCCTCTCGAGGGTATGCTGTCCTACCAGATCAAGCGATACCAAACAGAGGCTGATACTGACAAACAGATTGTACTGAACCCTTCTGAGATCCAGAAGAAGGAAGTCAAGGATGTAAGTGAAATTATCTCAAACTTCTGCCCATTCCTCTCTAAGAGAGAAATTCTGAACAAATATTGTCCCCCTCCCCATATTATTCAAGAAAACACGGTGACTTTTGGGGCTGTGGCATTGTCACCACTGTTGAATTTATTTCGAATGGCTCATTTCCCCAATACAATAAGCATCCTCAATAAATAGTTTTACGTTGTAGTTGATGAAAGTTTGAAACCTTTCATTTCAGATGGAGTTTGCTGTTCACGAAGTGTACGCCATGGATGTGTTTGTCACCCCTGGAACTGGCAAGACTAAGGAATACAACGCCAACACGACCGTCTACAGGCGCACAGAGGAGATCTACCAGTTAAAAATGAAGGCCAGCCGAGCATTCTACAGTGACGTGTGTAACAGGTTCACCCTCATGCCCTTCACTCTCCGAGCCTTTGAGGAGGAGACCAAAGCTAAGATGGGATTGAAGGAGTGTGTCACGCACGAGCTGCTCCAGGCGTACCCTGTCCAGCAAGATGCGACCGGTCAGCCCGTGGCTCAGTTCAAATTCACAGTCCTGGTTGTACCCAACGGTAATATCAGGATCAATGGAGGTATATTCGACCCGGCTACCTGTAAATCGGAACACAAGATTGAGAATAAGGAGATCGAGGATCTACTAGCCCAGTCTGCCAACAGGAAAACAGCCAATAAGAAGAAGAAGAAGAAGGCTAAGAGTGCAGCAGAGGAAGCCAAGACGACCAATTGATGATGATGATAACACCATGCCACACTGTGTCTCTGGTTTTTTTAGTTTTTTATTTAAGGCATAACCCGGGATGTCTCTTTTATTTATTCATTGTGAAACCCGCAGCAGTCGAGATCTATCTTTCGTAATAGACACACGAAACTTGTCAGGATCGCAGTCGTTTGTTTTGGATTTGGACTCGGTCCAAAAAAGCTTCCTAACTTCTCTCTGGTCTCTCTGCATTTTGAGAGTATCTCTTTTTAAGCGAACCTGACAAGTTTAAACCAATGATATCATATCACCCACAAACCCCTCTCCCTCATCCAAGCATGTCAGGAGAAAGAGAGCCAAGTAGATATATCACTCAACAACCAATCTGGATCCCTATGTTTGGTGAGTTACACGATTTATTTCACGTGAATGAAGTTGCAGGAGCCATGGGTGACTTTGTATGGGACACAAGTTGGGGTGAAGGGGGGGGGGGGGTAATCATGGTGACAAATGGTGACATTTGGTGACAAATGGTGACTCATCTGACCATTTAGGGTATGTCACCATCACCATTTGTCACCATTTGTCTCCATTTGTCACCATTTGTCTCCATTTGTCACCATTTTTTGACGAAATATGCGGATTTCGGCAGAATTTCTTTAAAAATTTGATAAAATTTATTAATTTCCTTAGACCGATATATTTGTTCATAAGTTGTTAACATGGCCATTCCGGATCGGCTAGTAGTGTTTTGGACCGCTAAAACTAAAACAAAAGTCACGTTGAAGGTGTACCTCCCTCGCACAACACATAAAAGCGCAATTAACCACCTGTGGCCCCTTAATTACATCCAATCGACTTGAAACTTGGTAGAAGGTTCCCCCCAGTGTCCCATAACACCATATTATGTCCCATAACATCATATTATGCCTGTAGGAAGCTCCAGAGAGAATGGTGACAAATGGTGACTCATCTCAAAATTTTGGTCATGTCACCATCACCATATGTCACCATTTGTCACCATTTGTCACCATGATTACCCCCCCGGGTGAAGGGGGATCAAGTTACCCAATACCCAGGGAAGTTAGATTCTAGAACTTCTAGAAGAAATAACGCATTTTGCTTTAGGCTGCCGAAAGTTTAACACAGCTTCTATCAAATATACACTGCAGTGAAATAGACAATAATCAAATAGAAGAACATCACACAGTGTCTTGTCTAACAGTACCTACATCCTTTACTCAATAGCTCAACAACTCATCCTGTCTTGCGGTTTCGCCGCGTTATTTCATCCCCATGATATAGGGATCTCTGAATCCAGTCAGATTATTTTCTCTCTGCTTAGTATTACAGTGTTGCTCCGTCATATATTTGACGAACAAGATCACGTCGTAGGTAACGCCATGTGTCAAATATGACGGGGCACCACTGTCACAGTCACAGTTCTCACATTTTTACATTACAATCTAAAATGTCCCCCCAGCACAAGAAACACCAACCCAATGACATTGTCAACAATATCACCCTAAAGCCCCTATCAGCAACTGCACCCCTTCTTCTTCGGTTCCTCCGTTAGATTCACCTGATCCGGGTCTGGAGTTGACTCAAAACTGTGTTGTTCGTGCAAACTGACTATCTGAAACGGGGTGTTGAGTACTCAACAAGAAATGTTGGGGATCTTCATGCTTGTCCAAAATCATTTGCTCTTCCATGTATTAGTCTTGACTGTCAAAAACTTGTATCGCTCACTATCAGTATGGTGGGGACAATGCTCTGACAGTATGGTGTCGAGGAAAGGGCTTTAGTACCAGGAAAATGGCGGTCTTTCCAAACTTTGGTCTGTCACTCATGATCTGTAGTAGGGTCAGTCAACTAACAACACAATGCTTTTTCTTTGTCTTTCCCTCGTCCGCCAATAACACTACCTCGTCTATGAGAAGATTAGCCGCTTCCTCAATATTAATATTATCTTTGGCTGATGTTTCAAACCATCCCAGGAAGCCCTTCTCCTCGCAGTATTTGTCAAGATGAGAGGCAACAAATCCCTCCTCTATCAAATCACACTGAGAATGAAATGGGTTAGCATTGCCTTGATTAACACCCTGTCACCACGCAGAGACAGTCTGTTAGGAGGGTTAGAACATAGCAGGACACACTGTACAGTTCATGCTCATGAATAATGTAAAAAGGACTTGGTACTCAACAGCACCAGACAGCTGTTATATACCTGGGGTTGGGGGCCCTTATAATTCAAAAACAATGTATACTGTCTGGTGGTTGGTTGTACACGTACCTTGTTGGCTAGTAGTACGACAGGTATCCTGCTCCCATCAGGTAGCGTCACCTTCTCATCGATATCTGCCTTCCACTTCTGTACTGCATCAAAGGTACTCATTCGGGTGATATCAAAAACTAGGAAGGCACCCACTGCTTCTTTGTAGTACACTCTCGTCATGTTACCATAACGCTCCTGACCTGCCGTGAGAAACATGTATTTAGTGTTGCAAGTGTTCAGTGACAACATCATCAACCATCTCTTTACAGTGAACACTGGTAAAGAGATGGTGGATGATGGCCAGGACTAGCTCAAACTATTTCGGGCTCTTCTCAAAACAAGTATATGAACTGTCTAGCGCAGCGGACCCCATCTGAGCGCACTTTCAATCAGCGCCGCCAGACAGAGTATGAAGAGGTTTACTCACCTGCAACGTCCCATAATTGTAGTCGGACTAACTTGTCTCTTCCTTTATCGAGCACTTTCAATGCAAAATCTACCCCTATCTGAAAGGATAAATCGTCGGATGAACTAAACAGCATTGAAAATTCATCTTGAATAACAGGCAAAGCTCTATACTCAACCTGTCTCGACACCATCGACCCATCTGAGCGCACTGAGAATCAAATGGGGTATGGCGCCGCCATACAGTACTCAACTGTCTCGACACCTCCCTTCCAATGATCGGCGAGACGAGAGTACAACAAGAGACGAAGGGTATAACATCAAACAAATGTTTCTTACCGTTGCTTTGTAATTGTTCTCGAACCGTTTGTGGACATACTGGGTGATGAAACTTGTCTTCCCCGTCTCACACTCTCCCACCACCAGCACCTTGAACAAGTACTCTCTTCTGTCCATTATATTTGTGGTGGCTACTCGACGAGAAGTATAGAATGTCAAAATTTGTCTTAAAACAAGTCAACATAGGGTTTTAGATACTCCAAATTCCAAAAACGGAAAGAAATAAGGGTAATAAATAACTGGCATTGTAAAATCTTGAAAGAGGCCTATCAAAACAAAGCTGTCGAGGGCTAGGAAGAGAAATCCTTAGAAAAATATAGTTCCTAAAGTGTCCATACAGACGTACTGTGTAAACGCAGGGATACAGCAAACAAATCAAGAACAGAGAAAGTTGTCAGGCCAATGCTCTGATCACATTTCTCGTGCGCTTCTTATTTGAAAGAAATGAGAATAGGGTCAAGCTGCAATGCTCTGACAGAGAGAAAGGCAGAAGCAAGGAATGAACATGACCGTTACAAGAAGAGAGAATAATCTGCCACAGTTTTATCAAGCATGTAATACTTCACATGGACGTATAAGTATCTCCTTGGTTTATACATTTGAGAAATCGCATTGGCCTGACCCTATTCTCATTTTATTTATATTTCAAATAAGTGAAAAGCGTGCGAGATTGAACTGCGGTCAGATCGGTCAGTCCCGACTGCAAGTCAAAGCGTTTAAAAGTGAATCTACATTTTGCATCCTGCGGAAGGCAACTTCAAGTTAATTCCAATACCAAGAATTCAACTCTGTGTATACAGGACAGGTACAAAGACTGACGACCGTCTTCCTGCACTTGCGAGGCGGCCGCGGATAGAAAGACTTGCATGGTTGGTACACTTGTCCATCAGCGGACCGCGGTTCCTGATAATCAGACTAGTATATTATTCCTGGAGCTGACTTGATGAGCTGCTGTAAAAACAAATTGTTCTCAGAACATCAAATACTTCTTGGAAGATCACGTCTGTGCTCCAAAGAAATCTAGGAAAATATCTTCCATGAACATGCCTTGCAAAACTATGGATACGGAGAAGTGACGGAAAAATGCCGTTATGAGCACGAGCTGTCTGGCGCCCCCATGGACCCCATTTTGATTCTCATTGCGCTCATTTATCGGGTCGGCACCTCCAGACAGAGCACAAGTAGAACGCAATAACCTTGAGCAATCTTATTTGGCTGGGAATATAGCCCGAAGCAGTACTGGACATAGTACCAACTACCAGAGCTGGGAACATGGGACTCCGTCGAGTTTCACAACTCTGAACTCGATCAGTATTTTGGTTACTCTTAACCTCTCTCGAGGGCAGAAGGTTATAGATGGTTACTCCACGGGTGCTGAGTATTCGTGGTTGGTCAAGTAAAAAAAGGAATACTACCTGCTTTCAATGCACACAAACACAACTACTACTGCAGTACACACGTCAGATGAGTCTCCAATGGATTCCATTGTGTGACCAGGTAGGGATAGATCACGTGATCACACGTGCACCAAAGAAATTGATGGAGAGAGAGAGAGAGAGAGAGAGAGAGAGAGAGATAGAGAGAGGGAGAGAGGGAGATAGAGAGATAGAGAGGTGGCGGGTACATGCAGTACAATAGTATGTTGTCGATCTGTAAGAGAGTTTGCTATTATATGATCGACTGGGTAGTGAAACTGCTGAAGATATAATGGAGACAGCAAGATTTCTAGAATTACATTTTGTTGTCGTTCCTAGAAATAGCATTTTTTGTTCCTCGAATGCCGAATGGAAAGAAAGGCAACTATCCTTGTTATTTAGTTAACAAAACTATCCTGCATTTTTATTTCGATCCGAGAAAAAAAGTTTCCGAGACAAAGATGGGTTAAATAAACAAGAAATCAATCACTATTTGCTCTACTTATAAATGTGTGGGACTAAAAGACATGATGCAGAAAGTCTTATGACTAGCTTGCTCTACAATGTATGATTGTACGACAGCTGACAAAAAGAATGACACCATTCATTTGGCAGTCTAAATATCCCGTGAGTTAGATCGTGGGAATTCGGGCACATGTGCAGCAGAGAACATGCGGGAAAGGTACGATCTTGAAAAGATTCACAAATGTATACACATGGGTTTGTATGCGTTCGACTTGTGCTGTATGAACAATACAACGTTCGACAAACACATAGTCGGTTTGAGCCAAGAAAAACAAATCCATAATGTACCAAAACAACAAACACAACATCTCTTGAGCACTGCTATAATGTGAGATCCAGGATCAAGTGTTTCAGAATTCAGATGGGAGAGTACTGTGTGTATTGAACTAGTTAGTCTCGTCTCGTAGACATTCGATTGGATTTGAAGGTACCGGCCCTAACACACGAACACGATAATGTAGTAATAACCAAATACTGGGCATACAGAGCACTGTCACTGTTCATACTATGTTGTATCTTCGCATACAGCTCGAGTGTTCCTACTACCCGGGCTTTATTTGGTCCGGTTCAGAGATAAATAGCTTGTAGACAAGCAGAGCGGTGCAGCACTAGATCAGTGGTGCAGTAGAGCGTGGTTGAGCATCTCACCGCAAATATTGGGCATTCTACAGTACAAAAACACTGCAATACATGTAGCAGCACGAGAGTGATCTTTTGCAGGCCATACAGCAATGGATCTGATTTGATTATGTCATGACTTCCTATATGCTCAATAAATGTACGATGCTGCAGATGTAATTCATATATCAGCTGTCTTGTATTGGGATGAGTGATTTGAACATTGGAACACAAAATATATGTTGAATTGGGATCCTAGATTGCCCGAGGCATGCACATTGCACTGTAGGTGCCAGGTGGCAAGGGGCAAGGGGAGAAGAAATGATCGCACGAAGGCCTGGCAAATTTTCTGAATTGTGAGTGTGTAGGCGTAGCATGCAAACAGTGTGGTACAGCTCAGGAACTAAAGGGTCAAGTGTTGAGTAACTGAGTAAGGGGCAAGGGGCCCTTACTCAACAAGGGTCAGGGGAATGTTATTATAATATGCTTACAAAAACATTCAGTTAGCCAGAGTACACACGTCTGTTTGTTTACACAAAGTGTCTTCAGATCTTATGTATGTGTCGTGACTATAATGCAAATAATAGCAGCATCTGGGGATGTGACACGCTGTCTCGATCAGAGCACGCTGTCGAAATCAGGATATTGATATTGTGAGAATCTCCAAGGGTGTAGGACCCAGTACCAGTGTGAGAGTTTGACTTGTGCTGTTGCACAATACAAAGTTTGACAGTTGTTACTCCATGACACGTGGTGCTGGTTTATCTAACCCTCCTGTTCCATGGGAACATGCATAGTTTTGGGGACAATTTCCCCACTTTTGTCCCCAAAAAATAATAATAATAGGATAATAATAATAATAATAATAATAGGAAGGGTCTGGTGCAAACAAAACACCGCCACAACGTCTAGTAAAGAAGAGAAGTAGCACTTTACTGCGATGGTAGGGGGAGGTTGGTGAAAGGGATCCATTATCGATCCAAGGAGCAGGCCCCTTCTTTCTTTATCCTTCTCGCCCCCCCCCCCTCTCTCTCTCTCTCTCTCTCTCTCTCTCTCTCTCTCTCTCTCTCTCTCTCTCTCTACTACTCTTAGTAGTATACTACATTTACTGGTGCAATAGATACCATTGGGGGGGGTCCTGTGCAGTGTGTGGTGTCATACTAGCCCTGAGAGTGGGAGAAGGTGCTATAGCAACTTACACAGCTGGATTTGTGTGGGGGATTCTGGGAAATGAACAGGGGAGAGCTAGAGAGAGAGAGAGAGGGAAAGAGAGAGAGAAATGATACTGGGTGGCAAATCCAGGGAGCCAGACAGAAGAAAAACACACATGTTCGATTCCATTGACACCGCGTATTCTTCATCAGGTATATCGATGGGGTGAAATGAAGACCCCATCACATTGCTCTCAATGGCTACATCACGAGAGGTAACACTTTGATGGAGTGCAAACGATGAATCCAAATATCTTTGATAGGCATCTAGCTAGGTAAGAATATGTTGTGAAGTTCAAATCCAATCGTTTTTCTTATCAAATCATGTAACAGATTCTGATAGGTTGCTTGTTTGGTTCTACATATTTCTCTACTAGATATCTTTTAAATCTCTGCAACCATGGGGGACATTCCTGATTCCAGCACAACTATCTTCACTTGTGAACTGCACTGTGAATTAGCACCATGGTCCTTACTATCTTCTAATTTGCACTAAAATTTCTCTGTACTTATTGTTAGTAACAACTGCTGCACTATTTGGCAGGGTCGGCAAGGCCACCATTGTTTCACAGCTACAAGCACGCAATAACACGTATCGTGCATTTTAATTTTGTAGTTGCTAACGTTGGACACTAAAATCAGATGAACTCTTTTGATTATTCCATGCTGGTGAATCGTTCCCAGTTAAAGTAAGAGTGGCGTGCCGTGTTTTCTCACAAAACTTAGTGGATGAACGGGGAGTACCACCAGGACCATTGGTACGGTATCGAAAATTTCCAATTCTGTCTCGTTCATTAGTTATGACGTAATATGTTCATTATTTCAATTTTCATAAAATTGCTCTACAGAAAAATCTGTGCATTGTGGATTGAAATGGATGCTCGCATCGTGTTCAGCGTCAAAAAATAGTCGGGGTACCAAATTTTGGTGTCTCTACCTTGTCTGTGACGCGAGATATCGACAATTATCAAAAACGACCAAAATGGGTGAGAGAGAGATTGTTACTTTTGGGTGCTAGTTGTTTGTGCGCACCACCCAAAAGTAACAAACTCTCTTTCTCTCACTTTGGTCGACACCAAAATTTGGTACCCCGACTATTTTTTGACGCTGAACACGATGCAAGCATCCATTTCAATCCACAAAGCACAGATTTTTCTGTAGAGCATTTTTATGAAAGTTGAAATAATGAACATATTACGTCATAACTAATGAACGAGACAGAATTGGAAATTTTCGATACCATACCAATGGTCCTGGTGGTACTCCCCGTTCATCCACTAAGTTTTGTGAGAAAACACGGCGCGCCACTCTTACTTTAAAATGATGGATTATGTTTGGTTTGAATAAAACGTTGCCGTTGTCTTTCCTCTCATTTTTCCTTTTCTCTCCATATCCATTTTTATTTTCTATCTGGCACCGCACCACATTTTCTGTTGAAAATTATGCTGGCTATTTTTATAAAATCTACCATGAACGCACAATTAAAACAGACCACAAATCTATAGACACATGGCTTCATTCTAAATCATGCCACATGGTATTTGTTCGGCACGTGCAGCTAGACTACTCATGTACACCGCTCCATCTACCATGATGTCAGATATGTATAACGGTCTACTCGCAATAAAATATTCCAGCTCTTGCAGTTCATTAGCACACGTGTGCGTCTTCATATGCTAATTGAACGTGTCTACTGTCTTCATATGCTAATTGGAGGTGTCTTAGTTCTACGCTCGTTCTCACTATGAGCTGCTCTTCCTACTGACTATCTACAGCTTATCTGCAGTAGCTTATCTATAGCCCTTCGTTTATATGTCTACTTTTCTGTACTTGCAAATATAATGAAAAATAAACTATTTCTGAACTAGAAAGAGTTTTTAGTTTGGTATACCGTAGTCTGGTGCCGTAGTCCTGATCTGATCGTGCGCTGCAGTCAAGTTAAAAAGGCGCTGGGACTGCAGCGCCGCCAGACACATCTGTACTTCACATGTCAACTACCGATACAATGGGTTCCAATAACCCTACACACTACGGGACAGTGTCCCACTGCACGTGTCTACACTTGTACCTATTGTCCACCACATGGGTACACGTGTGTGTATGTTACACTGTAGGTTACTCAGTTGTTGTATATATCGCAATATTCCCAGTATATTATATTGGCACATTATTAGCACTCCTTTATTTTATGACGTATATTGGCACCATATCTTCCCTGATAGCCCGCTACACATCATCTTTCCAGTTTCCTCCGTATCAAACGTCTACAGCTTGGCAATGGCAGTCCGTAGTTCATATATTCGCCGCTTGTTAGCCGATGACGAGGCATTATATGTTTCCAATATTCATGTCGCGTGAAAGCTGTAATTGGCAATTATGAATTCATGACTGTGACATCATAACCCCTGCCTGATTATAATGAATCATCATTTCCATATAGACTACCATTGTTGTGATATTCAGGCATTCCTTGATCTTCCGAACCCAATGCGGCCTGAGACACACAACACATTGCAATTGTAGCACTGCTAATATAGGAACCAGTAACCTTTGAGGACATTGCGGTTGAGCTTTGGTGAGGCGACAAGTGTGTGGGTACACTGGAAAATGGGATAGTGAGAGAGAAAGAGTTGGAGAAAGAGAAAGAGAGATAATAGAAAGTGGTGTCACTCCACACTTGTCAGGCTCCATTCCAAATTGCACTGTTTTTGTGCCCAATTTACACTTCATATGCGTGTATGTCGTGCTATTTCTACTGTGATACTTTCGTTTTTGTGTCACTATACCTTATTACCGCTATATAACGGAACCTCCTATTAGCGTACCTTTAATTAACGTACCTTTAATTAACGAAAATCGGTTTGGGTTAGCAAACTTTGACAAAAAGCACAAATACTGGGTTAAAATGGGGTTAAAATGGTAATTATGTTCCTATTGAGATATCAAGAATAATATTCTTTGCAATTGAGCACGGTTGTGAATTTGAGGTAGTTGTTCAAGACCCTCATGCATTTGAGTCACCATTGGTTCAGGGAGGGTTGGAAATTAAGGTCCTTTTTACTGTAAATGGACAGAACATGGGCTTGCCTCATTACAAACAATAATTACTGAAAAGTATTGTTTTAAGACCCATGTTTTTGCCCACGAATGACTCTGATTCAGATAATGAACTGATATCTCAATTTTAAAATGTTGAAGTTATAACTAGTTATTGATGATGATGAATAGGAAGAAAACTAGAAGTAGAAATGTTATTGTTAACATATTCGATGACTTGGTTTTGTTTATTTGCTACTCTAAAAAAGCAATTTTTAATTAAAGGAACATTAATTTAGCGGAACCCTAAATTAACGATACCTAAAATTAACGAAATTTTTACTGATTTCGTTAATTAAAGGTTCCGTTATATATCGGTAATAAGGTATTTCCTTTGTATTTTCTCTGTCTCCCTTTCCTATTCCATTATCCTGTGTTGGTTTAGCTTCCTACTCCCCTACAACTCTTTGTTACTACCCCGTTACTACAAATCTACCAATTTAATTAATTTTATTCCTTCCTGTATATATACACAATGATACCACAACCATGCAAATGACTGCTTTACCAAACCCATTATTATTCCTGGCCATGTAAATACAGATCAGGGCGCGACGTGCCCAATAATTATTCTAGATTATTCCAATTATTATTCCAGATACTTCGTCGTCGTACACACTCAGCTCAGTACTAAGAAGCATTGTAATCATATTACAACACGGTGAATATGTTATACCCTGTTGTATATATATGTGGTACATATATGTGGTTTGGTGTGTAATACGGAGTTAGAAGTTAGAACAAGATTTGAAGAGAGAACAGAGACAGAGAAAGAGACAGAGAGAAAGAAAAGATTGCACTGCCTTGTCGTCTGGGTAAAAGAGCTTTTGTACTCAAATTTTATACACAAATTACTCTCTATTTTCTTGATCTCTGAAAATTGGACTGTTTGATTTCCAGGAATCCCAAGTTGTGGGGCTATGACTAATTGGTTAGATTGGTGCCCCTTTGTTTTGGGCAGCTCTTGTCTCATCGATCTTTTGTAAAGATATACATAGCACCTTATTTATTATTAGGACGAGTTGTACGATATTTTATTTTCATCAACAATTCTGTAGAACCCCTCTAGGCTTTGTTTGAGATCTGCGGAGATTTATTATAGCCAGCAGTACTGTCGCCTGTTTTAGTGTTCCAAAGCCTTACTCGACCTGTCATTACATGTAACAGATTACATATATTATGCCATGTATTTCGCATTCACACATACCATCATGGATAAATATACAGGGTACCTATAGAGAAAAAAGAAACTGAGATAGGAGTGAGAAACATATAAATAAGCTAACTGATTTTGCTTTATTCTACCTACTTGACATTTCTGAAATTGAATCCCGGACCTACAGTCTAAACTTGAATGACTGGTGTCTTGTATTTCAAATGCTGTGTAACACCATCTCGAGTAACATATGGCAGCTGTCTTTCACTGCTCGTGCACATTGGATTTGAGTTGCAATTGTCTACCGTAATGGTTGCCTTGCTCGACCCTGTCTCATCGCGCTCCGTTTGAACAAAACAAAGCTTTCGATCATGTTTTATCCCCCACCGGGTGAAGTGGTTCTGAACTCTGAAGTTTGAATGTTCCTACCTACCGATTATTTTTCTATTCTATCTTGAGTTGTGTTTCTTGGCTGGTACTCGAGACCTGAACTAGCTGGACTGCAGGGTGTAATAAATAAGGTCATTGTGTGTTCATTTTATCTCTCTTTACTATCTCTATCTCTCTTACTTTTATCTCTCTTTACTATCTCTATCTCTCTTACTTTTATCTCTCTTTACTATCTCTATCTCTCTTACTTTTATCTCTCTTTACTATCTCTATCTCTCTTACTTTTATCTCTCTTTACTATCTCTATCTCTCTTACTTTATCACAAGTCCCCTCTTCCAGTCTCAGATTACAGAGCTCTCTCATTGTCTTTTCCAATAACACTGACCTCGTTACATGGCCGGGGAGTTTTGGCTTTTGATTTGCGATTTTAGGCTGCTGAGCTGGTGAAACCCTCACTGTTTGGATAAATCAGTTCCTTCTGTCCATTTTTAAAAGTCGTATGTGTTTTGTTTCTGTATAATGAGCTATTATATGACACTGTTTAATATCATTTTCCTAATTTTAACTTCCTATTCAGTTAGCTACATCGATATAGAACTCGTCTTTGTGTTGTTGCAGTGTTGGACCATGTGTGAGCTGATATGAAAACTGACAAAACGGAATAGCACGCCTTTCATAAAGGTATACCATTTTAGTTTACTCTTCCATTTTAGTTTCCTCATTCATGGTTCTCTTCGTAATTCTGATACTTTTTGTTTGTTCCTACAATGATCTATCTTCAGTAAACAAGCCCCCCCCCCCCTACAGATTCTATCGAATGGATCCGAGATACTTCTCCTCTGCTCTGATAGAGCTCTCTGAGACTCTCCGACCCTATGAGGGGAGTGGTGTTACACAGAGTGTTGAGGAGCTTGTGAGGGGCCTCATAGAGGAGAACCAGAATCTTGGTATAACCAGGTGAGAGAAATGTGTCACGTGATGCCCATATATGGTGTTATGTGTCACGTGATTCCCATATATGGTGTGAGGGGCCTCATAGAGGAGAACCAGAATCTTGGTATAACCAGGTGAGAGAAATGTGTCACGTGATGCCCATATATGGTGTTATGTGTCACGTGATTCCCATATATGGTGTGAGGGGTCTCATAGAGGAGAACCAGAATCTTGGTATAACCAGGTGAGAGAAATACCAGAATTTGAACCCTATACCATGCTCTTTGTATAAGGAAACGTGGGCTGTGCTCAGTATGACCTGGGTTTCAGTTGCCCAACCCTCTCGCCCCCCGCTTCAACGAAAGTTATAACTCCTTTTTCCCATCAGATACGCTATCCTTGACGAGAAGAGAAAGCCCCACTGTGTAGCTTTTGATTTTGAAATCGATGTTGTCCTATACTTTTCAAACAAAGATAGGTAAGAATTATTAAGAACACACGAACAGTTTTCAATAATCTCTGTTACCGCCGTGCTCCCTTCACAAGGTAATAAGTGAAATTGTGTAACCATTTCAGGAGCTATGATTTTGACAGTCCAGATTGTGTCATGAGTGTACGTGATATCGTACTAACGTGGAATATTGCTGATTTCGACCAGATACACGGGGGCTTTCAGTTCGTATTCCAAGGTAACTGTTATCCAGACCCACGTCCCACGACTTTTTACATCGGCTATACGTGGATTATCGTGGTACATATAGAGAATAGACAAATGATCTTACATCGTTCAATATAAAACGTGTAACTAACTAACTAACTTGTGTCCCTCTTCCTTGCAGATACGACAGTAAACTTGTTACTGGCAAGGGACATGGTCACCGGCCATGGACCAGGATCACCAATACAGGTATTACACAACAGAATTATACTCTTCTTCTATTCCTTAGTTATTCCTATTATAGAATACTTCTTTCTTAGTTTCGCAATTGTGTCCTAATTTATTTGTTATCTCTTACCATCATCCCTTTCAGCGCTCAGAACCCCTCCGAAAGCTCTCAACTCCCAAGCCCGTGATCCTGGGTGATCTTGGTGACCTCAAAACTGCAGGGGAGATATTTCCCGCTGCCATGACAACCACTAGTAGAGCCAGTGTGGTGTCGGCTGGTAGTGAGTTCGTGTTGAGATGCGAGAGTGATGAGGAGGAGGAGGATAGTGCGTACCATTCTAAAGCTGATCAGGGGGCTGATATGGGGGATATCAAGTTAGAGGTGGGTTTTAAAAAGAGGTGAAGAAGTTAGAGGACAGAGGTGGGTCCTCATTTGGTCCCCTATAAGGGTGCTAGAGCTGAAGAAGTTGTTTCGGTCTGTAAAGCCCACCACCACTACCACGCTGTTGTTTGTAAACAGTACAGTGGACAACTCCAAAAATCCCAGTTTCTGAAATTTCCTCTATTATATTTTCAGTCAAAAGAGGTGGAGACAGAAGACCAAGTTACACGAGTAGACACACCCAGCTCTGACCACCTTCCTTCAGATATTTTAGAGTTACCCTTTTCAGTGCAACAGGTTAGAAAGTGCAGATATATTTGTTTGACAACCCTTGGGCATTCACTCATTTTCTTTCCTCATCTCCTTAACTCGTTCAGGCCTTGTTATTTTTTATTAATTCATGAGGGTGATAGAGGCAACCCTACCTTTCTGTGCAAAGCAGGGTACAAAAAGGTTATTTTTTTGTATATTTTCAGCAAGAGCGTGTACTAAATCATATCGAAGAACAGACACGGGGGATAAGCGACTCTCATGATAAGTCGTTTATCATTGAAAACATGGGAAAGAGATACAGGTAAATTGATATTTTGTATCACTTACCAGGTAAAGTTGCCCCAATTTTGTCCATTATTAGGAATCGTGCTCACAGCCCACTGTTGCTGTTGGTTTTGTCGCTTGACGCGTAATTATTCGTGGTAGTAGCGAAGATGTTTCTGTAAAATGTAACCGACTTCAAAATACCCCCCTTTATTTTCAGTTCCTCCCTACTTGAGAGCTACCACGACTTCTTCGCTCGACAGCCCACCACCACCCTCTCCTTTGTACGTGTCTGCAAGCTGCTCTGTTTGAAACTCTTCCTCAGCCGAGTTCACTTTGGTATTCTCAGATTTGTGGAAGCCCTCGCGGTAAGAAAGATGAAATAAAACATCAAAACATTTCAATTTTACCCATTATACCCGATTTACCGGGTAAAACCCTTTCACCAAAGCCTCCCGGTAAATCGGGGTCTGACTATATTTAATTTTCACATAGTGCTAACAATTTAATTCTCCCTAGGTCTACGTCTGCTCCCGAAAGAAGGAATCCACAGACTTCCACATGCTTTTCATTGACTTTCTCTTGGCACTAAAAAACTATCGTTCAATCAAGATAGACTTCACTGAGTATCAACGAAAAGAGTTAGAGTTTAGTGTGCCGTACATAGTGGATGTCTCCTTCCCCTACTCCAACATTCTGACTGATGTCACTCACGAGAATTTCGAGATATTAGCGGTAAGTGTAAGCTGTAGATTATAGATAGTAGGGGGGTGGGGGAGTGGGGTACAAGATAGAATGGTTGATATTTTTGCAGTTTATTCTAGATTTCCAAGATTTACGTCTCTTATCGACGTGTCTTTTTCTTCAGAACGGTGCAGATTCGTTCCTCAAATCGCTGCGGTTAGCACGGTGTCTCCGGTCAGATCTGTTTTCAGTGATCCCCTACTCGTGGGCCATGATTGATAGACTCTCCTCCTTCATCTTTGTATTTGAGCCCTCCGATACAATGAGCATTCAGATTAACGTGTCTACACCAAAACGACGGGTATGTGTGTCATCTCAACTCCCAATATAAAATTTTTAATTTATTTTAGCGTTTGTGACTCTAATTGTAACACTCCACTGTCACCAGGTCAACCAGATTCCACCTGATTTTCTGTCTGGACTGAGTTCCCGTCTGTATCTGTGGAGACAGTGCGCTATTACAGACACCAGGAAGTACCACACAGACGACGGGGAGGGCTTTCATCGCGCTGTATCCGGTATGAGACCCCCTACTACCTAGTAACTATGATACTCATACTGACCAGATAATAGATATTATGTCCACCTACAATGTACTTATTTGATGTACATGCCTGCGATACAAGAACTGATAGACATATTGCCGATCCCTTGTTCTAATAGTGGAACTCTTTCAAGGTTCCCAACGTTCCCAACGTTCCTCCCCCTCATGCAGGTTTGGTGGTGATAGAGTTTATGAGGGCGGTGAATGGTCGGGAGCTCCCTTACCATGCCGTGGGAGCTGTAATGAAAACAGCTAAACACCGAATCACAATATCTTTTCCTAACTTCTCCCACGAACACTCGGTTAGTTTTATTCCCAATCTTTAGTCAGTGATTATTCCAACTTTTGCTTTACTCATTCAGTTACTTTTTATATGGCTTATAAGTAAGTGAGTTGGGGCGGCGTTTAGAGATGGCCATTTTGAAGTAGCTACCCCTGTTCAACGTGTTTAGTAGCCCAACAATGTCCAACTCACTTACTCAGGTGTTTCGAGTGAGGAGTAGGATGAGGCCAGCTCTGGTATCTAGTATCCTGTGTGCGGCAGCTTGTAGCGATCACGTTCCCGAGGAGGAAATGGAGACTACTTACTCAGATTATTATTCATCGCCTTTCAGAAGAGCAGACAGTTGTGATCACCATTATCACATTTAGGTACGGTTATATTGAGATTTATCATATTATTTAGGTACGGTTAGTGAGATTTGGGTTAACCATTTGGAGGCAAAAAAACTTTCCTAAATAAACTTTTGATAGGACACAAGTGACTTGAATTAGGTAAAATATTTTTATCAGTCTGTTTGACAGTGAGAAACGTGTGAAGAGTGATGTGTGTGAATTATTTATGATTTTAAAATTTTAAAAACTAAGCAACTTTTATCCTCGGGGGTTGAAATTAAAAGAATCAAATAACTTACACAACTGACCACATAAAAACAGCATTAGTCTGTCAATACAAAAACAAGCACCTCTCTTCGTGTTACCATGGTATCGCGGTCCCCCTCACTACGGGACACGTTACCAAGTCATTTCCACTCAACATTTAGCGATATAATCGTTTCAGCAAAACAAGTTTCATAACCCGTGGCCCGTCGGTTGATAAGTGTTGTAGTTTAGAACCTTCATTTAACAGCTTGACAACCGAAAGGCCTGCACCTTCATAATTGCTCTTGTGAAGCTCTTCTGGAGCTCTTCTGGAGCTCTTCTGAAGCTCTTCTGAATTGCTCTTGTGCAGGGCATGGCAACAACAAAAAACAAAGCCCCCAAACTTGTCCTGCAAGTTCACTCGCTACATATTGTCACTACTTAACTAGTACAGCTACCATGTGATTACAATTAAACATAAACAAACATGCTGAAAGTCTCTATCTCCAACGGGTTAAGGGGACCATCAGAAAGCTAAAGGAACCCCCCCCCCTCTCTCTCTCTCTCTCTCTCTCTCTCTCTTTCTCTTTCTCTCTCTCTCTCTCTCTCTCTCTCTCTCTCTCTCTCTCTCTCTCTCTCTCTCTCTCTCTCTCTCTCTCTCTCTCTCTCTCTCTCTCTCTCTCTCTCTCTCTCTCTCTCTCTCTCTCTCTCTCTCACTCTCTCTCCCCTATCTCCACTACTACTACACTAGCTGTGTCTCCGCTACAAGTGTCTCACTCTCCACGGCACTTCCATCCTGCACCTCTTCATTACCATGGTGATCATGACCATGCTGATGGTCCTTAGGATCCTGGGGAGGGGTGCTTCCCACCACCTTGTGGTATTCCAGCTCCAGACCAGTCCGAAGTAGCAAGTTGTATCCTCGACTCTTCAAGTAGAAGTGTAATCTGGAAAGATCTTGGGATTACAGAAAGTTTCTTCTAATGGGGTTAGTGCCCCCCCCCCCCTCCGGTTAGTGTAGCACAGTCAACTTGAAGCTTCGTTCCTCACGTGTGTGAGTTTTGTTCTCAAGATAAGATACCCCCAGATTGGCTTGTTCAGATCACCCTCTTGCGCGGGCTCCGGGGTTCGCAGAGACAGTACGAACAGTTCAACCCTGTGTAATACCTGACAAAAGCGAGGGCCGATGCCACAAGAATTAGCGTGATAAAGAATCCGAGGTACAAGATCCATATCTCATCCAGGAGCTCGTCCCATAACGAGAAAAACACTATACCTAAGAAGTATGGAGTGTAGATTGTGTTACAAGTTTTACATGATTTTTCGTTAAATGAAGAACTTTACCATTAGTACAAAACATAACTTGTCTCAACAATAAATTAGCAGTTATAATTAAAATTTAAAATTGTCACAATAAGTTTTGTGGTGTACCCATGATTATAGCTGAAAGGATGAAAAGAATGGTGACGTTGAGTAACATGTAATCGGTTCTCTTCACTTCCTCTCCCAACCATGCACCGTGATGTATTGTACCCTGCAGGGAATCATGAGTTACCATGGTTACTGATCGGTAACTTCCTCTTCTACGAGGACGCTGGCTAGTGCAAAGCACTAAAGGTGGGTGCAATGAAGCTCCCGTTTCCCGTCCTAGATCGGTAACTATAATCGCCATGGTTACTGATGGCACAATGAACTTTTGATTTCACTCACAAATATATATCACGAGAGAAAGAGTACCACTAACCTCACATTCCTTGTACTTGTTGGCTGGTGCCGGTGAAAATCCATCTTTAGAATTCTGAGCACTGTGCATAAACTGAGGCATGGCTATCTCGCTAGTACGAGGCTCTTCTGAGTGCCTAGAGAATGGAAACAATGTGAATAATATCTAGATTTACACGGGACATGACTGAGGTCTGTCAATCCAAGCGAGTATTAGATAAACGGGGTTGCTGCATGGATATTGCTAAGACCGACAGTACTAAACGAAGTGAGCAGCTTTATTTCTGTTCTATCCTACTCTCCGCGTCTACTGTAATTTACCCTTACATGGGTAATTGGTAAACTCGATGTCATGTACTCTCTTTCCTTCTCTATTTAGCCAGGATCAGTCATGAAATAAGCCATTGATGAGTTAACTAACGTGAGCTAATGCCAAAACGATCTAGTACAGTCTCGACCAAAACATATGCATTTAGAATTTAATTGTCATCATGATTATGATTGTAAAATCTAAACGGTGCAAATGGGAAAATTCAAAGAAAAAAGGCCAAATGGGACGTTAGTCCACGATTGTAAAACAACAAGCCTTCTAAAAAACATCTTGTTTTTTCTTCGTAAGCCTCCTAATTATCTAGTTATCTCTATAACCTACTTTACATGCGCTCTACATCTAGCTAGGCTGCGACTAAATGCTGCCCATTCTAATTTTAACTCTCGCTGCGTGTGAAATTTGGTTACACTGTACACATGTGGCTACATCAATATGTGTGTGTGTCTAGATTAAAAGCAAACATTGTTAACAAGTATTGAACTAGAAATATATACTCGCTATACTGAGGGATAGACTTTGGCAATTAATTAACTACTACTTAATTAATTAACTTTGCTCTCTCTCTCTCTCTTTCTCTCTCTTTCTCTCTATCTATCTTTCTCTCTCTATCCCGTGGGATCTCTGTCTGTAAAGAACTCCCTGGAAATTACTATACAGGAAGCAGTATTAGAGAACCGAGATAGTATATTATGTTATAGCGTGGGATATAAAATAATAATAGGCTATACATATGCAGATATAAGTGATCACTTGGGAATCACTCCTGCGTATGTTGGGAAAGCAACAGAACCATACCTCCTTTCCCAAACTCTCATAACGACAATTTCACACAGTCTCTCTCTCTCTCTCTCTCTCTCTCTCTCTCTCTCTCTCTCTCTCTCTCTCTCTCTCTCTCTCTCTCTCTCTCTCTCTCTCTCTCTCTCTCTCTCTCTCTCTCTCTCTCTCTCTCTCTCTCTCTCTCTCTCTCTCTCTCTCTCTCTCTCTGCTCTAACAACATTGTCTACCGCATGCAGCTGTTTTCCACAAAATATATAAAAGCTAAAGTACATTTTAATTGTAGCCTATCCTAGATCTAAGGGGACTGTAATTCATGCAATGATAGCCTACAAAAGAGACAATGATGAGTCTATACAGATTACAGTAATAGTAGTACTACTTAGTAGTAGCCTGTATCATGGTAAAGCTATATTTAAATGATTCAACCAACGAGACAGACAAATGGACTGTGTAAACTGTATCATGTAAGTGTGTATACTGAAAGTTAAACGGAAGTGATGCTGATCGATAATCGGTTAGTTCAACAGTAAGAGCTTTATTTAGATAAGAGAAGGAAAGAGAGATAATTGCAATTACCAGGATCATCAGATAATTGCAGGCTCGAAAGTCGAAATATAGTTAAGACCACTGGAAAATCAAGTACGATAAGTTCTTAAAACCGCATAGAGGTTTCCACGTCAATGATGCTAGGAAACGACGTTCGACGATATCAGTATATAACAGTCAATGTTGCCGTCTGACTGGTCTATCGAAGCTCTACAAAACAATGCAATGGCTTTGGTTACGAAGTTACCCCTTGCCAGCGCGCGCGAAGGTCGCCCGGAGTGTGTGAGGTGTCTTCGATACCAAGCAATGGCTGCACATATATCAAGCCGCGAGTTAAATAAAAATAGGGTAGTTCATTACATCGCAGCGTATCGACTAATTAAATATGCGAATTACATGCCTAGTAACTATCGGATAATTTAGTGAGGTACTTGCCGTCCATACCGACAGGGGTGATATATAATGTATGCGAGACAGGAATACTTAGGGAGGAGAGCCGAGGGAGAGAGACACTATAATATAGACAGAGAGAGAGAGAGAGAGAGAGAGAGAGAGAGAGAGAGAGAGAGAGAGAGAGAGAGAGAGAGAGAGAGAGAGAGAGAGAGAGGAAAGAGAGTGAGAGAGAAATTACTCATTACTCAATACATGCATTAGGAGAGTCAGTATCGACAGGTGTCTGGCAGCGAAGATTATGTATCGCTGCAACTCACTCACGATCTACTCAAATGCCGTTCCTTCGCGTGTGATCCACGCGGAAGCAGCACATGGAGGAGAATTTATTAACTCAGACGACATGTGAATTATTCACTGTAAATAGGCCAATCAGCATCTTTCTTACACACACACGCACAGTCCCGTGAGATAAGAGGTGATTGGACATACACGTATTGTCGTATTTGGTGAATAATACAAATTATAAAATAGCACACAGAAACTTGTAGAACTGCAGTTGCCCAAAGACTAAGCTTAGATAAATTCTACATGGAAAATTCAAATCGTTGGCAATCTCGATGGCAATTATAGAAGGCGTGACGTCAAAAAACAAGAGAAAATCGTTAGCTGGTTACACTCTGACT
This sequence comes from Hormiphora californensis, assembly GCA_020137815.1. Classification (NCBI taxonomy): domain Eukaryota; kingdom Metazoa; phylum Ctenophora; class Tentaculata; order Cydippida; family Pleurobrachiidae; genus Hormiphora; species Hormiphora californensis. The sequence goes on along the minus strand of CM035355.1, from coordinate 3,543,850 downwards.
AGACACAATGTTTATACATCCAGCTAAACTAGACACAGCCATATATGCTAATAAGGCGCTGGTACTTAGCTTCCTGATTACCGTAGGAAAGAAATTCAATCAAAGTTATTCGATTTTATAATGTTCTATGAGAAAAATTTACTCCGCAAAAAACCACGGATTATAACAAAAACGGCAGCATATAATGTTAATGATTGAAAGGCTAGATTAAATACTTGCTTGGGTTTTATGGTACAGATCTCGATGGATGCACTATAGTTCACTTACCCACGGGGATCATTGAAGAGTTTGTTGATTGAGCTAGCTGACGTCAGGCTGGTGACCTGGAGAGGTCCAATATGGGTGTTGGATCGCTGAAGGATTGCAACTGGTTGTCTAAGCTGAGTGTGCATGATCAGGGACAGCCTCCTTCCTTGTTGGGGTCTTGTACCACCCATACGTGACCCTAGAGGTTAGTTTGGTTTAGTGTGAATTGTAGTTTGGTTTGATTTGGTTTGAGTTATAGTTTGGATTGGTTTAGTTTGGTTTGAGTTATAGTTTGGTTTCGTTTCATTTGTAGTGGATGTTCGAAGTCGCTTGGGTTAACAGAAGCAAATCAAAGTATGGAAGCAGAAGTGAAGATGTGCATTTTAAATTGCAAGACTAATTCTTTTATTACTGTCGGATATTTGACAGATCCCTTTCCTAATACGGAGAGAGGGGGAGGGAGAGACAGACAGCCACCGCGGGAGTGCAGTAGTGGATCTAATTTGAGAAACTCCTCCTCTGTTAAACTGTACAGGTTTATAGCCGCCTTGCGAAAAAACACATGGAAGCTGGACCAATCCCAAAGAGAAAAATTCTGCTTTGAATCAAAATAAAGAAAGCTGTTTGCATATTATTTAAGAAAACACGGTGACATCGTACATCATCAAATTTTGAGATGTAATATTATGCATAGGCTCATCTTATAGAGTGCATGATTCCATGCGATTGGCATTATTCCCATTCACAAGCCGCTAAACGTGAAAAGAAGCTCGTCCTAGAGTGAAATATCACCTAAATATATTAAATATAACGCTCCATACCTGTGTTCATGTTCACAAGATAATACTGTTCTCCAATTCCTCCTCTACCAACTGATCTATTGTTCCCTCTGCAGTAGTCCTCTGATACCGAGACGCTTCCTACAACAGAGCATTAGTATTACGTGTGTAGCAGGTTGTGGTAAATTGTGATACTGTTATCTATAAAGTAGTATGGCTTTGATATGACGGAGGATAGCATCGTATTTGTGATGCCTTGGCTTTGCCAGCAAGTGAAGAATTCCAACTTGACGATTGACTGGTTAGGTAGGGAAGAAAATCGAAAAATACTGGGAATTGAACCAGGTTTCTTTCAATATGAAGAAAGCTCTAAAACAAGAAGAGGACAAGATGAGAACGTCAAGAAATGAAGTTGAACGTAGAACGTCTTCTTTATCTCTTTTATTGGATTTGTTGGTCAGGAAATACCTCATCGGTAATTTGACCAACAGCTCCTTTATCTCCAGTCATTTAGTCATGTATAATATGTACATTTGGCAGCATAAGGGATAATTCCCCTTGATCTTTATGAAGCAATACGAGTCCCCCACCCCCTCACATTGAGAACTATCCAGCAAAAAGTCAACAACAAAAAAATAATATTTTCTGAAAAGGACTCCAAGGAAATGCTCTGGAAAACGAACCGCTAACCGCATCATATATGTTATTGAATATTGTTGCGTGACCATATATATAAATGTTTCAATGCAATAAAGATGAAACCCATATGTACAGAGTGGGCAGTGCGTCATTCAGTGTCTCTGTAAGGAGCACCTCCAAGAAGTGTGATGGGGTAATGACCTGGGCCGGGAGAGAGCTTTCAAGCTTTGTCATGTTTGTGCTTTCATTGTCCTACAAAAACCTGGGACCTGGGTGGCTAATGAAAGTGCCCCTTGTGCTATGAAACCATGGATGACAGAACAATAAAGTTGAGTTAGTCCGAGTCATATAAATTTAAGGACTACCTACAAAAGAAAAAAGAACAACAGGATAAAGAAATTGTGCTACGTACAATAAACTTTGATCCTATATATCCTATATACCATCGTGATGAGCTGATGTGAGACTACTCAGTAAAATTTAAAGATGTCTGATGCTTGTCACTGTGAGCACTATCACACTCGAAACTTTGCACATATATAATATCTCATGGAGGTTAGAGCTATGTAAAATATTATGATACATTCACAAGATGTACGAAAAGAACAATGATCTTGGCAAATGGCATGCAAATAAAGATCTGTTCATAAACCAAGGTTTCGCAAGCGTGGGAAAAGAAAAAGTTTTCCATGCCTCTGAAACATACTCACGGATTTTCGGTCCTTTTTTCAGTGAGCGGGCTTTAGCTAGCACAGGAGGCTTAGATCCCATGTTACTTGAGGTAAATAACGGATGATGTTCCTCCTGATCCTATAGAAAATATATATATATATATTAATTAATTAACCATTAATTAATTAATGTACAAAGATATACATACAAGCGTAAAAAGTACCATAAATGAGATCTGATCAGGGAGGAAAATGAAAAAAATATCTGGCGAGGACCGTGCTCCAACCGACAATGTAAAAACGTACAGACCACAGGACTATTACATTGAGAAAGGATCTGAGCTAATCTCCTTCTAACTAACAATCAGATCAATGCGTGGCTGTCTCCTGGAGGACAGTTTATCTATCCTCAATTTCGTTAATTGTTCAAGTCTGGCATGACATGTAACAAACGACTAGTAAATACAGATTAACAGTTTGATCCTCTGCAGGATCTCCAGTAATTGTCCAGTCATAGGACAATTAAATACACTTTCGGCAAGCTAACAATATGATCGCACGAGCAGGAAAATGTGATAGCAGTTATTGTTGTCATATGTCCGTCAGTCACAGAGACAATTTACGAACAAAGATACAGACATTATGAATTTCCATTCACTAAATTCCAAACAATGCTTCCTATAAAATTAACACGATTCAACAAGATGAATTATTCAAGATGGACACGCAAACATGTTACCCATTGCTACAATATACTTCAAGGACACAGGTTGAGACCTGGTTTGTTGTGTGCGGATCAAGGGTAATGCCATTTTGTACACATCAAATCGAGTCAAGGGTCATGAAACCTGACACACGGAATCAATGAAGCGGTGTCATACAACTCAAATAAAATATGTTAGTGTTCTATCAACGCACAATCTGTAATTATTAAAAGATCTCTGTCAGGGAAACAAGTTTCTATTTAGATATCTTTGTATTGCTATTTTTGGGCAAATCGCATATTCCGCAGTGTGAAGGCCTCTACCTTCAAAACTGCTGTTGACAACTTTAGATGTTTCAGCTGTACTAAGAGGAAGGAAGCAGCAGACAGTCTTGAGTACTTAGTCACACTACCCCTCTCCATCTTTTGAACAAATGCCAAAGGGTAAAACACTGACGAACAGACACTTCAGTCAAGTAAAAAGTTAAGAGACTTCATCTGTAGTAAACTCACCAAGAAAATATAATGGGGTTACTGTTAGGACCAAGACAAAGACTGCACAACAAAACAGAAAGTCAATAATTTTATTTAGAGCTGGCCGCCACGAAAGTTATAAAACATGTTCTAAGTGTTTAAACACTTACATATTATGATTGTAGATGCATATTGGGACAAAACAAATTTACATGCTGTGTATGGAGCGTTGTCAAGGGATCTGTTTACCTGTTGTTGTGCGTTGTCAAGGGAACTGTTTACCTGTTGTGGAGCGTTGTCAAGGGAACTGTTTACCTGTTGTGGAGCGTTGTCAAGGAAACTGTTTACCTGTTGTGGAGCGTTGTCAAGGGATCTGTTTACCTGTTGTTGTGCGTTGTCAAGGAAACTGTTTACCTGTTGTGGAGCGTTGTCAAGGGAACTGTTTACCTGTTGTGGAGCGTTGTCAAGGAAACTGTTTACCTGTTGTGGAGCGTTGTCAAGGAATCTGTTTACCTGTTGTTGAGCGTTGTCAAGGAAACTGTTTACCTGTTGTTGAGCGTTGTCAAGGGAACTGTTTACCTGTTGTGGAGTGTTGTCAAGGGAACTGTTTACCTGTTGTTGAGCGTTGTCAAGGAAACTGTTTACCTGTTGTTGAGCGTTGTCAAGGGAACTGTTTACCTGTTGTTGAGCGTTGTCAAGGGAACTGTTTACCTGTTGTGGAGCGTTGTCAAGAGATCTGTTTACCTGTTGTGGAGCGTTGTCAAGGAAACTGTTTACCTGTTGTTGAGCGTTGTCAAGGAAACTGTTTACCTGTTGTTGAGCGTTGTCAAGGGAACTGTTTACCTGTTGTGGAGCGTTGTCAAGGGAACTGTTTACCTGTTGTGGAGCGTTGTCAAGGGAACTGTTTACCTGTTGTTGAGCGTTGTCAAGGAAACCCTCATCGTTGTCCTCCGATATGAAGATGGGTGTGTGAGCGCTCTCTGAAAAACACCTTCTTCGGCTGGCTGGGGACAATGCCCTAACGAGTCTGTCCATTGGTGTTTCAGTCTGGCTAAAAATTTAGTGGAGAATATATTATGTGTTAGATAAACCCAGTACAATTTGATAAGATAAACATAGAAATTAATTGCCTTGCTCGACCCTCTTTCCATGCGCTCCACACAAGAAATTAAGTTAATTTCAAGTTAACCAATGGTAGATTAATAAAAGGCTCACGGTAGTAAAGCTATAGTGCACTGTGAATCTACCAGGCAAAGTGTCAAGTTAGCTTTCAACAGCCAGATATAAGCTTACACGGTCGCTTGTAGTGGGAAAACGGTAATGGAAAACGAAGATACAGTAAGACGACGCGCAACCGTGACCAATCAGGGCGCTAGTACGTGCTGACACATGAACTTTTTTGCGTTATGCACCGTGCGCGTCTCCTTACTGTATTTTCATTACGGTAATTTGACTACAAGCAGCACTGTAAATTGGCGAGGAAAAATTCTGAATTCTCTTGAAAAAGAGGAGTCCATAATTTCAGCACCACACCTACATTACTGTCAGGCGATAGCACTTAGCAGTAATAAAAGTAAATATTATGAATATGATAATACATAAGACGACATATTATACCAAAATGCAAATTACTCAAAGATTCACATTTCCGTGAGTTTTATGACATTTGTAACATTTTAGGGGACCATATAATTTGTAGAGCTTCGTTCCATCTGCCAATAAAACACAGCAAAATGCTCAGAAAGAGTAATCGTATCGATTGTAACAGATTGAAGATTGAGATATTACACAACAAATGTATCAATGGCTGTGCATCAGTTGCAAAAATATCGTTGAATTGTACGGATATGCAAGATCTCTGTTTTTTTCTAACTTTTTCTAACTCAGAAAGCCCAGAAAGGTATTGAATAGAATTGCGAGAAAAGACTGAGCATCCAAACCTCTCAACCCCCTTCCTTTCAAAAACTAATTGGACAATGGAATGACGAATACATGCATTCACACAAAAAACAATTCCCGCAAATGAATTCCTCGAGACTCTAGCAATTATAAATTGCATATTACTTTCCAAGCAATGGCCCCCTCCCCCTAAATTCCAGATTATGAGAGAGGGTCAGTCTGTGATATGATAAGTGAAAGTTGCTGGAATAAAGGACTTGTAACATGTGTTTGGCAGCAAAAGACTAGTCTGTTTATTCTGTCTAAATTAAACCATGATCTTTTGTGCAGTAGATATACGGCGGTCTACCAAAGGCAACATTTATTAAATATGTTTTGCAATTTAAGGAGTAGAACAGGATGAATACATGCTACTGCTACTCTCAGTGCTCTCACGGTTTTCTACCCAACTTCAGCATGATTCAGGTTGCTCTGTTATGTCGTATTCCAAATCTATTCTAGCAAGATGGGGCTGATGTCAGTAGGACCATGATGTCGTTGCAGTAGCCTACTCCTAGTAAGATGGGGCTAGGACAAAGAACCTAACCTATCGGACTATGTATATTTAGACGCCAGATGTGATTCTCGAAAATCGTACTTTGAGAAGGTCTCCCGTTTTACACTCATACGATGGACTTATGAAAATGAAGTTAACATAAAATACTGGATACTGCATAAATTGATAAAATGAATCAGTCCTAGTATAGCCAAGCTTTAGATGAAAAGGTTGATCATGACGATTTAACGAGTTTTACTTCAAGAAGGGGTGAGATTTAATTCGCAATGCTGAAAAAGGGGATGGCAAATATGGTGACAAATAGAATAATATCAGTTCATATTGCGATAATGATGATACGATACCACTATATCACAGACACACGGGCATTACATATCTTTGAACTATTTTCAACAATGAAATGAAACAATATTCTACCAAAAACTAATTTATCTGAAAACTTGAATTGAGAGTGTACCAAAAGTCAATGGAAGACTGATGAAGGACCAAAAGACTGTATAAGGAGTCAATCAGAGAAATAGAGCTATCCCCCGATGATAGTGACACGGCTCTGTATTTACAGGGGGCAGCATGGCGTGCTTCATGACAATACCCAGTATTACTCTTCCTCCTCCAACCGCAGAGTAATGCAGCAGGGGAGGGTATCATGAGCCTCAAATAACATAATTTCACAAGGCATATGGTGGTTGCTGAGGCATGTGTGGTTGAAGGTTGTTTAGCCAGACGACAATAGAAGAAAAATATCAGATGCAAGGAAGCATTGAACGGTTTTGAGGAAGTGTTTATAAAAGGAACAAAGTATATGGGCATACTCTCCCAAATCGTTTACCAAGAGAAGCGATCGTTGTCGAAAATTTGTTTTGGACAGCCGGTTATACAGTTTAAAAAATGTCACGCTGGGCCATGGGCGTGTTACTTTACAGTGTGAATTACACCATATACACCATTACATTTTGTAAAGAGATGGCGACGACGTAGGCAACAGTAAAGTGTGAATCTACCAATGACTCGAATTTCTATTAGAGGGAGACCTCAAACCTCATCTCACAATGTAAATCGATTATGCGTGGAAGCCTGATCGTCCACCGAAACCATATTATCGAGTCGGTAGACTTATATGCGGTAGATTGTATTTTGTTAATTGTCTTTTGTTGATGACTAAGGGATGGAAAATGTGAACAATCGGAACACCATCCGACAGAACAGATTACCTTATTGAAACACCTGAACTTGGGAAACATCGTCTAATGTCCATCCAATTTAGTTTAAAACACATCGTTTGGCAGCAGTATCAACATATAAAACAATTTATACAACAAAATAAACATTTCATTTCCCCGCAATTTTCGACAAAAAACGTTCCCCGGAAAAAATTGATTTTCCGTCAATGGTAACAATTTTTAGTCTTCCGTAACGTTAGTAAACAGTTTTGACATGCTTTCTCCGTTGTGAGTCCGTCTGATGGCCTCTGCAAACATTTTACTGACATCAACCACGCTGATCTTTGGGTGAGAACGAAGCTCCTCCGACAATGGCACTGAAACATATGGTTGATTATAATAATGAAGTTTGGTGGAACTGGAATTCGTTATTGAGGATTTTAGTAGACATACCTGTGTTTGTAATAACGACTCTGTCCAGACTTGATGCTTGTTCAATGAATTGCCTCGCCTTTCCCGATAGAATTCCATGGGGTGCCATGGCAACCACTCTTCGTGCTCCTCGCTCCTTCAGAAAACCGGCCAATAAAGCCCATGGTTCTACGTCATCAATTATGTCATCAAGAACTATGGCAACCTGGAAATAATTTAGTCTTGATGAAAACGTTATCTGCGATTTAGAGAAAGATTTAGCTTACTCTAACTCTGGTTTACCTTGTCTTTAACTGTCCCCACTAGAGTTGGTGAAGGTTTGATTTTCTGTTGGATACTCGGTATTGGCATTGGGAAGCTGCACGCGAACGGGGTTTGCTGGGGAAACACGGAGGGAAGGGGTGGCGATGTTCTCCCGTCTATTTCTTGCTGAAATGAGAGTTCTTTTGAATGGCAATAATTAACATACGCTAACCATGTTTATAAACTAGTCTGAAGGTCTATTTTGTTCCCGGAATTAAGATCGTACCTCTTCCTCGGCCTTTAGTTCACCGTGCATGACTGCAAAGTTGACCTGGAGACGCTCCGCGTAGCTGGTGGCTCTTCGGGTGGCACTTGGGTGGCGGGCAATGATCACACTTTCTTTATAGTCAGGTATTGTGTCCAGAATGTGCTGCGGGGAGAGAGGTCTAGAGTTACCAATAATATGTGCATAATAGAATGAAGTATCGTGTGCTTTTATTATGTGATTCCTTTGCTGAAATGAAATGAACTTTAAAAGCCTGAAGCATAAAACTTGGTAAAATGAAGTTTTCTCGCTAAAGAGAAAGTTCAAGATCGAACAAGGAATAAACCTGTAAAAGGAAGGGCGATGATCGCAAGTTGTCCACTGAACAATCGAAGAACCCGTGTATCTCCCTTTGATGTAGGTCCATTGTTATCAGATGATTGATACCTGCAGAACACAATCAATCAAGATATTTCAAGATGCTGGAAAGAACTGCAGACAGACCAAGTTGCATGTTAAAGAGGGTACAAGGTACTACAGAGTGTATCAATTGGAATAGGTACAAATTTAGGAATCCTACCTGCGTTGCACATCATCTTTGCGATAAGTTTAGAAGTAATGCAAGCTCTCCGCCTCATGCGGCATTGCTGCGAGTAGGGAAGATAGGGAACCACCGCTGAAAACGATACCCTTGTTACAAACTGTATCGGTCAGAACAATAGTAGAATGCAATGAAAGATCTTGGTAGTTTGCTGTCACTCCAAGATTCGATAAACATCGACAACCTAACACTGGTCGACCTCATACCTATAACACGCCGAGCACAGGATGTTTTACAGGCGTATACGAGGTTGAGCATCTCAAAAACATCATTATTCACCCGTTTTGAGCCACTCTGTATCACAAACACTTCCTTGCCTAAATTAGAGAATGTTACAAAATATGCAGAGTTGATGGGAATTATCCACAAAACAAAGGCCAGAGACAAACACTGTATAGAGTAGACAGCTGGCAGCTGGCATGTGAAAAATATGAAGCCGTTCGTTTTGATCGGCTCGGCGTCGCTAGACAGGTCTGGAGCGTATGCCTACTTAGATACCTACCTCGAATACTTTCATTCAAAGTGACATCTGTTTCTGTTGAACTATTGTTACTAACTGTCGCCAGGCCCAATCGAATGCCGACGTGACTGAAAATTGAACAACAAGGTATAAAAAAGAGATTAAACAAAGATGAAAGTTGTGAAAATGGGCCATATTTGAAAATGTTCAAAGATGTGTACTCACTTGCAGACATCCTCAGCAAAGGACCGATGGCTTTGCCCACTAAAAATGGTCATCGGAGGCCGTGGCTCCCCCATTGATGGGCTGAAACAAGGAAAACAGAAGTTGTTAGAGAGATGTGTGTTCCCTGCACAGCAAGTTACCAGTGGAGATAGGTACTGTCAACAAGCTAGTGAACTCGAAGTATGAGACCTAATCTGGTCCCATACTCTCTCAGACTTTTTCTGTACTGTTATACCTAGTAGGTAATATTCATACACTCTTGGCCGCTCTATACACCTCTCAAATCAATATCTTGACTAAAATGCAGATGCACTAAACGCCACAATAAAAGTGAGCTTGTACTGTATAACGGCACTCAGTTCAACACCTCAAATATGTTGTACCACACCGGTATTAGGCAGCGGATTACGGGGGCCCGGATGAGACGCCCGTATAGATCGCCCGTACCAGTCCCCCGTACATTTGCTTTGCGCATTACGTTTCACCACACTTTCACCACAAAAAAACACATGCGCGTAACGCGCAAGTGTTTTGTTGTGGTGAAAGTGCGATGAAACGTAATGCGCAAAGCAAATGTACGGGGGACTGGTACGGGCGATCTATACGGGCGATCTATTCGAGCCCCCGTAATCCCCCGTGTTAGTCCGCTGTGCATGTACAAACATTGTCAACACATATTTCATGGCAATTATTATAGCATGCAACAAACATGCATTAGACTGCTGTAGTAGTATAGAGTGCAGACAGGTTACTAATAGAAGTAAAACTCACTGGTGACACTTCTTCAACACCATTTCTCTATGAAGAATTGCTATCTACATTACAACAGGAAACTTCTCCACGAGACTCGAATCACACAAAGAATGTTTTACTTTTATGCTCATATATCACACACAAGGGATGCCACAAATTAAATTAGAATGTAATGCTATAGGACACCTTTGAAGATAAACAGAACTTAAAAGAAGCTGAGATGGAACGGTGAAGCAGAGTATATATGTATGTATATATGCTGGATATGCTGCATAGTACTAGTTGCTAAACCGAATGAATGTTCTCTAGAATGGGGGTGAGAGAGAGAGAGAGAGAGAGAGAGAGAGAGAGAGAGAGAGAGAGAGAGAGAAAGGGTGAGAGAGAGAGAGAGAGAGAGAGAGAGAGAGAGAGAGAGAGAGAGAGTCATTGACCAGCTGCTACTGCTTTAGTACAGTCCTTTGGAGGAATAATGAAGCATTATGTGACAGTATAACCTTCTCTCAAAGTTTCTCTCGTCCTTCTTTTGTCTACCTAGGAGCCTTCTCTATCAGAAGTAAAGCTAGCTCCACATACACAATACATTCAGGTCATGCCATTACAAATGACCTAGGTTTAGCAGGTTATACTATACAGGGGTTATACACTGTCTAGCTGTACCTATACTGTGTGAAGCTGCATAGTTCTAATGAAACGCTTCAATGCACACATGCAACTCGAACAAAGACGATCTACACTCACACAAAACACATGAGTAGCACTCAGTATATATACACAATTCAAAAGGGAGATAACTTTAGATGCTCACTTCTAGTATGTAGTGTGGTATTATACGAAGCTGTGACAGACAGCAAGGGGTTAGGGGAGAGACACATCTAGATCTCTACACGTGCTTGTATGCACAACTGCTCTCTTTATCATCTTTATACACCATGTGCCCTCTTATGCTCCCCTAATTCTCTCCCTTGTTGCTAACCTGTCTTCTAGCAAGCCCAGCAAAAAATGAGAGAGAGAGCTAGATCCCAAACACCTAGTGAACTAACTCAGAACTTCATAAATAAATTCAGGAATGTCAGCGCAGGCTCAGCAGCTCTTACTTACTATCTGCTTGGAGCGGTGAAGGACATTTCTCAACACAGAAATGTATCTGCTGTATACTGGTAGAGGAAGCCAAATTATTTCTGAATCTTCGAACTATAATTCAGATGTGTTGAGTTGTAGTAAAAACAAAAAAAGATCAGATATAAATTCTGTGTACAATATAACAACGCAAGAAGAAAGAGTGACTTTGAGCAAGGGAGTTGCTATAAATATAGGAATACGAAAATATACTGGCCGATCTTTTCTCTCTCTCTCTCTCTCTCTCTCTCTCTCTCTCTCTCTCTCTCTCTCACTCTCTCTCTCTCTCTCTCACTCTCTCTCTCTCTCACTCTCTTTTTCCCTCATAGTAGAGTCGATAACTACATCGACCTCTCCCAATTGTTCCAGTTTTTGTCACATCTGTTTGGAGCCTCGACACGACCTCTAAACAGGTGTTACTTTTTCACAAACTGTTTTCATCTTGGTGTAATCAGCAGTTGAAATGTTGCTGATCATAACAAAAACCTGACTAAATTTTTTCAACTTGGGGTAAAACCATGGGTGTCAAAAGTTAGCTCTAGGTCCCCTGAGTAACCATCCGGAGACTCTAAGAGATATTTCAAGCCGTTCTCCCGTAATCATTAATCCCGGTAGAGAAAAAAATACAATGCGGACGTACGTGAGCGCTGGCAGGCTGTTTACATGTTATTGTATGTCTCTCACTCTCTCTGTAAAAACCGCACGTGCGGTTGCGCCGCGCGAGATAACTCTTTCTGAAGGGGGAGAAAAGAGAGAGACGCACATTAACGTTATACATTAAAGTTGAGGTTGTAGGCAATTGCACGTACGTCCATACTCAAATATGTGCTCTACCGGGATTAATGATTACAGGAGAACGGCTTGAAATATCTCTTGGAGTCTCCGGATGGTTACTCAGGGGACCTAGAGCTAACTTTTGACACCCATGGTTTTACCCCAAGTTGAAAAAATTTAGTCAGGTTTTTGTTATGATCAACAACATTTCAACTGCTGATTACACCAAGATGAAAACAGTTTGTGAAAAAGTAACACCTGTTTAGAGGTCGTGTCGAGGCTCCAAACTGATGTGACAAAAACTGGAACAATTGGGAGAGGTCGATGTAGTTATCGACTCTACTATCACTCACTCGCTCACTCAGAAGCTGTGCAACAGCCAACAACAACGTACACTGATTTACGCCATTATACACTCACCTGAATTATACTTGACCTAAACACACAGTGCACGCAGTATTAGACACACACAGAGTAATATATATTTTGTGTGGTTTACGAAATGTACACGAAAATGGCGAATTAGTCTGAAAACTTAACTATGGGTAAAAAAAAGTAGGAAACATTTAACTGGACGGCACACAGATTACTGTATAGATAGAGAAGAGAAGAAGCTTTTATAACGTTATACCAAACATATCTCCACGCGTTTAGTTTTAGTTAACGACTTATAATGACTCTTCGATGTCGCCAGATATATCCTTTAGTTTGTGTGTAACGACAAGAAGAAGAGGTTAACGAAGAAATCTTTAAACGAGCGACTGATTTGTAGCTGGTATAGTTTGGGTTGTACCGTCTCTACTGGCAGAGTGTGTACAATTATAGCACACAAACAACAGTATACAGAGATGCTGCTGCCAATAATCTGATCTGGATTTAGTGTCAGCCCCTGACACCAGGTTCAATTTTGTAACTGGTCCCTAGAACCAGTTACAAAATTGAAACCTGGTGTCAGTTTTTAGTGAAAACTGGTGTCAGTTTCTCTTTGGAGGGCTACTTTCAATGCAATTCACATCGTCACGTGATCGAAAATGTCGCTGTCCAGAGAAACTGGAGCGTCCAGCAAAACTGGAGCGTTATCTTACCTCCTAAGATAGGCATAAGATAGACAAATAGTAAATACTGATACCCGGCAGTGGGCACCGACTGAATCTGGTACATGCTTTGTTTGTGTGTGTTATAACTGAAACTCAAAAGTGAACAGAGATCAGTCTCTGTTACGGCAGTAGTTATAGTAGAGAACCATCTAGCAGGAAGTAAGAAACTGCCTAAAATAGCTCTGGGACTCTTGTAAGAGATGGATAGAGAGAGAGAGAGAGAGAGAGAAAGAGATGGAGAGAGAGAGATATAGAGAGGCATGGAGAGATAGAAAGAGATATAGAGAGAGAGATAGAGAGAGATAGAGAGAGAGAGAGAGAGAGAGAGGGAGGGAGAGAGAGAGAGAGAGAGAGGGAGAGAGAGAGAGAGAGAGAGAGAGAGAGAGAGAGAGAGAGAGAGAGAGAGAGAGAGAGAGAGAGAGAGAGAGAGAGAGAGAGAGAGAGAGAGAGATAGAGAGATAGAGAGATAGAGAGAGATAGAGAGAGATAGAGAGAGATAGAGAGTATAAACAGCAGAGAATATGTGTCAGTGAGAGTTGGCTAGACTGTAATTCGCTCTTGCAGATATTATATAACCAACTCATAATTATGTTGACTCAGGAATCAGGGTGTATGAAATTGACTCGAGCGAGGGAGAGAAAGAGAGATCAAGAGAGACAGTCGATACAACGACAGATGTAGAGGAAGAGACAGATCTGTAGAGGAAGAGACAGAGAGTACTACTCCATTGTCTTAAGACAAGAACGAATGACGAATGTCCCTACAGGAATATACAATTACATGCAAGTCAGTTAGAATTCATAATTAAAATACATAATTTACGTTATCAATGAGACATCTGTGGTTTAATCCATTTTATAATTCTGCTGCACTACAAAAGTGATACAATTTTTTGGGGAATGGAACAAATTGGTACCAATTTGTCGAGTGTTGGATGTGGGCTTACCTTGTGTATATTCCCGGCTAGATCAATGGGTCCTTTGGCCGTTGCTTCCCAAAATTACCGTCCTTTTTAGGAAACAAATTGGTCGAATAAAAACACAGTTGTTTTCACAAACACACTGTTTTTATAGCAAAAGGGAACTCAACAGAATTTCTAAAAATAGACAGCCTCGTATACATACCTGCTAATCAATTACATTGGCCACTTCTTTTAGCTCCAACTTCCCTCTTTGAATGTTGTTCTCTCTCTCTCTCTCTCTCTCTCTCTCTCTCTCTCTCTCTCTCTCTCTCTCTCTCTCTCTCTCACTCTCTCTCTCTCTCTCTCTCTCTCTCTCTCTCTCTCTCTCTCTCTCTCTCTCTCCCCCACTCAGCTCTGAGAATGGGTGCTATATTTTTAGTACAAATTCGGTACCATTAGTAGTACTGGAATAAATTTTCGGATAATCAATATTCAATATTATAGGGGCCTGAAATTCCCCACTAGTAAAAGTAAAAGATTATTAATTTGTGACTGTGAGTGACTGTGCATTAAAACCACCCACCATATCTGATCTGATCTGATCTCGCACGCTTCTCTCAAAGATTGAAGCGCGGTCAGTCATCGTACTGACAGGGTTTCTTGGTGTTGTGCAGTTTATTAGCGCCTCGGACAGCTCGCGTAAGCTCACACCGGGCCTTCGGCCCGGTGTGAGAGCTGACAGGCAAGGAACATGTCAAGATCTCGCACGCTTCTCTCAAAGATTGAAGCGCGGCGAGGTCAGGCATCGCACTGACAGGGTTTCTTGGTGTTGTGCAGTTTGGTAGTGATCATACACCGCTTACCAATACCACCATTCTGTTTCAGATGTGTTTTCGAACGATCATCAACATCCCGGCAGTTCTTTGTTGAGTAACACTCAACAAGCAGTTCCAGTTATCCAAGGACCAAGTACCACTACCAGGGTAATTCTTGGGGCCCCAATTCTTGTTGAGTGAATGAGTGGGGGAGGAGCAAAGGAATTCAATAATGTATGTGCTGTGATTAGGACTATGGGATAACGAACTAAGATATGGTTGAATTCTAATTCTGAAGCTGGAGTTATTATTTTAATTTTTTTAATTTTTGAAGTTGCAGCTGCAGATTTGTAATTTAAACTTAAAGACTAGTTTCATCGTTATTATTATTAACAATAACTAAACAATTTTGTTTTCTTACATTCACAATTACTGTCCCCTGTTTAATGACAATTATGCAGGCTGCTTCAGCTTGGGGACAATCTGTCTTAGCGCCAGTCAGATGGGGTCGCGGCGCGAATATTTTCAATATTAACATGCGCGCCGCAGTACAGCTATGCAACGCGCATCAGAGCAAAGCAAATAATAAAAACTTGTGTCTCTCAAATTTTAAAAGTGGACCAAAGGTTTTTTAGTTTTTCAAATTATCGCCTTGGAATGCGCTGCAGCCCCCTCATGCGCGCACCCCCGCAACGAGGGGACTGAAGGGAATGCCGCGCGCGCGTTTGGCCTGAGCCCGGCTGGGTCGAAGATAACTTTGCGGTCGAAAAAACGGCGGTGCTTATAACTTTGGCTCCTGTAGTCCGTTTGACTTGATTCTTTCACCAGTTGTTAGATCTGACGATTATCTACCTTGCTGTTTTTGAGAGAAGTTAATTGGACTTAAGGAGGCTGAGCAATAGCCGTTGAAAGATGGGTTGTTTTCAAAAAGTGACGTCACAGATTCCTGCAGGGACACCTTTTTTAAAATTTCATTCAAATTTCTATTTTACCGCACTCGATTTTGCGGAGTTTGGTTCATATCTCCTGTTCCTGATAAGATAGAGACCTGAAACCGGTTGCATTTAAAAGCTCTTATCTTCCTCTTTCCAACGCTACCAAAACGATTTCTGTACCTTATCTGGAACCGGAGATATGATTGATTATGTATTCCCCCCCAGCGCGGTATTCCCTCCAGGCCCCTTATATTATATTAAAGTACTCCCCAAACTACTATGTCCCTCACTCGGGTTTTGTGAAATTTCCCACGGTCATAGCTCCACCCCCTGATGAGATAAAGACTTGAAATTTGTTTTGTAGGAAGAACTCCACATGATCTCCTCACAAAACAAATTTCAAGTCTCTATCTCATCAGGGGGTGGAGCTATGGCTGTCTAAAATCCGGTCGCGCGCAGCAAGGGACATAATAGTTTGGGAGGACCTTTATAAGGGGCCTGCAACGTATGCCAAATTATCGCCCTCTACCGAGGCTTGTGCCTTGTATCCCCTGGGCCCTACTCTTGGCCGTGGGCTCTGCGCCTACAACCCCGCCGTCCCACTGATCGAGGCTGCTGGCCCTGGACGCATACTGCAAAGGGGTCAGGGACATGCGTGTTGATGGGAGTATTTCAAATTTCAAATGTTAGGTGACTGTCAGCACCTGGGTTCGGAGAAATTTATTGACAATTTGAGTGTGGGTAAATTTCAAGGAAGATCAAAAAGAACCAGAGCCTCATTCAATCCCAAATTTTTGGAATACCACTGGAACATTTTGATTCGATTCAAAACAATGGTTTTCAAAGTAAAACGCAGAGCTTACTCACGAGGAAAAGCAACTCATTTACAACAACAAATTACTTAAAACAAGAAATCGGCTGTATTCACTCCCCAATCGGCTCTCTTATCGTGAAAGAAATAACAACTTTCCAAGGATGAATTCATCTTGAGTAAAGTGTAAACCGGCTGATAGTTGTTAATGTTCCGAATATAAAACTCATTTGCATCACCGAACTTGTTCTTATTCTTGTTCACCTCATCCAGGAAAAAGTTGGCCAAGTACTGCATGAAGGAGATTGCATTTTTTGAGTGAGGAATGGCAACATAGGGAGACCATTCAAAGGCACTTTTCTCGGGGTGGAACTGCGATGCGTAGATCGGCAAGGTTTTGTGTTCCACAAGTGCTATGTATTCTTTTCCATGGGCGTCCCAGTTGGTTGCAAGGAGATTAAACGACTTGGTCAGAGGTCCCTTTTCGTCGGTGATCAGATTAGGATTAAAGCAAAATCCATGCGAATTTGCGACCACGTTTTCAGTCTGTATCTTCTGGTAAAGGAGGCTGTCCATATCCTTGAGCATTCGAGAATCTGAGGCACCCTGTTGGAAGATTTGTAGTTTAGTGCGACGAAAAAAAAGTACCACAGTTCTAAAGAAACACTCGAGAACAGGCGTTCAGCTTTGATTATAACTTACATCGGAGAGTGTTATGTTGTTTGCCATGTGAGCTGAACAGTTGAAACGACTTTCTGTTTGGTTGGCCTCCGCATAAAGAATCGCCTCAAATCCTGAAAAAATGAAAACTAGGTTTTATCTGGGAGTTGGGACCCTCTTCTTTCTAGATTATTAGAAAAAGCGATCTCAGGAGATAAGCTTTCTGATATCAAGATATACCTAGACACGTTCCCCACACAGGAAAGTACATTCCTTTTCCATTCTGGTCCTTGGCCCAGTCGTAGATGAATTTGGAAGCTTTGTAGAATTGTGAGTTCGGGAAAATCTAGATAAGAAGGAAATGCTCTCGTCATTGTTAAAAGTTGTGTTAATCAAAACAGAAAAATAGAGTATCGTTAATGGTCTTTATAATCTCTTACCTGTGCACCTCCATGGTAATAAGAACTCCGTTAAGGTTGTGAAGGGTCTGGTTCAGTTCAGAAGCGTCAGAAGAATCAAATACGGGGATAACCTGAGCACCTGTAAATATTTGGATGTAGAGTTATTTATTATCAGAGTTATTATTATCAGAAAAACGAGCTTAGTTCAGTAATTAGAGTTGGTGATGACATCCCCTATTATAATGTAGAGATTTGTTTAAGAGTCAGTGATTTGTTACATGCACGATGATTGCATCAAGCATGCAACAGCATATATTGACGTGCGTTACACACAAAATCCTTCGTTCACCACCTTACCTGCTGCTTCAAGGTATTTTACGTATGACGCTGCAATGTACGAATGCCCATATTTGGTCATTCCTCCGTTTGTCTTCTGTGTCAGGATCCCCACAACTTTTCCAAGGACCTTGTCGGGTAGGGGTGACCTTTCCACTCTCGTTGGGGCCGCCGAGATGGCAGACACAACAGCAACTAGAAACACCAACAGCAACATATTTCTATGAATTGGAAAATGGTTTGTTTTTTATAGCTTTTATTGAACAGATCACAGATGGGAGAATACCAGCAATAGTTTGCTAATCGATTTCATATAGTTTACACAAAAGTGAAAAGAGACTAAGGATAAAAATCGTCAAATAAAACCGCCTCTCTCCTTCCACAATAGGTAATTCGAAAATTATCGATTTCTGTAACAAGAGAAATCGAAGTGATCTGAAATAAACTAATTTTCCCACAATATAGAGGGTAAGGATAAGACATCGTCAAACAAAACCACCTCTCACACAATGGTTCGACTCCAGCAACGAGGGGGGGGGGGTGTCAGTTTTCACTGATAAAATATATTTGATGCGGCTGTTATTATATATGTTTACGGCAGGCTGCATGTGTTTATAGTCACGTACATCTGGCGAGGTTTTGTGGTACTAACATCCCCGAACACAATGAATTGTACTCACAGGAAAATACAAATAACTTTCACCTAGATACCTAAAACCTCTCTCCATGATTTATTATAGCGTATGTCAGTATTTTTTGACCACAGAGCGGACACGGGCAAGAATGGGGGTGTCCACACAGAGATAGCATGGCATCCTGCCATGGCGGTACTGGCAGTGGCAGTGAAACAAGATGTGGTGGAGACTGGGGAGGTTCAGGGAATCGTCAATGTCTTTCATGATGAGGTGAGATTGTGAGAACCATGGTATTTTTAGGGTGCTGGGGGAGTAGGGGAATTAGGGCGAAAAAGGGCCAGGGGACAGGGGTACTGGGGGAATTAGGGGATTGATTTGATGGCCGGGTTCAATACTTCAATCACATCCAGTTGACATTATCAGTTCCCCACATGTATAATTCCTCACCGTGTTATCTAGGGCGATCCTCTTGAGGATGTGAATATTCGGAAGAACTGTTCTCCCACGGTGATATCCTGGCACCCAACTAGGTATGTACGAAGTACAAGGTACTTGTTCGACCCTCTCTCACCGTTATAAACTGTAAAGGAGTAGAGGGTTTAGAGTTAGAAAATTGTACACCACAATAGTAAAACCTGAAAAAATAATGCCATGTGGCCTGCTATGTTTCCCAGATATTTGATCTTGTTCAGTATATTTGTTATATTATCCTAACATCCAGGTACATTTTGGCGGTTGGTTGGGAGAATGGTGACATAACGATATGGAACGAACAGGATCACGAGGCGAACAGTACGTGTGATACACACAAGGCTCCTGTAACAGTGCTTCAATGGAGCAGTAATGGATCCCGCCTGATATCTGGTGATGAGGTGAGTGCTTGTTGAGTTACCCATCAAGTAGCTGCAGTAGAGTTTAGACTCTGAAGAGTGATCAGCTTTGTTCATGCGTTCATTTTCATTTCTACTCGGGTATAGAGCGACCACTCTGCAGTTTTCTCCACTTACTAAGTAAACAACTTATTTTTCACTACTGCTCTAACTATCTATCCGTCCCACTATAGAGGGGTGTGCTGGTAGCGTGGCGATGTGACACACGGGGGCACCTGCATCAACTACAAAACTACCAGAAACGAAGCAGTTACACACACTGTATCTTCCGACCTACCGCTCAGGATCCCTTATACAAGTATGTGAATTATGAATCCCAACAGTCACCTCGATAAACCTTGCATTTATCCTTCCCCCGCGGAATCCGGTAAATCGAGGTTTATTTTCATCCGTTTTGTTGATCTAACATAGAAATGAACAGCCAGCCTTGTATCAAAGTTTTTAAATTTCTGGTAAATGCTTGCATTACTTGAGTGCACTGTTTCAGCAGTTATACAGCACTGGCAAGGGCTGCAGTTGAGGGAGATGAGAATGCACTGGATATGTTTGGGACGTGGAACAAGAGTAGGAATGCTCTTATAACGCAGGTGAGTCATGTTATCATGGCAACCAAACGCCAAAAATGGCAGCTTTGATGTCAGCACCTGTTTACGCGATTACTCCTGAAAACCAAACTTTTTGATCATTATATCGGTAAATTTATAAAAAAATATGTTTCAGCCAAATCAAATGTACAACAGCGAGTCACTAAGTTGTTACATTGGATCGGAAGATGGTATTATTTATCATGTGGACGACAAGCTAACTCTCAAGGTATTATCTCCCAATCGATCCTACATAGCAACGGTTGCTAGGTTACGGTTCCCATAGGGGGGGGGGGGGTGACACGTAACACTTTGTAACACTTTGTAACATGTGCAGAAAACTTTTTGTGCACGTTACATGTTACAAAGTGTTACAAAGTGTTACATAGTGTTACAAAGTGTTACATAGTGTTACAAAGTGTTACATAGTGTTACAAAGTGTCACAAAGTGTTACATAGTGTTACAAATTGTTACAAAGTGTTACATAGTGTCACAAAGTGTTACAAATTGTTACAAAGTGTTACAAATTGTTACAAAATATTTACAAACACGCAAGGATTTGTAGCGAAGAAAATTTTCAATCTTTGACCAAAAAATTGATTTCGGAAAAATTTTATTTCTTTTTCCAACAGAAACGTTGTATATCATCTTATTAAGTACAAAGAATCGATTACCAATGAAAAAAAGTCGATTGGGTCACAACTCACAGGTGACTCAGCACATTGGGGGCCTCTGAGAGGCACAATTTAGGTGCCGGCAGGCACCTCCGACCCGAAGAAAACAGAAAAAACGAAGAAAAAAAAATTTTTGCCCCTGCACCAAATCCAAAAAGCCGGCCCTATTTAGGTGCCGGCAGGCACCTCCGACCCGAAGAAAACAGAAAAAACGAAGAAAAAAAAATTTGCCCCTGCACCAAATCCAAAAAGTGACGGCCCTATTTAGGTGCCGGCAGGCACCTCCGACCCGAAGAAAACAGAAAAAACGAGAAAAAAAATTTTTTGCCCCTGCACCAAATCCAAAAAGCCGGCCCTATTTAGGTGCCGGCAGGCACCTCCGACCCGAAGAAAACAGAAAAAACGAAAAAAAAAATTTTTGCCCCTGCACCAAATCCAAAAAGTGACGGCCCTATTTAGGTGCCGGCAGGCACCTCCGACCCGAAGAAAACAGAAAAAACGAAAAAAAATTTTTGCCCCTGCACCAAATCCAAAAAGTGACGGCCCTATATATACAAAGAATAGAAGATTTTCTGGGGGGGGGGGGGGGGGGGGGGGGGCAAATTTCAGGCAGCGATTGCGGCCACATCGTTTGAGATATCGACCTGAAATTTTGTAGGCATGTTCTAGTAGTATAACTACGTGTCATAACGTGGCCGGATTTTTGATTTTTTAATTAATTAATTAATTATAAGCTATCAAAATTTGCCCCTGCACATTGCCCCTGTACATTTTGATTTTTTGCCCCTGCACGCGTGCCCCTGCACACGGTTTATCTTCCGTTCTGCTTGAAATATCGACTTGAAACTTTGTAGGAATGTTCTTCAATCATAAAAAATGATATTCGAAAAGTGGGAGTATTGAAAATTAATTAATTAATTAGTTATAGGCATGCAAAAATGGACTTTTTTAGGGCCCCCTGCACTTTTTTTGAAAATGTACAGGGGCAAATACCCCTGCACATTTTTTGCAATTTTGATATTCAAACTGTGGCCAAACCGTTTGTTTTTTCGAAATGAAACTTTGTATGCATGTTCTAGTAGTATAACTACGAGTCATAAAAAGGCTGGATTTCTTATTTTTAATTTAACTAATTAATTATAAGTAATTAAAATTTTGCCCCTGCACCATCTTTCCCCTGCACCGCTGATTTCGACCCCCTGCACATTTCCTGAACAAGGCAACTAAAAATGGTATATTTTCTGTTCTGCTATAAATAACGACCTAACATTTTGTAGTAATGTAGTTCATGCATATAGAAAGATCGACAAAAAGTGGGAATAGTCAAAATTAATTATCCAATTAATTATAAGCAATTAAAATTTTGCCCCTGCACATTTTGCCCCTGTACATTTGCGGCAAATGTTGCCCCTGCACATTTTCGGTAAATTTGATATTCGAACTGTGGCCACACCGTTTGATATTTCGAAATGAGACTTTGCATGCATGTTCTAGTGGTATAACTACGAGTCATAAAAGAGCCGGATTTCTGATTTTTTAATTAATTAATTAATTATAAGTAATTAAAACTTTTGCCCCTGCACAATTTTGTTTGCCCCTGCACAATTTTTGCAACTTTGATATTCAAACTGTGGCCAAACCGTTTGTTTTTTCGAAATGAAACTGTGTATGTATGTTCTAGTAGTATAACTACGAGTCATAACGGAGCCGGATTTTTGATTTTCTAATTAATAAATTAATAATAATCAATTAAAACTTTTGCCCCTGCACAGTTTTGGCAAATTTGATATTCAAACTTTGAGCCTTTGTGAAAGTTTCATCCAGTTGCTGGCGATAGACTCGATAGAGTTCGATTAATTTACCATGACAACGGAGTTGGTTACCATAGTAACCAGGGAATTCGTTGTAAAATAGTCCTTTCTTGCTATAAACTCGGCATTTAGATCAAATTTGAGCACCTCTAAAACAAATAAGAGCATTAACTTAATTAATGATTAATTAACGTGGTGAGATACAAAATTGATTTTATTCTACTCGCACTAATGCAAGGGCATTTCACAGTTTGGTGCCGTTATTTTTGTCTCTATTTTTAATAGGATTTTGGGATTAGACTGAAAGTATGGGATCATTTGAGAAGTAGTGAAGATTTAAAACATGTTAGCAACTTGCCGGTTCGACAAACTAAACCCCTATAATTCCAACTTCGGGTCGGACGAGGGGAAGCTTGCCTTTTGCGATCATATATACAAAGAATAGAAGATTTTCGGGGGGGGGGGGGGGGGGGGGCAAATTTCAGGCAGCGATTGCGGCCACATCGTTTGAGATATCGACCTGAAATTTTGTAGGCATGTTCTAGTAGTATAACTACGTGTCATAACGTGGCCGGATTTTTGATTTTTTAATTAATTAATTAATTATAAGCTATCAAAATTTGCCCCTGCACATTGCCCCTGTACATTTTGATTTTTTGCCCCTGCACGCGTGCCCCTGCACACGGTTTATCTTCCGTTCTGCTTGAAATATTGACTTGAAACTTTGTAGGAATGTTCTTCAATCATAAAAAATGATATTCGAAAAGTGGGAGTATTGAAAATTAATTAATTAATTAGTTATAGGCATGCAAAAATGGACTTTTTTAGGGCCCCCTGCACTTTTTTTGAAAATGTACAGGGGCAAATACCCCTGCACATTTTTTGCAATTTTGATATTCAAACTGTGGCCAAACCGTTTGTTTTTTCGAAATGAAACTTTGTATGCATGTTCTAGTAGTATAACTACGAGTCATAAAAAGGCTGGATTTCTTATTTTTAATTTAACTAATTAATTATAAGTAATTAAAATTTTGCCCCTGCACCATCTTTCCCCTGCACCGCTGATTTCGACCCCCTGCACATTTCCTGAACAAGGCAACTAAAAATGGTATATTTTCTGTTCTGCTATAAATAACGACCTAACATTTTGTAGTAATGTAGTTCATGCATATAGAAAGATCGACAAAAAGTGGGAATAGTCAAAATTAATTATCCAATTAATTATAAGCAATTAAAATTTTGCCCCTGCACATTTTGCCCCTGTACATTTGCGGCAAATGTTGCCCCTGCACATTTTCGGTAAATTTGATATTCGAACTGTGGCCACACCGTTTGATATTTCGAAATGAGACTTTGCATGCATGTTCTAGTGGTATAACTACGAGTCATAAAAGAGCCGGATTTCTGATTTTTTAATTAATTAATTAATTATAAGTAATTAAAACTTTTGCCCCTGCACAATTTTGTTTGCCCCTGCACAATTTTTGCAACTTTGATATTCAAACTGTGGCCAAACCGTTTGAATTTTTCGAAATGAAACTGTGTATGTATGTTCTAGTAGTATAAATACGAGTCATAACGGAGCCGGATTTTTGATTTTCTAATTAATTAATTAATAATAATCAATTAAAACTTTTGCCCCTGCACAGTTTTGGCAAATTTGATATTCAAACTTTGAGCCTTTGTGAAAGTTTCATCCAGTTGCTGGCGATAGACTCGATAGAGTTCGATTAATTTACTATGACATCGGTGTTGGTTACCATAGTAACCAGGGAATTCGTTGTAAAATAGTCCTTTCTTGCTATAAACTCGGCATTTAGATCAAATTTGAGCACCTCTAAAACAAATAAGAGCATTAACTTAATTAATGATTAATTAACGTGGTGAGATACAAAATTGATTTTATTCTACTCGCACTAATGCAAGGGCATTTCACAGTTTGGTGCCGTTATTTTTGTCTCTATTTTTAATAGGATTTTGGGATTAGACTGAAAGTATGGGATCATTTGAGAAGTAGTGAAGATTTAAAATATGTTAGCAACTTGCCGGTTCGACAAACTAAACCCCTATAATTCCAACTTCGGGTCGGACGAGGGGAAGCTTGCCTTTTGCGATCATATATACAAACGTAGGTCTTTTTTTCGGGGGGGGGGGGGGGGGCAAATTTCAGGCAGCGATTGTGGCCACATTTTTTGAGATATCGACCTGAAATTTTGTAGGCGTGTTCTAGTAGTATAACTACGTGTCATAACGTGGCCGGATTTTTGATTTTTTGCCTAATTAATTAATTATAGGTAATTAAAAAGTAGCCCCTGCACCGTGCCCCTGAGCATGGGGTGTTCTGTCCCCTGGGCATTGCCCCTGAGCCGAAATTATCTCCCGATCTGCTTGAAATATCGACTTGAAACTTTGTAGGAATGCTCTTCAAGCATAAAAAATGATCTACAAAAAGTTAGAATAGTCAAAATTAAGTAATCAATGAGTTATAGGCATGCAAAAATGGACATTTCTGGTGCCCCTGAATTTTGCCCCCGAGCATTTGAAAAAACTGCCCCTGGGCAATTTTAAAATTCAAACTTGTGGCCACACTGTTTGACATATCGATCTAAAACTTTGTAGGCATGTTCTAGTGGTATAACTAAGAGTCACCACGGAGCCTGATTTTTGATTTTTTACTTAATTAATTAATTATAAGCAATTAAAATTTTAAAATTGCCCTCGCACTAACAAAAGTGGCCCAGGGGCACCTGAGCCGCAATTATCTCCCGATCTGCTTGAAATATCGACTTGAAACTTTGTAGGAATGCTCTTCAAGCATATAGAAAGGTCTACAAAAGGTGGGAATATTCAAAATTAATTATCCAATTAATTATAAGCAATTAAAAAATGGACATTTTTATGGTGCCCCTGAGCATTGCCCCTGAGCATTTGAAAATATTTTCCGTTCTGCTATAAATAACGGCCTAAAATTTTGCAGTAATGTAGTTCAAGCATATAGAAAGGTCTACAAAAAGTGGGAATATTCAAAATTGACTTATCAAATTAATTATAAGCAATTAAAAAATGTGCAGTGGCAGTGCAGGGGCAAAAAAATAAAGCATATATGGCGGGAAAATATTTTGGCGGGAAACCGAAAAAGCCCAATAAGCCAAGAACGGGGTGGGGCCAAGGTCTGGCCCACTAGCTTTTGATCACCTCATCGAGCCCGATCGAACGCGACCAATGTCGACCTCCCACGACGACCTAAACCCCTAATCCCACGTGGTGCCAGCCAACCGCCAGCCAAACGAAAAAATCTAGTGATCCTCTATCAGCTGGTATCAAAATCTAAGCTCTAAGTGACCAGGAACTGGCATTATTAGTGCTAATTGGCGATAACGTCATAAATCACATAATTACGACTAATTAGTGAACCGGGGGTGGTAGAGACCTGTGGGATGGTACTTTGGACTTTTTATAGAGTCCCTAATCATATCAGAAAGTCAAATTTAAAATTCCAGACCCAACTTCCCACAACCGACCCTACTATAATAAACAGGCCGCCGCGCATCAAAAAATATTTTAACAGCCTGAAGGTTGCTGTTTCGACGAATCTCCCAACTTCGGGTCGGACGAGGGGAAGCTTGCCTTTTGCGATCTATATACAAACGTAGGTCTTTTTTTCGGGGGGGGGGGGGCAAATTTCAGGCAGCGATTGTGGCCACATTTTTTGAGATATCGACCTGAAATTTTGTAGGCGTGTTCTAGTAGTATAACTACGTGTCATAACGTGGCCGGAT
The DNA here is from genome assembly GCA_020137815.1 of Hormiphora californensis. Taxonomy (NCBI): domain Eukaryota; kingdom Metazoa; phylum Ctenophora; class Tentaculata; order Cydippida; family Pleurobrachiidae; genus Hormiphora; species Hormiphora californensis. The sequence goes on along the minus strand of CM035355.1, from coordinate 3,517,524 downwards.
TTTTGATTTTTTGCCTAATTAATTAATTATAGGTAATTAAAAAGTAGCCCCTGCACCGTGCCCCTGAGCATGGCGTGTTCTGTCCCCTGGGCATTGCCCCTGAGCCGAAATTATCTCCCGATCTGCTTGAAATATCGACTTGAAACTTTCTAGGAATGCTCTTCAAGCATAAAAAATGATCTACAAAAAGTTAGAATAGTCAAAATTAAGTAATCAATGAGTTATAGGCATGCAAAAATGGACATTTCTGGTGCCCCTGAATTTTGCCCCCAAGCATTTGAAAAAACTGCCCCTGGGCAATTTTAAAATTCAAATTGTGGCCACACTGTTTGACATATCGATCTAAAACTTTGTAGGCATGTTCTAGTTGTATAACTAAGAGTCACCACGGAGCCTGATTTTTGATTTTTTACTTAATTAATTAATTATAAGCAATTAAAATTTTAAAATTGCCCCCGCACTAACAAAAGTGGCCCAGGGGCACCTGAGTCGCAATTATCTCCCGATCTGCTTGAAATATCGACTTGAAACTTTGTAGGAATGCTCTTCAAGCATATAGAAAGGTCTACAAAAGGTGGGAATATTCAAAATTAAGTAATCAATGAGTTATAAGCAATTAAAAAATGGACATTTTTATGGTGCCCCTGAGCATTGCCCCTGAGCATTTGAAAATATTTTCCGTTCTGCTATAAATATCGACTTGAAACTTTGTAGGAATGCTCTTCAAGCATATAGAAAGGTCTACAAAAAGTGGGAATATTCAAAATTAACTATCCAATTAATTATAAGCAATTAAAAAAATGTGCAGTGGCAGTGCAGGGGCAAAAAATAAAGCATATATATGGCGGGAAAATATTTTGGCGGGAAACCGAAAAAGCCCAATAAGCCAAGAACGGGGTGGGGCCAAGGTCTGGCCCACTTGCTTTTGATCACCTCATCGAGCCCGATCGAACGCGACCAATGTCGACCTCCCACGACGACCTAAACCCCTAATCCCACGTGGTGCCAGCCAACCGCCAGCCAAACGGAAAAATCTAGTGATCCTCTATCAGCTGGTATCAAAATCTAAGCTCTAAGTGACCAGGAACTGGCATTATTAGTGCTAATTGGCGATAACGTCATAAATCACATAATTACGACTAATTAGTGAACCGGGGGTGGTAGAGACCTGTGGGATGGTACTTTGGACTTTTTATAGAGTCCCTAATCATATCAGAAAGTCAAATTTAAAATTCCAGACCCAACTTCCCACAACCGACCCTACTATAATAAACAGGCCGCCGCGCATCAAAAAATATTTTAACAGCCTGAAGGTTGCTGTTTCGACGAATCTCCCAACTTCGGGTCGGACGAGGGGAAGCTTGCCTTTTGCGATCATATATACAAACGTAGGTCTTTTTTTCGGGGGGGGGGGGGGGGGGCAAATTTCAGGCAGCGATTGTGGCCACATTTTTTGAGATATCGACCTGAAATTTTGTAGGCGTGTTCTAGTAGTATAACTACGTGTCATAACGTGGCCGGATTTTTGATTTTTTGCCTAATTAATTAATTATAGGTAATTAAAAAGTAGCCCCTGCACCGTGCCCCTGAGCATGGCGTGTTCTGTCCCCTGGGCATTGCCCCTGAGCCGAAATTATCTCCCGATCTGCTTGAAATATCGACTTGAAACTTTGTAGGAATGCTCTTCAAGCATAAAAAATGATCTACAAAAAGTTAGAATAGTCAAAATTAAGTAATCAATGAGTTATAGGCATGCAAAAATGGACATTTCTGGTGCCCCTGAATTTTGCCCCCGAGCATTTGAAAAAACTGCCCCTGGGCAATTTTAAAATTCAAATTGTGGCCACACTGTTTGACATATCGATCTAAAACTTTGTAGGCATGTTCTAGTGGTATAACTAAGAGTCACCACGGAGCCTTATTTTTGATTTTTTACTTAATTAATTAATTATAAGCAATTAAAATTTTAAAATTGCCCTCGCACTAACAAAAGTGGCCCAGGGGCACCTGAGCCGCAATTATCTCCCGATCTTCTTGAAATATCGACTTGAAACTTTGTAGGAATGCTCTTCAAGCATATAGAAAGGTCTACAAAAGGTGGGACTATTCAAAATTAATTATCCAATTGATTATAAGCAATTAAAAAATGGACATTTTTCTGGTGCCCCTGAGCATTGCCCCTGAGCATTTGAAAATATTTTCCGTTCTGCTATAAATAACGGCCTAAAATTTTGCAGTAATGTAGTTCAAGCATATAGAAAGGTCTACAAAAAGTGGGAATATTCAAAATTGATTATCAAATTAATTATAAGCAATTAAAAAAATGTGCAGTGGCAGTGCAGGGGCAAAAAAATAAAGCATATATATGGCGGGAAAATATTTTGGCGGGAAACCGAAAAATCCCAATAAGCCAAGAACGGGGTGGGGCCAAGGTCTGGCCCACTAGCTTTTGATCACCTCATCGAGCCCGATCGAACGCGAATAATGTCGACCTCCCACGACGACCTAAACCCGTAATCCCACGTGGTGCCAGCCAACCGCGCCAGCCAAACGGAAAAATCTAGTGATCCTCTATCAGCTGGTATCAAAATCTAAGCTCAAAGTGACCAGGAACTGGTATTATTAGTGCTAATTGGCGATAACGTCATAAATCACATAATTACGACTAATTAGTGAACCGGGGGTGGTAGAGACCTGTGGGATGGTACTTTGGACTTTTTATAGAGTCCCTAATCATATCAAATTTAAAATTCCAGACCCAACTTCCCACAACCGACCCTACTATAATAAACAGGCCGCCGCGCATCAAAAAATATTTTAACAGCCTGAAGGTTGCTGTTTCGACGAATCTCCCAACTTCGGGTCGGACGAGGGGAAGCTTGCCTTTTGCGATCATATATACAAACGTAGGTCTTTTTTTCGGGGGGGGGGGGGGCAAATTTCAGGCAGCGATTGTGGCCACATTTTTTGAGATATCGACCTGAAATTTTGTAGGCGTGTTCTAGTAGTATAACTACGTGTCATAACGTGGCCGGATTTTTGATTTTTTGCCTAATTAATTAATTATAGGTAATTAAAAAGTAGCCCCTGCACCGTGCCCCTGAGCATGGGGTGTTCTGTCCCCTGGGCATTGCCCCTGAGCCGAAATTATCTCCCGATCTGCTTGAAATATCGACTTGAAACTTTCTAGGAATGCTCTTCAAGCATAAAAAATGATCTACAAAAAGTTAGAATAGTCAAAATTAAGTAATCAATGAGTTATAGGCATGCAAAAATGGACATTTCTGCACAGTGGGTAACGATGGTCGTTTAGGAAAAAAAATCGATTTCGCTGCAAATTTGCTACCCAATAGAGAATTGTTAGGTCTAGCCAGTACAAAAAACCGCATCAAAAGATATTAAGATATGCCTATGTTATGAATAAAACAATATGCGCAAACTTAAATTCTGGCAATTAAATCAATTTTGGCAGTCAAATTTATCAATTTTCAGATTTTTTTCTTAAATTATATGTTTGTTATCTCTGACAAACTAGATGTTAACCATACTCATCATAATTTTGTCTTTTCAATGCTTTTTAGTATGTGGTAATTGGATTTTCCGTTCATAGGCGGTGAACATTTCTGTGCGCATAGTAAAATTACCCTATTTTTACGAAAATAAGAGTAAAAATAGTAGTGTCGTCGTCATACTTCGCAAAATTCAAGGGTTACACGTGTTAATATAGACCCTTCCGAGTATCCTGCAACAAAAATTATGTACCGCTATTCACCGCTACACTGCATTATTAATAAAACAAATGTTTTAGTTTTTATAAAAACTGGGTGCACAACAGCTAGAAATACAACTAATTTAGGGGATTATGTACTTTTTAAGGATCACTAGACATTTTTATGGCTTAAAAGTCTATTTAATATCAAACATTTATACTCAAGCTTCCCGAGTTTCATTTTTTGAAATAAAAAGACAATTTTTGGAATTTTCTATTAAAACACAAGGATTGTTTCTATTCCAGATTTGGTAAACAGGCCAATTTCACAGTAGATTTTTTTATGTTTGCTATACGACCATCAAGCGGCATAATTACCCACTGTGTTCTGGTGCCCCTGAATTTTGCCCCCGAGCATTTCATACTTTTAATATCACTCTAAAAACTTTACCGTTGTCTAAAGTTCATATTTTTCTTTACTAAATGGACTATTTCAGCCCTGATTTCCACAGTCGATGACATCGGAGGCTCAAAACATCCGCAAATTAGTAAAAAAGTGTATGTTTTAACCCTAGAAATGATTTAAAACTTTTAGATGTGTTCTAGAAAGACACCAAAGTCGTTCAAATTACTTATTCACCAACCGTCTTATATATATTTTGTAAATATTTTGTAACAATTTGTAACACTTTGTAACAATTTGTAACACTATGTAACACTTTGTGACACTTTGTAACACTATGTAACACTTTGTAACACTATGTAACACTTTGTAACACTATGTAACACTATGTAACATTTTGTAACACTATGTAAGACTTTGTAACACTATGTAACACTCTAGGGGGAGAATTCAGAACCTGGTATCGCTGTTTTCTCTGTGGCACTGATATTCTCGCCTTCCTCTCAAAATTTAATTTCTCTTTCCCCTCTCCAAAACTTTCCTCCCTCTTTTCCCCTATCAGCCCCTAGCCGCGTCACTGTTCGCCTGATGTGACATAACAATGCGGTCAATTGTATTAATGTAGAGATCTGTTCTCGAGGCAGCTGATCTTCTCCTTTCTCTTCCCTATCAGCTCGCCCAGTACATATCTAATGAGGGAACCAGCCCTATGACACACCCTCAAACCAGGTGCCAAAGTGCTGAGCCCTAGTTGTGAGATGAAACAAAGACAAATTTAAATATTTGTAACAAAAGACAAATTTAAAGATTTGTAACCTTGAATATGAGTGATGCCAGCTCTTACCCCCAGCCCCCTGTCAGCTCTTTGACAGGCCCCAGAATACAGCAGATACCAGAGTACTGCGACGGGTGAACCTCCTAAAAAACCGAGTAGGGGCATGGTGCTCCTGCGGAAGCGCTGCCAAAATTAGGAATCCTGACACAGGATAACTATCAATATGGCAATCGAGATATACACAGATGGATCAAAAATTGAAAAAGATGATTCGTCAAAGACAGGGGCAGGAGTGGTCATGTACCAGGATGGAAACGAACTCGAACTACAAGCTCCACTAGCCCCTATAAAGTATAAACGCAATCAACCAAGCAGAAATGCATGCAATCAACATAACTGCGAAAAAATTATATGATCTAAATACGACAGGGCAAAAAATCAGAATACACACTGACTCAGAAACCACCCTGACAAGGCTAACAAGAGGTTACTGCAACTCAAAGCAGCTATCAGAAACAATACGCAACCTACGAGCCCTCCAAAACACAAATGAAATCGAAATAGTAAAAGTAAAGGCTCATGCCAACATACCTGGGAACGAACGAGCAGACAAACTAGCGAAAGAAGCAACAGAAGACAGTGCTAGCACAAAAAACTTCCTCAACTGGACCAAAACTCAGATAAACAAGTGCCTGGCTGACTACTGCAAAACAGTGGCAGAAACAAAGCTAAAAGAGAAAAACTACAACAAATTTACCACTGCGATAATGACAAAGATAGACAAAGACTACCGGAAAATATGGTTCACAGATAAGATCACAATGAGAAACGTCACACTGGCAATCTCAGGACAAAACAACTTGAACTCCTCCTTAGCACACAGAGATCCAAGAGAGAATCCGAACTGCCCTCTATGCAACCAAAAACAGAACTCGGAACATGTCCTAATAACATGCCCAGATCTAGATCACCTCAGATACACACTGGGCTACCAAAACATAAAACAAAACATCTACGACAAAGACCAGAAAATCGACCTAGGCAAACTAACTGCACTGATAAAGAAATCTGGTCTCTTCAAATAAACTCTGCCTAATCAAAACCGGCCCCCCACCCCAGGCAGATAGTATAATCCGGAGAGTTGGGCCGCCCAGACATTAAAATGTAGAAGGGTGGTACAAAACGAGCTCGAAAGAGCATCCCAATGGTTGCCACCTTAGGCTGACAGGCTATGGAGCACCCCTTGAGGGAGAGTGCCGCTTCACTAGACTGCGTATTAGAAGCACTACAAACCGGGCCGATTAGGTACATAGAGTACCAATCGGTGGTCCGAGCCACCACTCTGGTCCTGAAGCAGGATTCTGGCCTTAAATGGCAAGTGCTGGTAGAAGAAATGACGTTTCTCATCTTCGTGTGGGCAGAGAAGCCGCGTCATCGCTCGGCAATATACCTACTTCTGGGGGAACCCAGTAACGTAAGACTGGTGGAAATACACTGGTGCTCTCAGCTGTGTGACTAACTGGATTAGTAACCGGCAAACTTAATAAAAGCGGACCGAATGTGAAGCTAGCCTTTCCCTCGAAGGGGATCCTCCATTGAGGGTCCCTAGACAGGACTGACTAGTGGAACTACTGAGCAACTCTTTGTGTGGGGTGCTCGGGAGGAACGCCAGAATTTTGATTCGCCGGGAGCTGGCCCCGTAAGACACCAGCAAAGTGGGAGGAAGTACGGGAGGTTCAAACACACACACAACACACACTATGTAACACTTTGTAACACTATGTAACACTTTGTAACACTTTGTAACACTATGTAACACTTTGTAACACTATGTAACACTTTGTAACATGTGCAGAAAACTTTTTGTGCACGTTACATGTTACAAAGTGTTACGTGTCACCCCCCCCCCTCCCATAGCAACGGAATTCTTACTATCAATTTCCTTCAGGAATGTGCAACAGCAGATTCGATGATCAAGTCGATGTTGCTTTACGAGGCGAAGAACATCCTTGTAATTGTAACCACCACTATGATGCTTGTGCAGTACACGTGTGCCCCTGATGGGTCTCTCACTGAAATTCTCAAGGTAAGTGTCTCACCGCTGAATGGACATTGTTATATTGGTAGCTCCCCATTTGAAGGAAGCGCCTGCTCTGTAAACTAGCTCAGATTCAATAACCCATATAATAATTACCCCTCTTGTCAGGTGAAACTGTCTGGTAAATCTGCCATTACGAGTGTGGTTTGGGTGGGTCCTGGTCTCATGGCAACGGTTGCTGGGGAGGATGTGGTGAGAGTGTGGGATCTAGATAAAGATAACAACTTCTCTCTGGGTGGCGCCCTCGATATGATCAACTGCTTGAGTTACAGCAAGACCAAACGAATGCTTGCAGGTGGGTAGAATTCATTTCATGTCATAGTTTGATCACTGGCTGTGGACCAGACGTGTAGTTTGATATTGAAATTGGCTAATTGTGCGCTAATTTTTAACCTCATTACCAATTTTATCTGTTAAATGTTACCAAATCTATATTTTATCAGGTGGTATGGTGAATGGTAAGATTGCCATGTGGCAGCACCGACCTGGCCAGTACAGTTTAGAACACTGGACATTCCTGCCCACCATTGACCTATCAGACAGCTTCATACAGATACAGTGGAGTCCAGTTCATCCCCTGCTGGCAGCTAACAATATCTGTGAAGTTGTTATCCTGAATGAACAACCTATCAGCACCAGCATTAGTGTCAAGGTATAATGGGGGATGATCGAAACGGGATGTTTTGTTTACTCAAAGATGAGTTCTACTATGAATTGTTACAAAAGTCCAATGATCCAATTACAAAAATCCATTCCTTGACCCCCCCCCTTTTTTATTTTAGAGTGCTGTGGTCCAGGTTGGACCTTACCACGTACAACTCGAGACCCTTGATCCACCAACAATACTGCCCATCCGTTCCGACATTCACATACGCGGTGAGAATTGAGCTTCCAAGAGGCTCAATCCCCTAAAATATTCACAGTACACTTGTTACTATATCTCATCTCAGGATGGGTGTTTGTTTGTTTAGATAAGGGGTGAGACAATTAATTCTAGAGTTCAGAACTAACAATCCGTCCCTATCACCTAGGTGTGTGTAACACTGAGAGTCACGTGGTGGTGTGGAACACTAAAAAGGTTGTGGTGTACGAAGTAAATGAGGAGAAGAACTTTGCTCGCCCATCCGGTACGGAGATGGGACTAAATATTTCCCAAAATTTAATAATTTCCAACCTTGTGTTTCCGATGGCCTTACTATACTTCCATATGGAGGGCTCTGATTTAGCCCACCCTGGGATACTTGACCCCATGCTTATGTTCCCATCTCTCTCGCAGGAACGTTTGATATTACTGAACCTCCTCTAATTGCTATTCACGACCAAACCCTATACACTGCGGAACTTAGTTCCATCACCGCTAGAAACTTCCAGGTACATAGTGGAACGGGCGGTGAAAGTTTCTCTACCTGGCGGCGCTTTCCCGATATATGAACACACTGTTTGAGAATGAAAACGGGGTCAGACAGAAATTTCTATTATCCATTCTTGTTACGTTTACTTTCCCAAGTTCAGCAATCCCCCAACCACCATCCTACCAGGGCACAGTGAAACAAACGATGGTACTGAGTGAGAACGAGGGAATTCCAATTGATATTGATATCTGTGGGCATTACATGGTCGTTGCAACTAACACTGGTGTCATCAAGGGTTGGGATATCTCAAGAAGGTAGGTGGGAGCATAATAGTGTAGGGAACAAGAAATATCTTATCAGGCGATTATCTTGCCCGACGATTGGAGAGATCACAAAAGCGAGTAAAACATGTTTTTTTAGTTCTCAGATTTATACAATCGATTTCTATTTCATTTGCATAAGAATTATGTTAATTTTGTTCTTGACATTACTCTTTCTTCTCCAGGGAATCAAAACAGTACATATCTCCCAAGAATATCTGTGACTGTCTACCTGATACTAGCATTGTCTCCAAAGTTAAAGTCAACTGCAATGGAACTAAAGTTGCTATTCAACTGAAGAAGGTTCGCTGTTTGTTGTGTGCTAACTTATTGAAGGCCGTTATTCATTGTTCGATTGTGATGCTCACAATTTTTAGCCCACTCTCGCCATAGTTCCTTTATAGTTACTAGCAAAACCGGGGCGATCGTACCGATCGCTAATCGAGGAATCTGTTTCCATATTCTCTCTCTCTCTCTCTCTCTCTCTCTCTCTCTCTCTCTCTCTCTCTCTCTCTCTCTCTCTCTCTCTCTCTCTCTCTCTCTCCTCTCTCTCTCTCTCTCTCTCTTCTCTCTCTCTCTCTCTCTCCTCTCTCTCTCTCTCTCTCTCTCTCTCTCTCTCTCTCTCTCTCTTTCTCTCTCTGTTTCTATCTTTTTTTTCTCGCTGTCTCACTCTCTATCCCTCTGTCTATCTCACTGTCTATCTCACTGATTGTCTCTCCGTCTCTCTCTGTCTCGTTCTGCAGTCTGCGGCCTCTCTGTTTCACTGTCTCTCCTTCACTCTCTCTCTCTCTTATGATATATGTGATGTGATCCCTCTCTTTTTCCTCTCTCTTTCTCTCCCTTTTATGTATGTGAAGTGACCTCTTTAGTTCGCAAGCAGTTCTCTAGCACTTGTGATACGTGATACCTACGAATCACGTCGTCACACTGACGGATCACGTCGTCACAGTGACGGATCACGTCGTCACAGTGACGTATCACGTCGTCAGACTGACGATATGGTGTCACATTTCACATATAGTTAGATTTGTAACAGTAACCCCCAGCAAGTAACTGATTACCCACCCCCCCCCTCAGCCGGATAATGAAGCTGATTCTCGACTACTAATCTGGTATGTGGAACAAGATGTTCTTCTGGGATACGATTTCTCTGCCGGACAAACTATTCAACCCTTAAGTGATAGCGGCAGCGGTAAGAACATTTTATAACTTTACTTGAACTTCATCATCAACTATAGTTTTTACTCTTTTAGGAATCTTTTAGAACTCCATTTAAATCTAAAAACTGCATTATAAACTAGAATTATTGTGTGTCTATAGATTTCGATTATGAAGATTTAATCACTGGGAATTTTACAAAGAATAAGGGTGAGATTTATACCGTGCACAGCTTTGTTCGTGTGCATCTCAGACTGAGATTCGAACTGAGATTCTCAGTTCGTGGTTGGGTTCCAATCTCTCAGAACTTACAGTTTGAAAACTGCATCCTCCTGGACAAGTCTTGTGTATTGTATGTGGTGTCTTGTGGTGTTTTTATTGCCAGTACCGCATCGGGTATTTTACCGCAGAATGGCTGACTGCATATTCTTGTGTCCGTGAACTTCTGATTGGTAACAATCATTGCTCAGATAACAACTCAATCTCATCAGGTGTGGATGTACAGCGAGCTACGGAGGATTCTGTGACAATGAGGTTCCCTCGTGAGGTCCTCTGGGACCCCCTGGACCCCCGACTTCTGGTTAGTGCGATCACTGAGTAACCAGGGACCAATATTTTCCTCTTTTCCGAACAATTTGTTCTGCAATTCAGCTGTAGGAAAGGGCAACACTATCCTTTGTTAGCAAAATAACAAGGTCACAACTGTCCTTGTTATAGACAGTGCCTCCCCCCCCTTACTAGGTGGTCCAAGCTGCCCCAGTGCCGGGTGGTGACCAGCCCCAGAAGCCCCAATCCACCCCTGCATCTGCCGGGCTACTCATGGGGGGTAAGGGCCGCGGTGGAGATCAAACTGGAGGATCTGGTGGTTCTGAGGTTGATAAAGTGGTGTCACTATTTGCTACCAATGATAATGGGGTTCTACTTCACGATAGCTTCCCCATGGAACCTGCTTACAACAGTGAGCGAGCATGTGATGTTTTAGTGCTTTAGCCTGATATTTAGATTACATTTTGATTGATCAATTGACAATTCATAATTGACACAATTCATGATCGATTAAATTATAAATATAATGCTTGATCTTTTCAGAACTCCTTGGTGTGAGCGTCCCTTCTTTCTACTTTGTCTACAAGGTATGTATCACTAGCCGTTGTGTATTATATTTCACGCTCAAAACTCTTCATGATTGGTAATTGGGACGTGAAACTGCACAGCTCTCATTGCACTGTGTGTTCTATCTGACTCTTCATCTCTCTCTGTTTTAGCCGGAAGACAGCACTCAAAGAGCCGATGGCACCCTTGTTGATTCTGTTGAGGTACTTATTATATGATAGTTTTACAACAAAAATCAATATTCAATAACATTTTCTTCCTCGTCATGTTCTTGTTGTTCCTTGAATGCATCAATCATCATGCATGCCACATGTTTGTGTGTATCTTTTTGTACCTTCTTTGCTTCTTTATTAGCACACATGACATCAAAGTTGTGAGTTGTATCCCAATCTCCCTTCATTCCCTTAGGCGCGAAGCCCGGGGCTCAAAGAGATGGTCTCCCCAGTTACAATGCGCAACTTTGTTGGGCTAGAGAATGCAAACGCTGAGGTCAGAAAGGCCATGTTGGATTTTGCATATCACCTGACTATTGGAAACCTTGATGAGGCGTTCAAGGCAATCAAACTTATCAAGAGGTATGTTGCTTATTTCCTATCCTAGTAGGCATCAAATTGAACAGATAGATCACCAATTTTGTTGTTTCCCTACCTATTCTAAACATTATTACTTTAGGGTATTATACCGGGGGGGTGCCGGCCAATAATTAATGAGGATGAGGTCTTGTCCAGCGTTTTTCGAATTAATGAGGGCCCTCAAAAATCCTCAAAAATCCTCAATAATCCTCAATAATCCTCAACAATTATTTTATAGTTTTTACAAAAATTTTGACGATTACGCATACTATTGGGCATACACATTCCTTAATAGGAGTAAAACAGTTAGACAATTTTCCCAGATACCCTGGTGATGGCCCTAAAAACATCCTCAGAAGTCCTCAAAATGAGCCGAAATCGTCAATATAAATATGGGGTAAATTTGTGCTGCCTGTGCTGCCTCCACTCTGACGCGTGAGGCCCGGGTTCGATTCCCGACCGGGCCCGGGTGGGGACACTTTTTTTTTAAACTTTTGAAAACTTTATAAATTATTTCTAAAAATTTTCTAGACATTTATCTTACTAGGCAGCAAAATCGTTGATTTTTGGGACAAAGTTGGCAGCATATTTGACTGAAAATCGTATTCGGTATTTATCTAAAATTTTGAAAATCTGGGCACCGGGATCTTGTCAAGCATGTGAAGTTGATAACTTTGCTAAAAGAAAGCAGTGCTTCAAGTGTGGGAAGCCAAAGAGCACAGGCAAGAGCACTTGAATTGATAATCAGTGCATTTTATACCTCTAAAATATAATATATTATTGTTTTTTATCAGGCATTTGCTGTGTTTATGTTTAAATAGAACGAAAAGTTTTTGAGGATTTTTGAGGATTTTTGAGGGCTTGTCCAGCAAATAATAAATGAGGATTTTTGAGGTGACCTCAAAAATCCTCATAAATTCCGGCCGGAACCCCCCCATTATACCGGGGCAATTTGGTTAACTTTTTTCCCTACTCTATTCTAAAACATAACAAATATTCTCCTGCAGTGAGACTGTGTGGGAGAACATGGCTAAGATGTGTGTTAAAACAAGAAGGTTGGATGTGGCAGCGTTGTGCCTGGGACACATGGGACATGCCAGGGGTGCCAATGCCCTGAGGGACTCTGCCCATGAGCCCGAACTGAATGCTAGGGTCGCCATGCTCGCCCTACAACTTGGAATGCTGGTGAGTTTTCGATAAAATAGGTCACATGATATTATACTCAAACTATAGTTTCAAACTTTAGTTTCGCCTTCTTTTGCATTTTTTGAGTTTTTTAAAAGGTCAAAAATCCTGGCTAAGTATTTTTTGAAAATATAAAAATATAGTCTATAACATCAACAGAGCGGTAAAATGGATAAGAATAAGTCCGATTGACAGCACACACACGCTTCCATACGACTCAGGGAGTTTCTTGCCCCATTCACCATCCGTATCCGTATCTGGAAAATAATTGCATGTTAGATCAATATCTGATAAATAAGTGTGCTTCTGAATACAATTTGGTATTACGAAATAACCTCCCCACCCCGGCTTTTTAAGGAGGGGTAATCTTCGTTATTAAGTACACAAGGAACGATCAAACCTGATCTGACGAATGATTTTTCTACTCAGCGCTTACCATTTCCAAAGTCATATCCAGAGTCATTACCAGTACCATTACCATCGATTACAATGTGTCTATCACACCGAGCTGTTCGGGTCTCATCAACTATCTCGTAGGTCTCATTATTACTGTTGATGAGAGTCAAAAGATTAGCCGAGAAATTTCATTAAATTTCTCCTAGCCCTAACCGGTATGCCACCTCCATGAACAATCATGGCACTGTATTTTTATCCAATATTGGAAGATCTATGCTTACGTGGGGTCAAGGCACTGAAGAATATCCTGGTTATTGTTACAGCTATCACTACTGCACGTGTAAAAGTTGGAGAACTGGTCCCTATCAGCTCCCTTGCTGACCAACTTTCTCTTTATCTGTCTCTCATTCCAGTAACCAAAAGCAGACTTTCCAAGACAATCTCGGACCTGTATGAAACATGTTATATTCTGGTACTGTTGAAGGCTAAATTGTACACAAATTAGCGGGAATATTGTACACACTAATGTACACTACTAAAGGCCTGATCCGTGTACATTGTACACAAGGAAATCACCTACCTCTCCCTTCATCCCAGTTGAGGCGTTGACATACTGAATATTGTAGCACCTCTCATGGTCACACTCCTCCAATGTCGAGGCGCAATCTTCAACCGTACTGGGGGGGTTAGACGTGAAGGGTTAGAAGATATAGGACCGTTGAATGCATTTGGAAAAGGGTTTAAGAAGTTTAGGCAAAATATTTATAAGTTAAAAAAAACTAAATTAAGTTGAAAATCTATAATGAAACCTACTCAAGATTGACATCCCTCACTACTCCGAATGACTCCCCAAATCTCCGGCACCTTAGACAGGTGATACCACTATGGGCCACCAGGGGCAATAGGATAAACACCAACACTGACCATGACATACTTTCTAGGTTAGTTTGGGTGTCAAGTCATGTTTACTGCAGTTGAGTAACAACAAGTATCAAGAGAAGAAGGAAGAAGAATTAAAAACGTTCTGAAACTGTTGAAAAAATAAAACGAGCAGTACATTTTAAATAGAAAAGTTACTACAAAAAGGAGTTTGAAAACAAGAGAACTGGCGATATGCACTGACGGCTGGTGATCGGAACCTATAATTATAGTCGATCCTTCAGACAAAAGACTTGCCCAAACAGGGAAATTACGGCAGTGAAAGATCAGAGAGATGCTATATATTGCTGAAAGAGGGATCATTGTCTGAGTCTTAGCCAAAGAAAACAAAGACCTATAAACATTTAGAGTGAAGTACAATTTACCAAGATCTATACAGAGTGAATGAAGTACAAAACTACTAAGTGAATGAAGTACAAAGTACACAAACACATATTCCATTGAATGAAGAGCTCGCTTTGGATGAGTAACATTTGTAACACGTACGAGATGCATGCTAAGTTACACACGATGAAAGCATACATTCACACAACAAGCTACACTTTTATAATAGGGAGCAATGAAATAAAACGGGAGAGGTGAGAGAAAGAGAGATGAGAGTAATAATATTAATAAAGTTGAATCATTACTTTTCGTGAATCCTTGACATATATCTAACTGCACTAATCTGCACTATATCTAACTCCAATCTAACTGCTGAGCAGTACTGCAAAGCCAAAAGAGAAGAGAAAATCGAGGGGCGTTTCTCTGGATTCCATACTTAAAACAATCAGCAGCTGTAAATTGCAGCGGGATATAGCAAGGAAAGAATTTTATATACCTACAGGCGCTTATTAAAGTGTTAAAATATGTACAGCTTACATTTCAACACCCTGCATTATGTTCTATGATGAAAATATAATGCAAAAGAGATCCTAGCTTGTTAGATCATACAAAATCGACAAAACATTCCCACGGAATAATTCCATAATTAACAAGGAAGTGCAATTAACAAGCATATAATTCAGAGTTAGCGTGGTGTCAAACATATTATTCAGAAATGAATATCGACAAGTATGATAAGGAGGGCAATTGTTGTTGAGTAAGGGGTGACTCAATAAAGCTGACAATTGTACCTTTTGGCAAAACGCTAACGACAATTGACACTTGACAGCTCAAAACACAGCTGCTATAGAACTGAAGAAAGGAAGCCCTACTGTCGGAACTTCATATATAACAGGTGAGAGGTACCTACACACTCAGTGTATAAACTCTAGGACGCAGCGGTAGAGGGTATGAACTAGAAGAGAGGGGGAAATATAATATCATAGTATCATGGTGGCAGGGGGGGGGGGTAATCGAATATCACCATGTAGGGAATAATGATGCATTTAAATAGGGAGAGAAAGGAGAGATACATACAGAAACGAAGGGAAGAGAAACATGGAGTAACCAGTGGAAGGACAAATCCAAACGAGGGAAGGAATAGTGAGAGAGAATGACTGATTTCTACAGAAGGAGGACAGTACCAGTACCAGGAGTGTTATCGGATACCCCCAACATGACCTCCCCCACATGTCGATACCTCCTGACCAGTGTCTGAACTGATTACCACCCCGGCATTTAGTTCAACATATAACAGCAGCTAGTTCTAACTTCTAGCTCTAGTTGTTTCATTTAGAAGTCTGGCCAGTCTAGCCTTGTTAGCATAATTGTTGAAAGTTTTGTAGCAATTACCTTGGAAAGGAATCAGGAAATTAACTGTGGAGACACAAAACTTGCCAATATGATGCGAGTTGTAATGACAATAGACAAGGCCACACAGTGCTAGGTATAACGCTTTGCGATAGTAGGTACTTCTTGTAAAGTCGTAAATACTAAATAGGGCCGTTGAAAACCGAGAAGTTCCTGCATTTAGAAGACGGCCAGAGCAGAGGTTCGAAAGAACAGACTAGAAAAATGGCAGAAAGAGCAGTGAGAGATGTGTGAGAGAGAGAGAGAGAGAGAGACAGAGAGAGACAGAGAGAGAGAGAGAGAGAGAGAGAGAGAGAGAGAGAGAGAGAGAGAGAAAGAAAGAGAGGGAGAGAAAGAAAGAGAGGGAGAGAGAGAGTCGAGAGTAAGTGATGTTTAGAGAAATAGAGAGAGAGGGAGAGCTATCTCTCAACACCTGATTATCCTGACAGACACACTTCCATGTGTGATCCTGCTACAGAATGCTTTATATTATAGACATCATCACAAAGCTAAACTGCTGCAGAGTATGTTTTATTTGCATGGTTGAGAGCTGCAGTGTGGCTTTTCCTGGAATTATACCAACTAAGTTTCTAGGGGCGCCACTGGGGGTCCTCTGCCATGAATATTACAAACTGTATGTTACAATGTGGCAACAGAATCAGGAGTTATAGCGTAGTAGCAATTTAGCAGAGAGGACTGAGCATTAATATACACATTAATATACACGTGCAATGTTGTGGAGCTCACACCGGGCTCTTTGAGGGTTCGGCAGAGCAAGTGCAATGTACCCGAATGTAAGCAATAACATCTGAATTCTCGCCCAGAGTTCAGAGTTCAGAGAACAATTACACCAAGCAGATAATATCTTCATTGTTCCTCAGACCTAATTTCCTACTCAAATTTCCTTATGTTATTGTCCTCAGCAGATTATTAGGTCCTTGCTCTGTCACGTTAATACTATCAGGCCAATGCTTTAAAGAAATGAGAATAATATGACAGCGTTAATACAAATTCAAAGGAATCCCACTGAAACCCTTTCTCTTGAGCTAAATTTAAATGCAGGACCCACCCATTGGAATACACATTGGAATTTGGAAATATCTCATCCCAAGAAACACACCTCCCTATTATATGTTGACCAAAGTCAGCAGTGTGTATCATGATCACAGTTCAAGAAAACTAAACTGAATCTCTTCCATGTGTCGAGTTCATGAAAACTAAAACTAAATCTCCCCCACCTCTAGGAAGAAGCAGAGCAGCTGTACATTTCATGTGGGCGGTACGACCTGCTTAACAAGTTGTACCAAGCTAGTAACCAGTGGAGCAAGGCCATAGCTGTAGCGGAGCGACATGATAGAATCAACTTGAGGAGAACTTATTATAACTTTGCGGTCCACTGCGAGCTGAGTGGGGATATATCCGCTGCTATAAATGGGTAAGGATGAGATTGAGATCACAGAAAGTTTGCTCGGGATATGGATGATGTTATATTTCATGTTTGAATGGCAACCTTGTTAAGCAAGATCAAACAACTAGAAAAATAATAAAATTAATATAACTCTGTCACACCAACCTCTATTATATCAGGTACGAGAAGAGTGGTACACACAGGTTTGAGGTACCCCGAATGCTAAACGATAATCCTGACGAGCTCCAGGGTTATATCTCTAAAACAAAGGATGCAGAGCTGATCTCGTGGTGGGGTCAGTACCTGGAGAGTTGTGGAGATATCAATACTGCCCTACAGTTTTATGAGGTAAAGTAGATATAATAATGGTTTTGTATCTGATATTCATCTGTTCAAGCTCTTACACACAGAGATCCTCATTATTTCTGATTTACCTCACTTCCCTCAAGTTGCGGGCCTCATCTAAATCAAACTTCTTCTTCTTCACCCATCCCACACCCACAGTACCCACTTTGTTCACCCTTCTTCTTCTTCACCCATCCCCCACCCAGTACCAACTTTGTTCACCCTTCTTCTTCTTCACCCATCCCCCACCCAGTACCAACTTTGTCCACCCCTCACCCTTCCTCAGGCAGCCCGTGACACAATGTCCTTTGTGCGGCTATGGTGCTACATGGGCCGGTTCTCAGATGCTATCAACACATGTAACGAAACAGGGGACAGGGCCGCTTGTTTCCACCTCGCCCGGCAACTGGAAAATCATGAGAGGTTCGCGGAGGCAGTGTCGTTCTACGGGAAGGCCAAGGCGTACTCCAATGCTACCAGACTCTGTAGAGCTAATCAGATGGATAATGAACTCATTTCATATGCCATGTATAGGTGAGATTCTAGTGTCATGTCCCCATCCCCTTCACTAACTATCCTTATTATAATTCTGGCCAGTGGCTTCCTATGCTACTTCCCAACTACCATGCATGGTCATGAATACCCTCCTAACCTGACTTGCTCGACCTCTCACACCGGGTTATAACTACTCCTAACTACCTCTCCCCCCCCCCAGTAACGTGGATGACATGGTGCAATGTGCTGAGTACTACGAGCAGTCTGGTGACCACATGGAGCAGGCTATAATGCTCTACCACAAGGCAGGACATGTGGGGAGAGCACTAGAACTAGCATTCCAACACCACCAATATGCTGCACTTCAACATATCTCTAGTAACCTGGACAGCAGGTAACTTTTTTGCTCAGTAATCAGTATGTCTTGTTTTTCTTTCTAGACAGCAGGAAGGTTGGTTTTTTCCGCTTGATGAATCTCCAATTCACAATAACCTCACTCAACATTGATATATTCCTATCCCCACCTTTATAACAATGTTGAATGGTTCCCTTCCCTTGTTGACTCTCAACAACCTCCCCTCCAGTGTCGACCCAGAGACCCTACAAACCTGTGCACAGTACTTCCTCGAACACCAACAGTACAGTAAAGCAGTGGACCTGCTCGTTCTAGCTAAGAAGTACCTAGAGGCACTAGATATCTGCATTGATAGGCATATCTCTATTACTGAAGAGATGGCAGAACAAATGAGCCCTGGAGCTGACGTGGAACAGGAATACAAGTAAGTAGAGCTGGGAGAATAGAGAATAGGGAGAGCTGGTAGTAGCTTTATCAGTACCCTGACCTTCAGACTTCAGTCAGTCTGGCGAGTTGAAAAAAACAGCGAATCATGATCCAATCCCCGTATCAACTTCACTAATTCCCCACAGGAAAGTGTTATTTGAGCGTATTGGAGAGTGTTGTATGGTACAAGGAGCCTACCATCTAGCCACTAAGAAGTTTACTCAGGCGGGAAATAGGATCAAAGCAATGAGAGCCCTTCTCAAATCGGGAGACACCGAGAAAATAATTTTCTTTGCTGGCGTCTCACGACAAAAGGAGATCTATGTCATGGCTGCTAACTATCTACAGGTAAAATTTAGTTCGGAAGTTATTGGCCCCGACAGGTCACAGGCGAACCATAATAAAGCTGTTGAGTCAAAACTTACTTTGTGACATAACATGGCCACAGTTTATTCGCTACATGTTTGGAACGCGCGAAGGTTCACTTCTATCGCAAGCAGTAAATCCAGCGCTCAGTCGCTCCAAAAGTGCTTTAAAGTGCGCGCGCAATGTGTGTGTTTTGAACCGTCGTGACACAAAATCTGCACTTTTCAGAGACTTGATTGGAGGAAAGATCCAGAGATTATGAAAAATATTATTACTTTCTACACAAAGGGAAGGGCTCTTGATTCTCTGTCTGGTTTCTATGATGCATGTGCTCAGGTTTGTCTCGAAACTGTTAGTTGTCAAGGGTTACCATAAAAGAACACATGTTGTCAACATCGGTAGATCATCTAGCGACCTTGTTGAATTGTTTACACTGATATATAACTCCAGGTTGAGATTGATGAATACCAAAATTACGAGAAAGCTCTTGGGGCATTATCGGAGGCAATGAAATGCCTGACGAAGGCCAAAATGGCCGATGTAGGGACTCAGGAGGCGAAGATAAACTTCCTGAAGCGAAGAATACTGCTGGTGAAGAAGTTTGTCCAGGCTCGCAGGTTTGTTGTGAAAATAGATATCCCGTTACAGCTCAATTCAGCTCAATTAGTGAAGACTACTCTTAAAAAATTCAGTCTTGAGACTCTAAGTTTTACTTCTTAAAAAACTAAAAGCACGTACTATCCAGGACGTATGAGGAAGACCCGGAGGAGGCAATGAGACAGAGTCTCCTGCTGATGGATGAAGGGGATCTGGAGACAGGGATCCGGTCTGGGGATATTTATGGGTTCATGATCGAACACTATGCTAGTGTGTCAAACTTCCAGAAGGTAGAGACGGGGTTTTTTGTTGTCAAACTTTCATGTACAAAAGACCTTTTTCCAATCGACAGATTTCAATCATTGGGCCAAATGGCAAATATTTTGACAGCTGTAAGGACACCACATTAACACTCAACCCTATTTCAGGCGTACCACTTGGTTCAGGAGTTAAAGCAGCGTCTACCCACTGCCTCTCTGTCTTACTACATCAACAACTCTATTCTTGAGCAAATTAGGCAACACGTGAGTGCAGTAACGAAATGGGGTTTACCAAATATTTTACCAAGCAAAGGGCTATTGATCGCCTTGATCGACCCTCTGCCACCGCACATAACAAGCTACTGAAAGTCTAAATTGACAAAATACCAAATGAGCTGTCAAATTAAATGGATGGGACACTCAATCTAAAAAATTAACCCACTCCTTGTTTAGTGTGGTGGAGACGACCCAGCCCTGGGAGTTACCGACTCACCTGGAATTGACGAGGAAATAGAGGAGGATCTGCCCGAGGAGTTCGGGTACTGAGAAATCAGATTTGAACAAGGGGAAGGATTACATTGGACATTGTCTCAATCTGTTCAGTCGGAGTTGAGGGTTTGGCTGTCCGGTACAGCGAATCGTTATTGTGAGAATTGTACTGTATTGTAAGATGTAAAGGTGGGCCACGGATTGTTGGTCATGGTTAGCGAGGTGGTGCGTCAAAACGGTGATAGTTGTGAGAATAAAAATTATGGGAGCACTCTGGATCAATTCCTTGGTAACTTTTTCCATAATTTTTTGTCAAAAATTCGAAAATTCATTTTTCATTCCTTCATTCATTTCTCGTTCATTCATGATGTGAGCATCCTAATTTTCCATCATTATGCTATTTTTCTTTGGCTTGAATTTATCTTTACAATGAGCACCATGAAAATGAAATTGAAGCACCAGGTCACTCAGCAGTTGAGAAAATGTTCATGCATGATTTTGGCTCTGTTTGCGACTTTCAAACTGATGTATCACGGCTACCTTTCGTTCAATCTTATTAAAACTTTGGGAAAACATTGGATAAGCAAAGATCTTTGCTCACAAGAAAAATCAATGCCAAAGATCAAAGTTCATTTTTCATTTTTGTTAGTTCATTCCGTTCATTCAGGAACCAACATCCCTAAAGTGATGAAAAGGTTTGGGTTTTGTTTGGCCCATGTCCTGCAATGACAGAGAGGTGTAATAGCGTGTTTCCGGGCTAGTTTGTGGGTGTCCATGTGATCATGATGATATCTGACACCTTTTCTGAGCCATAATTAAGGGATTTCCTCAAATTCAAGCATGTAACTTGGTTTTTCATGATAATGAACTACATTAGCCGTAGTATTATGCACTATGCTGCAGGGACATCACACACACACATCACCCACACACATGATATTGATCAAGCCTGAACAACAGGTTATTGAATCAATCGACCGTTCAACGGTACGAGGTGCCATCACTTGATTCGTGCAGTTGATCCGAGGATCACGAATTCAATTAATATGTCGTGATTACTGTTTAATAGCCCAACTTTAATACGCCTAACTGGTTAGAAAGCAAGAACCCTGTTTAAATACAAGGATTGTTGCTGTTCGAGATATCCGATATAAAGATAGTGCTAATACATCAGTACTGTGGCAATATGATATGCGCCTAGATATATCGAATCCAGTGGATCGCTTGGTTACTTCCTTCGTTAAACAAGCATTGAAACTGGAGGGTTGGAGTAACTCATATACAGTGCAGCACATTAATGTGTTTGTATCTGATTTTTCGGAATGACCAGTTGGGCTATTACAGTTCGTCATATACATTTCCACCTAGAATTTCTTGCTCGCATTCTCTGTCAGAATCTGTATAACACGCACGTGAATTTGAGCCGCGGCGCGGCGCATCTGCACGTGCGGTTTTTCCAGAGAGAGTGAGAGACAATGGTATAACGTTAATGTGTGTCTCTCTCTTTAATCTCGCACGTGAATTTGAGCCGCGGCGCGGCGCATCTGCACGTGCGGTTCTTCCAGATAGAAATTCCAAACAGAAACTCCAGATAGAAATTCCAAATAGAAATGTGTATGACGCCGTGTAAAACAGTAATCACGACATATTAATTAACTTGGTTTTTCTGCGATTAGTACCGTGCAGCAATGTTATAAGATCTCATAACACCTCAAACATGATGATTTGCTCAATGAAATGAGTTGATTTATGATTGAAAAGATTAAAACCGATGTCAAATTGAACGAAACGAACAATTACATCATAAATCAACTCATTTCATTGAGCTAATCATCATTTTTGAGGTGTTATGAGATCTCATAACATTGCTGCACGGTACTAATCGCAGAAAAACCAAGTTACATGCTTGAATTTGAGAAAATCCCTTAATCATGGCTCAGAAAAGGTGTCAGATATCATCATGATCACACACACACCCACAAACTAGCCCGGAAACACGCTATTACACTTCTCTGTCATTGCAGGACATGGGCCAAACAAAACCCAAACCTTTTCATCACTTTAGGGATGTTGGTTCCTGAATGAACGGAATGAACTAACAAAAATGAAAAATGAACTTTGATCTTTGGCATTGATTTTTCTTGTGAGCAAAGATCTTTGCTTATCCAATGTTTTCCCAAAGTTTTAATAAGATTGAACGAAAGGTAGCCGTGATACATCAGTTTGAAAGTCGCAAACAGAGCCAAAATCATGCATGAACATTTTCTCAACTGCTGAGTGACCTGGTGCTTCAATTTCATTTTCATGGTGCTCATTGGAAAGATAAATTCAAGCCAAAGAAAAATAGCATAATGATGGAAAATTAGGATGCTCACATCATGAATGAACGAGAAATGAATGAAGGAATGAAAAATGAATTTTCGAATTTTTGACAAAAAATTATGGAAAAAGTTACCAAGGAATTGATCCAGAGTGCTCCCATAATTTTTATTCTCACAACTATCACCGTTTTGACGCACCACCTCGCTAACCATGACCAACAATCCGTGGCCCACCTTGTATAGTGTACACAGTGTGTAAATACGTGATAACTAATTTATGTTAACAAATTCAGGTGTCTTTTTTGCATTTTTGCTGTGTTTATGGTTGATTCACGTAGCACGCAAATTAATTAAGAATACGCTGCAGAAATCTTGAGCGCGCACGAAAATAAAGTGTGCGCGGCGCCGCGTTTCAAACTTTTCAACACTACTTTATATTTTATTAAACAAATTAATTTGAGTTTTAAAGTCGGATTTTTTGAAACTGTCACCCCCCCCTGAGTTTTCAAATTTCTTTAAATGACCATAAGTCCGGTTCCTGATGAGATAGAGACTTGAAATTTAGAGGTTATAAAGATCTTGCTAAGTTCTTCCGAACCTCCAAATTTCAAGTCTCTATCTTATCAGGAACCGGAGATATGACAAATTTGTTATTTCAGGGGGGTGACAGTTTCAAAAAATCCGACTTTAGGATAAAGCTGATGTAAAGTCGGATTTTTTGAAGTTGTCACCCCCCTTTTCGTGCGCGGAAAGTTTTTGTGCGTCACATCACATGTTAACGTGTGGTGTGCGCGTCAAAATTGATAAATTTCACATGCGCGGTCATTTTGGGGTGACAACTTCAAAAAATCCGACTTTAACAGCCCACGAGGGGCAGAAAGAAAATGGTAAATACTGATAATGAAGAAGAAGCAACTCCTCGGATTTACCTGGCAGCTCATCCTGGCAAACCGGCTACTGATATTGATAGGAGGAATGTCAACGACTGCCAAAGTGATACAGTATATTGGGTAAAAGACTTGTTGTCGGATTGTTCAGGGTTTGGATACAGTAACCCAGAGGCAGTGAGATATGGAACTGGTCCTCCACCAAGGTCTACCTGGGATGATTTAGAGGTTCCGTCTGCGAGCAAGCTTAATACGCTGTCGAAGAAAAAGCTTTTAGATTTTACTAAGAGGGCGTGTGGTATTTTTCTTGAACAGACATTTCCACTAATTGAAAAGTTGCGTGACAAGGGTTCTGAAAGTATGATGGTGAGAGAGTGCGAAAAGGAGCTCAGACAACATGGAAAGGAGCTAATTAAAGCTCAACGAGACCTGGTAGCAGCACAAGAGGAACTACTCAATATCCAGAGGCAGTTGCTTGAGAAGAGGGAGGTTGAGATTACAGCTGTGCAGTCAACGGCACAGCAAGAATTGAAGAGCTTCGCATCCGTTTTGGAGAAAGAATGTGCCTCGGCTCTGGCTCCAAGGAAGATTCAATCAGCGATTGTGGCAGCCTCTGAGGACCGTGGGTGCAACATCATCATCCATGGCCTGGAAGAGTCAATAAATAGTAGCGTAGAGCTTGAAACTCAAGTTGAGTCTCTTCTTGTTGAGCTAGGAGAAACTCAGAACGTGAAATCAGTGGAGCGCATGGGAAGGCAGTCTTTAACTGTCAGACCAGTGAAAGTCGTACTGAAGAGCAGAGACGCTCAGATGTCGATCCTGTCGAAAAAATCCCGACTAAAAAGGACCGGCAAGTTCGATAAAGTCTACATTTCGCCTGACAGGACTTTGGAGGAACGAAATGAGAGAAAACAGCTTGTTGATCGACTGAAGGAAATGGTTCAAAGGTCTCCTGGAAAACACTACTTCATTCGTGGGAAGGAGGTGGTAGAAGCACCAGGGACTACTGAGAATTGAAATTAAATTTGTTGAGTTTAGAAGTGGTGAGCGAGGAAAGGACAGTTGAGTTGAAAGGTGGTCATTTGTTTGATAGCCTCAATTTATTTTCAAGTTTCAAGTTTCAAGTTTCAAGTTTCAAGTATTTTCAGCTTGAAAATCTTAACTCAGAACATTTTGATTTTTCAAAATCATTTTTTTTGCTTGATGTCGCCGTGAGCCGTGATGGACTGCTTAAAAATACTCACATTAGCTTAAATGAAGCTTGCAAGAACCCTTACCACAATCCTATCGAATAGGAATATGCCTCAGCAAAGTCTGTCAACGTTTTTCAAGCCGAAACGGCCATCGGAAACGGCAGCCATGGAACAGCCTCCCCCGAAGATCGCTAAGCTGGCTAGTGATCCAGATCTAGAAACTCTTGCCATTGGTCAAAGTTGGAGTAACTGTCTCTTGGAAGAGATCCGGAAACCTTATTTTGGAGAACTGCAAAAGTTTGTCGAAAACGAGCGGAAATCTAAAACAATCTACCCTACACCCCGGGAAGTGTTTTCCTGGTCTCGACACTGCGAATTCGAGGACGTTAAAGTTGTCATTCTCGGCCAGGATCCGTATCATGGTCCAAATCAGGCTCACGGACTGTG
Organism: Hormiphora californensis; assembly: GCA_020137815.1. NCBI lineage: Eukaryota > Metazoa > Ctenophora > Tentaculata > Cydippida > Pleurobrachiidae > Hormiphora > Hormiphora californensis. Next base: position 3,492,202 of record CM035355.1, on the reverse strand, counting down.
TTTCAGTGTTAAAATGGGTGTTAACCCACCACCAAGCCTCAAAAACATCTACAAAACTCTTGCAAAAGATATTGACAATTTCACTGATCCTGGCCATGGATACCTGATTGGTTGGGCTCGCCAGGGTGTGTTGTTACTCAACGCTGTCCTAACAGTAGAGAAGAGCAAGGCGAACTCTCACAAGGGTCGAGGGTGGGAGAGAGTTACGGACGGAGTAATTAAGCAGGTAAGTAAGCAGCTGAACAACTGTGTGTTCATGTTATGGGGTGGTCCTGCAAAACAGAAAGAAGGTCTCATTGACAGAAAGAAGCATCTGATTTTGTCTTCAGTCCATCCCTCCCCCCTCTCCGCACACCGGGGTTTCTTTGAGTGTGGACACTTCTCAGCTGCTAACAAGTATCTGATAGAACACGGCAGGAAAGCTATCGATTGGAATGACCTTCCACCCGCCTAAAATGGGGTTTGTTCCGGGGTGCCGAGAGAGAGGCAACCTAAAATGATGTGGAGAGACTAGTTTTGTTGTTTTTAACTTTTTGACGGTAAAGCGACGAAGAATATTTTTAATCTTGTACTAGTGTACCCGTTTGCTGGGAACCCGTGACCTGGTAAATGGTAATTTATCCTCATATAACCGGTGACATTTGTGTTTGATTTTTAAAAGATAATTTGTTTGTTCCTTAGAGCAATGAGTCTCATAGTAGGAGCGGTTAGATCAGCACGTGCAGAAAGTCGCGCGCCACCCTAATCTCAGGTTACTCTCACGGCGCGGCTTCATTTTGCATCCAATCCAAAAGTGAACTTCATCAAACCTGTAGATCTCCTCAAGGAGAAGCGAAAACTTGAGGGATAATGATTGGATGCGAGGAGCTATGACAATGCGCAAAAAGGGGTGGCATGCGACTTTAACCACGTGGTGATCTAACCGCTCCTAAAGTCCATTTTTATTCAACTGTTCACCCCTCAACTCGTGCGCGTGCGATATTTAAATTTACGCTGCGCGCGCTACACGTTAACATGTGATAAACGCGCAAAACAATTCCGCGCACAATTTTGGGGGGTGAACAGTTGAAAAAAAAATGGATTTTTTTACTATATCATACACCTTGGGTTTTTGAAAAAACGGCCATTACAATTTTGGCGAGGCGGGTAAATCATTTACTGTAACGCGCGAATTTTTCCAAAAAAGCGCTGCTTTTTTACGCCGCGCGCGGAACCTAGAATTACAGTGTAAAATTTTAAAATTCATTGAGAATTTCCTCGCGTTTTTTGTCGCCAAAAAAAAGTCGACGAAAAATTCCAAATTCGTGAATTTAGAATTATAAGAACTCCGGTCAGTTCTCATCTTGCCAATCCGTTTTTCGGGAACCCCTGGCCAAAGGACATTAAAATTCACATACCGACCAAGTTTCATATCGATTGGATAAGATTTTGGGTGGCTACGGTGAAAAATATCGTATTTTTGGCATTTTTAACTTTCCCGACGCGATTTACGACCCTTAAACATTGAGTTACGGGAAATCGCTAGCAAGTAAAATGAAGTTCAAACGATTCTCTTTCCCCACTATTGCGTTAGTTTTTTGATTTAGAGCCGTTTTTAGGGTCTTAGAAGCGTTTGAAAAATGTAAGTCTTTTTGTCGCAATGACGTCACCCCGTGACGTCACTGCTGTAAAGATCGGATTGGTGCAGAACTGGGCCAGCCCTGTGTGTTTGTGTGTGCGTGTGTGTGAGAATGTGTGTTTGTGTCTGTGTCCTATCGCGAAGGTGCTTGTTTTGACGCTGAGTTCTATTAAAAGCACAGCATCTTCGCGCGCGCGTGTGTGTCGCTTTGGTGACACGCGCGCGCGTTTTCTGAGATCTGAGAGAGAAGAGCGATTGATGTTTTGAGAGTGAGTTTTCGTTTGTCGGAGCGAAGCAACTTTCAAAAGCGTGTGTTCTCTTAGTCAACTGAACTGTAACAATCCTTTACCGTTACTTTTACATTCACAAGATAAAAGACAACGTGTTTACTTTCGCCTTTACGCTCCAGCTGACGGGTACGCCCCATACGTGTCACGAAACCACCCCAAGAACGTCCCTTTCCAAACGCCCCCTTTCGAACGTCCTTACTTTACACCAACTGGTGAGCTTCAAAACGTTTACTGATGTCACGGAATCACGTCAGTAATGTCAGCCTGAGCCAAGAGCCATTGTCACAGTGGGACACAATTGACCTCTTCTCGATTGGCGGTGACCAAACTCCGTTCGACCAGCGCCCACTAGAAACATACCTGGCAGATTTGGACATTTCGCGAGTTGAGCCAGAACGGAAACCACTGACCTCGCGACATGCATTTGCGTCAAGAATCGTGTCAAGTTCTCCACAACGAGAGCAAAGTTTCCGAATCCCTGAAGATAAGCCCAGGATACCAGAGAAAAGAATGTCACGAACTTTGGACCGATCAAGAGCTCTGAGTTGCCGAAGCACGTCATCTAACAACCCAAACGTGCCCAGAAACCCCGTGGTAGTTCCAGCAAGTCGACCAGTAGCAGATCAACGGAACGTCCAACCAACTCAAGTCGACCAAAACAGATACAGAACCCCTCCCTCCGGAATAAAACCACCAAAGTTCAAGGAAGGGAATAGTCTGAAATCGTACCTGAAGAGATTTGAAGATTATCTGTCAATGGCGACCGAGAACCCTCAGGATGTGCGTGGAATCCTACTTAACTGCTTAAAGTGCGATGCCACCTATGATCGGATACGCCGTCTGAAGTTCAGCCAAGAAGAAATGGCCAATCCACACAAGTTGCTACAATTCATCCGTGATGCTATCCTGAATGACGCTGCCATTGCTGAGACAAATCGTTTAGAACTGAAGGACATTAAACAGGATGAACACGAGTCGGTATCTGACTTTGCAGAGAGAATCCATCGGGCAGCAGAGCTTGCGTTCCCAGGTGAGTCCGATGATCGTGTGAACGCAAACAAGATAGACGCTCTACAAGATGGTCTTCATGACCGTGATGTTGCTAAGGATGTCTGTGACTGGAAGAAACAGGACGTCGCTTTTGAAACTCTGGTTGCAGAAGCTGAGAGAGCAGCGACGCAGAACAAAATCTTCAAGAGAGGCGGTGCTGATTATGGAGCCACTGTTTATGCAATTCGGAGTGACGGACGAATGAGCCAAAACCAGCCTTACCAGAGAAAGAGTTGGAATCCGTGCAAGTTCTGTAAGAAGACGAACCACACGGAAGCAAACTGTAGGTTCAAGATAACTTGCCAAATATGTGGTCAAGACCTACATGAAGCCAGAAACTGTCCCGTGCTAGCGAGCACTATCCAAACCGATGTTAACCCGATGCAGAATCAGCAGACCATGAACTTCCGACCCCAGACATTCACAACTGGTAACAGAAGACAAGCCACATCGTCAGTGCCTGGAACGAGAGAACATGATCGAGCCAACGGTCTATGCTATGTTTGTCATCAGAATGGACACCTCAGCAGAAATTGCCAGAACCGAGGATGGCAGTTAAACGAGAGAGCGGTCGGAGATTTTCACAACGCGGACACACACCAGAACTCCGGCCGCGCCAATTAATTGAGCGGACAGTGACCCCGGCACAGAAGAAGGAAATCGAGGAAAACAGGGTGACCACACCCGAATCTGTGCCGGTAAAATGCGTCTGGGATTCACCACGATCAGACAAGGTGTATCCTAGAGAGGAAGAAGGAGATACAGCAACATCTTTAAACAGTACACAAGCTGTAGCGGGTACCGAAGTAGCACCCGATGAGAATGATAAAGGTCTTTCCACAGCATCTGATGTGGACTCAAAGGAACTCGTAATCACTCCTAAGTCTTCCCCAAGAACAAAGAAAACGGAAAAAGTGGTCATCCGAAAGCAGGAGAAGAATCAATCCCACACTGACGTGAGCGATGAGAAAAATGAAATAGTCGATAGTTCAGCAGTGGTTGAGGTCGAGGGCAACAATGAGGACGATGTTATCCCTGAACCCAAGACCAAACGGAAGAAAAAGAGAAACAAGAGGAGCAAGGCAGCGAAAGTGAAAGCCCTCTCTGGAGAAGAAATACGGAAATCTCAAGAAATTATTGTAAACGGACTCATCCATGGCCCCGCATGGTGTGAGGATCAAACTAAACACCCGGTGCGCATGTTCATCGATACAGGAAGCCAAGTTAACCTTATTAACTGGACAACTGTATGTAAATACGGGCTAGTATCGGAGATCCGTGAGACAGAAAGAAAGTTGAGAGATTTCAGCGGAAATCGGATACCTTGTAGAGGCGCCATCTCCTTGAATATGATAGTCGGAGGAGCCACCATTAATCTGGTCAACTTCGTGGTGTGCGAAGGAATGGATACAGATATTCTATTAGGTGACCCATTCTGTCGTAGTACAGGAGCCGCCTTGGACTATACGAACGCTGAACTAAGAGTCCCAAATGGTGAACCAGTACCTTTCCTGCCAAGACCAAGAAGCACCAAGAAGATTCTCCAGATAAGGTGGGGAGAAACTACCACAATACCACCTCATACTATGGGGTATGTCGTAGGATCCCTGAAGGAAGATTGTCTAGGTGATACGATCGGTCTTGTCTCAACTGATTGGTCACGGAAAAATAATGGCCTACTCATTGGTGACGCAATTGCCGAAGCTATGGAAGGAGACATTCCCATGAGAGTTTTGAACTTTAGCGAGGAGCCGATAACCCTCCAAAGGGGTGATAAAGCCGCTAAATTCCGCCCAGTGCCAGAGTACGACCCTTATTCTAGAGTGGAATGGGAAGACCGAATCCAATTTCTCCGTGAGTCTGAGGAACCGGAAGTCGAGAAATGGACAAAGGAAGAACTATTCGAGCGTCTAAAAGTAAAAACTGCATCCAGGAACCTCACGAAACAACAGGCTCAAGATCTACAAGACATCATTTGGGAACACAGGGACTGTTTTGCATACGATGAGTACGATCTCGGTTCCTGCAATATGTACAAAGCTACGATCAAGTTGAAGGAAGGGGCTACACCTCAGTGGACCCCTCCATTCCCTTGCCCATACAAGCTTGAGGGGGAGATGCAGAAAACAATCGATGAGATGGTGAAAACGAATGTGGTGGAGATCCTTCCGCAACGGTCAGATTGGAACTCACCAACATTCCTGGTACGAAAGAAAACACCTAAAGGGCAGCCTCAGCGTTACAGGCTTGTGTGCGACCTAAGGAACGTTAACAAGATGTGTATGCCAGCAAACTTCCCATTGGCTCATTTGGATCATGTCTTGGATAAAATCGGCCAGGACAAGATATTTTCTTCTTTTGACCTCACCCGAGGATACTGGCAGCTTCCCTATGATGAATCCTCGAAACAGATCACTGCCTTCCTGTATAAGAACACCCAGTACGCATTCTCGAAGACAGTGATGGGACATCGATCATCCGGACCGTCCTTCTGTGATATGATGAATCGTCTGCTCGGATCCCTCCCGATTGAACAGGTTGTCCAATTTGTGGACGACCTCCTCCTGTCTTCGGTCACAGTTGACCAACATCTGGATCGATTGGAACGGCTACTCTCCAGATTGTACGGTGCGAACCTCAAAATTTCACCGGACAAAAGTCAGCTGATGAGAGATGCAGTTGATTTTGTTGGAGTTCGTGTCAGTGGTGGCGGTATAAGTATCACTGAAGACCGTGTAGCCGACCTCCTAGCACTCCGCGAACCTGACTCAAAGAAAGAAGTGATGCAAGCGATGGGTGCATTAAACTACGTTAGGAAATGGATTCCAGGATACAGTTCCATCAGTAAGCCAATATTCGCTTCCATACGCGGAGGAAAGGAGCAGAAATTCAAATGGACAAAGGAATGTAGTGAAGCTTATGCGAAGCTGAAGCAACTCGTCGCGGAAAGTACACAGCTTGCAATACCAAATCCAGAAGATCCTTACAGCTCCTACGAGGTCACACTAGATGCCAGTGAGAAAGGTTTAGGCGCCTCCCTATCCCAGGAATTGGATACACCTGAAGGTGGTAGAGAACGAAGGATTGTCGCTTACTACAGCCGAGCTCTCCCCGAGTACAAGAGAGCACGGGGACAGACGAAGCTGGAGTTCGAGGCTCTGTTCGCAGCAATCCAGCACTGGACCATATATCTTTATAACGTGAAACAGTTTGTCGTCATAACAGACTGTTTATCCTTGGTAAAAGCCGAAGGTACCCTGTTCACGAAGCCAGACAACGCGGTAACCAAGAAAGTTATGAAGTTAGCCGAGTTCAACTTCAAACTCCAGCATTTAAGTGGCCCGGAAAACAAGATTTGTGATTGGTTGTCAAGGTTCAGCCTGCCGCCAACCAAGATCGAAGCCGAAACACAAACGACACCTCAGACCCATGAAGATTTGACTAAAGTTGTCAAGGTTGTAAATCTATGTGATAGAAACAACGAAGAGATGCAACAAGATGTCATCCGAAAGATACCTGAGGATCGTCACAACTCCACAGAGTCCGAAGCAGACACAGAGTCCAACCATGAAGACTGCTCGAGTAGCAGCGTGGATACAGGAACGTACATGTCTACTGAAGATTCCTCTGAAGACATATCTCTGTCGACAATACGAGTTAACAGTGTGAGCGAGTGCGAAGTCTTTCTCATAAAGAGCACTCAGTTTCCTGCAGCATCGTACGTCACGGAATATGAATACTTCAGTAATGAAGACAAGCCACCCACCCAATCAGATGAAGACAGCCACCCGCAACATGAGAGTATTGGCTCTGAAGAAACTCTAGGCCTTTGTGAAATACTCAACGATTTGGTGAGCTGTGAAGAAATAAGCACCTGTCCAGAAAAAGTCATGACTGAAAATAACGAAGAAGAAGAAAAAGAATGGTCATATGAGCAGGAGATTCATTGTTTATGCGCAGAGCAAGAATCTCACTTTCCGTCAGGATCCGGAAGGATCGCGTCGATCCAGCAAAAGCGGTGTACAGATCCCCGTAGTTGGAAAGACCTGGACTGATTGGGAGACTGTCCAGGAGAAAGATGACATGCTAAAGTTAGTGAGAAAATGGGTGAGTGACGGGAATAGACAAGTGGTACAAGCCAACAGGGCCCCACCTGATCTAGAGTCTTTGTGGAAACAGTACCAGCTCCTCCGGATAGAGGATGGTGTATTGCAAAGAAAATGGCTCGATCTCAAGACAAATGATTCCAAATGGCTGATTGTGGTACCTATGAAGGAGCGAGATGAGCTTATCAGACAGGCTCATGACTTCCACACAGGTCACGCCGGAGTCAGTGCAACAGTTGATCACCTACGAAGAAACTTTTACTGGCCGGCCCAGCCCAAACAAGTCGGACTATACATCGGTCAGTGTGTAAATTGTGCCTCAAACAAACAGCGTCAACAGACCTTCCAAGCCGAGATGGCCACATTTGTGTGTCACGAGTTCAACGCCGTTATTGTAATCGATCATATCGTTCCAGAAGCCCGTGGATCGACGATAAGAGGCAACAAGAACGTCCTAACAATTACAGACGTTTATTCAAACTTTCTAGTTGCAGTGCCTACGAAGACCCAAACATCCGTTGAGAGCCGTGAGAAAATTCTCGCTCATTGGATCTGGAAATTTGGTTGGCCGAGAGAAATAATCTGTGATCAACATCAGAACTTCAATGGCAAAGAATTCAAAGATTTCTTCGAAAAACTGAACGTAAAAGTTCAACCCGGCCAAGCCTATTCAGCCCGCAGTACTGGACGTGCTGAAAATAGCAACAAAAAGATTGATCGAATTCTCAGAGCGACCCTGTTCGAGTCCAACCCTAAAGATTGGGATTTGCATCTTGACCAAGTGTGTTTCAAGCTAAACAACACCAGATCCAGAAGAACAGGCTTCACGGCACACAGGATTGTATTTGGCACAGAACCAAACATGCCTGATGCGTTACATCTTCGCCGACCCATGGATAAAAAGGATAAGACTCCACAGATGGGCATTCCAGCGTCCGTCTACAACCGCTACCGAGAAATCTGTAACTTGAGTTACAAAATCAGGCAGAACGTGGATGAAGACCTAATAGCGGCCAAAAAGCAATTCAACAAAAGACTAAATGACCCGGAATTAGCAGTTGGAGATCAAGTTTTGGTAAAAATCCCGTGCCCAGTACATAAATTTGGGCCTAGATTCAGTGGACCTTTTCCAGTGAGCCAAGTGCTCAGCCCCTACCTCTACAGAGTGAAGATGAGCGTAGGAGACAAGGTTATTGGTGTGGGAAAGTTGAAGTTATTTGCACGCAACGGCAAAACGGTAGAGTGTAAAAATTCGGAGAAACTGAAGGAAACCGAATCAAACCCACCAATGATGCCAGTTCTAGTTCAGCATGCAAATGCAGATCACCAGGATTGTAACGAAACTTCAGTTGAAATCGTGCCAACACCAGAGAAACCCGAAGCTGACCAAAAGATAGTGGAAACATCTTCTCCATCACCAGAGCAACCCGAAGATGACCATGATACAGCGGAAACACCTTCTCCAGACCAAACCTCTCCGCCAGTTACAGGAGGAAATGACCGGAGAATCAGGCTTCGAGCTCATGTCAAACCACCTGACCGATTCAGGGGTTAGTTGTCATGTGGTCGAATATGAAGTGTGTTCCTACTCAGTGCACGAGATTTCGCCACTCCCCAACACTGACTGCTGCTATGCCTGAACATCTTCGACTCCACATTGAGGCTCATCTGTTCCGGAAGTTAAGATCTTCTGATCTCCCTCTACATTTAAACAGTGTTTTACACTAATAGGTTGAGAATACTCGACAAACCGTTAAAATCCTTTTGGATTTATTTTTATAACCCCAACCAAGTTGAGTGTACTCGACAACCCATCAAATCCTCTTGGATTTCGATTTTATTTTAACAACTAAGTTGAGTGTACTCGACAACCCGTTAAAATCCTTTCGGATTTATTTTTATAACCCCAACCAAGTTGAGTGTACTCGACAACCCATCAAATCCTCTTGGATTTCGATTTTATTTTAACAACTAAGTTGACTGTTGAGTGTACTCGACAACCCGTTAAAATCCTTTTGGATTTATTTTTATAATCCCCAACCAAGTTGAGAGTTCTCGACAACAGCAACCATACAACTGACCTCTATCTGTTGATATGTTTTGATGATCCAGAAACAAACTGAAACCTGATGACAAGGGTAAATGTGCTACCTAACGATACATGGCAGCTACCAATCTGCGATACCGGTGAACAGTTCATGTGAAGTGTGAACATGCGATATTTTGCTTCCTTGAGACATGATAAGGAGGTGAAGAGAAGCCGTGATCTATTGGTTGAGATCAATGGTTTTGTCAGGAACCAGCTGTTGCTGAAGTTTGATTACCCCCTGAGAAACTCGCTTGAGAAGAGTGAAACAGACCGGTGTCCGATCCAGATCTCATCATCAATTTTCCATCAACCTGTGCGCCATCCTTCGACATCGTGTTCCTGGGGTGGACGGTATCGGCTAACATGGTGCAACGTGAACAGCAATGCCCCCTTTTAATTGGAACTTCAGAGACCTTTCTTCCTTACCTTCATCGTGAAATCATTGTTTAAAGCGAGAATTTCTCTGAGAAAGAGAAAACAGAAAAAGAAACAAATTGTAATATTTTATACAGTGTATTACTGACCATGAACATGTTTGTATTCACAAAATGTGAAGCTTTTAATGATCTTAATTTATTACCCGGGTATGCTATGGTCCGATTTTATTATTCTACACAGTATTTTTAATGAATTATTTTTACCGTTAACGTAACTCCTTGTAGAGTGTATCTTGTAAGTCATGTGTACTCTTTCTCGATATTCGTTTATTTTCATCGTCCCGTGCTCATGGTACAGTTCTGGGCTATTCTGTCGAGGACACCGTGTCACCGGCTCAAAGGAGTCGGTGGCAACGGCGCTTTTTGTCCTTGATGGAATGGTGCAGAACTGGGCCAGCCCTGTGTGTTTGTGTGTGCGTGTGTGTGAGAATGTGTGTTTGTGTCTGTGTCCTATCGCGAAGGTGCTTGTTTTGACGCTGAGTTCTATTAAAAGCACAGCATCTTCGCGCGCGTGTGTGTGTCGCTTTGGTGACACGCGCGCGCGTTTTCTGAGATCTGAGAGAGAAGAGCGATTGATGTTTTGAGAGTGAGTTTTCGTTTGTCGGAGCGAAGCAACTTTCAAAAGCGTGTGTTCTCTTAGTCAACTGAACTGTAACAATCCTTTACCGTTACTTTACATTCACAAGATAAAAGACAACGTGTTTACTTTCGCCTTTACGCTCCAGCTGACGGGTACGCCCCATACGTGTCACGAAACCACCCCAAGAACGTCCCTTTCCAAACACACCCGTATCGGCAGTCCTTACTTTACACCAGGATCAAAAATCTGAGCCCGTACTTACATCCGCCTTGGTCCAAGGTACCAGTGTACAAATTTTCAGGGGTCTAGCTCAAAAACTGTGGGAGGAGTTTGAAAAACCAATTAACGGACAGACTGACTAACATTATGGGATTTATTATATGGATTAGCTATTTTTAATGATACCATTTTTTATTCCCTACGTATTTTTATCTAATTTAATCTTTTTACATTTGGATTGTTTAAACGTGTGTCTCACCACTATTTCAGGACCACTATGAATCACTAACAAATTAACCCGTTTTCATATATAGGCTATGTCAGAAACCGCAGACCCTCCCTCGACAGCCCTAGTGGAGCCACTAGCTGCTGCCGCACCTCCCTCGGCCCCAGCAGACCCTCTCTCGGTCCCCATGACCGCTGTCCCACCTCCCTCTGCCCCAGCAGACCCTCTAGCTCCTGCTCTTCCCAACACACCCGAATCAGACACACCCGCTCCTGCTGTATTCAAACTGACCGAACTGATCGCCAAGCGGGACTCTAAAACGGGCTCACTCATGCTGAAAATCCCGGAAAAGATGAAAGAGAGAGCGGGGAATGATGGGCTAATGACTGTGACTATTGATACACGATCCATGGCGAGGTTTCACTTTAAACAAGAGTCTAAAGGAGGGGAGGAGGACACAGAGGAGGTGAGAGGTTTCAAATCATTCCCTCCCTTCAGCTCTATCAAGGGCTCATCTCATAGCAACATTAGAAAGGTAAACTTTGTTTATTCGGTTCGGGGTGATACATGTCTCTTGCACACACGCACGTGGTTACACCTTGTCCAGACAAAATGCCGCATGAGATAGAGTATAGTTTCTCAACAAGACAAGGTGTCATCAGAAGTTCTGCTTTGCCTTGTTCGACCCTCCCTCCCCTAAAATAAAAAGGTTTGAACAAAGCAAGTTCTACCGTCTACCCAGTTTGTTAGTAAACATAGAGTATAGACGTCATACTTCAATTGAATTGTCTAGACTATCTCGTAAATTGTACTGTATCCACAAAGTGGTTAAATTTTGTTTGAGAGTTGGTCGAGCAAGGCAAGCTTAATTGTGATAGGTGGGGGAATATCTCCTTAAACACAGTTTAACCCAATCTCAGGTGCTCAAACCAGCCAAGAAAGGGTTCAGCGTTGATCCCTCCACTCTGAAGGCCAACTGGTTTTGTTCACTCTGTAACAAACCTGGTGATTACGGGGACCTGGGACCACTCTTTGGCCCATTCGACCTCAACATCCCTCGCAGAGACAGCTTGCAGGTTCGGAAAATGGCTGCCGAGACTTCAAACCTGTTTGAAAAGTTGTCCGGGTCACAAGGGGGAGCATGTTCTGTTGCTGCTGGAGAGGCGGACGCACCCCTGAAAATAGTGAGGTAGGGCGCGGGGAGGATTTTGTAGAGGGGAGCGCGCGGGCGCACACAAATTCACACACACACACACACACACACACACTAGTAGAGGCAATAATTACACTCACCTCCTCTGATTTCTATGAAACTTCTCCCATGCTAAGAGGTGGCAATTATAGAGGTTCAAATACCACAGAGTTTAAGTCTGAACAATGTTCGGTTCGTTAATTATCGCTAATTTAAAAACGCCAAAATGGCCTAAAATCGCCCTAAGTTCCGAATTGAAATTTTGGAGTTGAGACTCCAGACTTCGTGGAGATGTCCGCTAGGATGACAATATGCACCAAAATCGGACGTAAGCCTAAATTCGTCCGAATTTGGTACGAAACGCCGGGTAGACTGAATTTTGGTCACGTGACATGGGTCCAAAATCAGTTTTTTGCCATTTACGCCTTTCCTGTACGTTGGAGACTAAAAATATGGCCAGTACTTGTCATTTCCATCGCTTTCTGCATCTTTTAAGCCCCCTATAAATATCCCTTACTTCAACGGTTCAGAAGTGACGTCATTTAGTCCCCTGAAAAACTCTAACTACTGAACCGTTGGAGTAAGGGATATTTATAGGGGGCTTAAAAGATGCAGAAAGCGATGGAAATGACAAGTACTGGCCATATTTTTAGTCTCCGACGTACAGGAAAGGCGTAAATGGCAAAAAACTGATTTTGGACCCATGTCACGTGACCAAAATTCAGTCTACCCGGCTTTTCGTACCGAATTCGGACGAATTTAGGCTTCCGTCCGATTTTGGTGCATATTGTCATCCTAGCGGACATCTCCACGAAGTCTGGAGTCTCAACTCCAAAATTTCAATTCGGAACTTAGGGCGATTTTAGGCCATTTTGGCGTTTTTCAATTAGCGATAATTGACGAACCGAACATTGTTCAGACTTGAACTCAGCGGTATTTGAACCTCTATTGCCACCTCTTAGCATGGGAGAAGTTTCATAGAAATCAGAGGAGGTGAGTGTAATTATTGCCTCTACTACACACACAAACACAAAAAACATTCCTTTAATTCCCATTTATTTTCAGAGAAGAAGTATGGGTTCACGAAGATTGTGTTTGCTGGTCTCCCGGTGTCTACATGGTCGGTTTTGATATGTTTGGCCTTGAGGAACTGCTGAAAACAGCACGACTAACGGTATGCTGCTGAGAAGAGTTAGTGAGCGCCTGAATCCATACATCACAAATTCTTACTTCTTGTTCAGTAGGTGTCTTGTATCGTGCGTTTCTGTTACAGTTAGGGTATACTAATACGCTAACTGGAAGGCAGGTACCCAGTTGGCCCCACACTAAATAAAGATTAATTCAACCTACATTACAGGAGTGTGTAATGTGTAAAGAGCCGGGTGCGAGTCTGGGATGTTACAAGGCGGGATGTACGGAGAGATATCATTACAAATGTGCCGTACTAAAGGGCTGCAAGTTCGTCAAAACTTCCCTGACCATCCTCTGTGCAAATCACGCGGTATGTATGGAACGATGGTAACGGGTAGAGGGGGTGGTAACGATGGTAACCAAAATACACACATTGTGATTTCAGTCTCTTAAATGGTGATTCGTTGTTTGAGAAAATAGTGATTTAGTTTGAACTTTTCAGAAACCTAACATGGAATCTAATGTGAACGTGTTACCCTTCTACAACGTGAAAGACTGTAAGTTGAGAAACAGCACTTGATTTCGTATTTCGAATTCCCACGAATCCCAAATGTTGGTGCTTTCTTGAGACATGGGTACATATACTTATATATACTACCAGTGGCTACTATATATATACTACTTATATATATAATTACTTATCGAGTATGGAATATGATCAACTAAACCCTAATCCTCCTATTTTTGTCCAGACCTCACGAAAGAAGAAATGACATTCCCAGTGAAAACAACCCAAAATGAGGATCAAAACAAGAAATTCGACAAGTTTTTAGACAAACTACACAGTGCGACAATGGGCAAGAAACGTCGAAAAGACAAACGTCCCCCAACAACATCAAAGAAACCCAGGGACCAACCCCCCGGTCCAGTTCAATTTATCTGCTCCATAGGGAACTGTCACGCTCGGTTCCCTCCCTCTCTGGCTGATGCTGTCCCGGAGCATTGGAGTATGGTGTTGACTCATGTCAGGAGCTGGCATTGTGATCTCAATTGTGGTGGGGGCAGTGCGAGGAAGAAGGGGTGTGACACTTGTAGGAGCATTTGTAGGGAGTATAATAAGGGGTTAGGGGAGGTGGGGAGGGTTAGCGTCGGGGATACTAAGTAGGGGTGTTTGTAGGGAGTATAATAAGGGGTTAGGGGAGGTGGGGAGGGTTAGCGTCAGGGATACCAAGTAGGATCAGAAGTGAGATAAAAGACTCGCAATTTGTTTGTTTACTTTTTTAATCGCTACATTAATTTATTTATTGACTAGTTACACTTACTTTTATTTACAAAAGAATTTTAGTTACAGCTGTCTCCTCATTGATACTCCTTCTTTCTAACCCCACCATACATCTCCTATTATAGCATGGATGGTAACCATAGCAACTGAGCTACTCAGATCTCATCACTAGGCAACTAGAATCATTATCAGTAACCATGGAGACGAGGAGAAGGTGACACACCACACTAGATGTCATCTCTCAGTCAGGGAGGGGCAGGAGGAGGGCTGGGAAGGAGCAGAAAACACAAGTTATTTGGAGATAGTCAGGATACTGACCATGGAACTTCATCTAATAGAGGTAATATTTAATTAGTTGATTAGTTGTTTAATTAGTTAATTAAACATGGTTATCTTCACTGTCAAATCGCTGTCAAATCATCATCTTTAATATTCCACTTGTTCCGCAGCATGTGGTTCATGGGAGGACTCGGATGGCCAGGAGAATTATTTCTGTCACCAACTATCTTCCCTCTCCATCCCACATCACGGTGAGATACCCCCTCCTCTCCCCTGCCACCAACTCTCTCTTCCCTTCCCGGTTCCCCTAGGGATCCCCCTCTCCTGTGTCACTCATTGCCCAGACTTTGTTGCTCAGATAAGCTCACTATATCCTCAATTTACAGGAAGCCACCCCAAGAAGAAGCTGAAGAGAAGGAAGAACAGAAAGGCGACAAGGATTAGAGGGAAACAGACGATGCCCCCAGCTACTACGAGTGCATCAGGGACCAGTGATATAACTCCAACCATGACCAGTCCCTCGCACATGGTAATTTACTGTTCAGTCAGATCTGTATTTATGAAAAGTGGCCAATCAGTAACTATTCAAAACTTTGATTACTTCCCGATTACTTAAATAACCTGTAGTACTAGGCTGTCCAGTAAATAATTTCGTTGGGCTTTTCTGGGAAAATGGTTTAAGATAGAGCAAAATGGACTTCACCACTGTTTTCAGCACTCAATTTTGAATAGGAATACAATGCCTGATATCGGTATGTGGTTGTTCTCGGTTCCCAGCAGGCTATTTTCTCTGCCCCACTTTTGTTGCTGCTGCACGGGGTTACCAAAGTTTTCTAAACGCTGCCCTATGAAAACTGGTTCAGTCTTTTTAGCTCCTATGGTGCTTAATCGATAGCAAATTGTCCAAGGATGAGCTATGTTTGCGATTTTTGGCTCTAGGTGTTGACTTATAACCTCTAGAACAGTTAATGTAACATGAAAAAGCGTCAAAGTGCAAAAAATTGGGCCTGTTTTACGGGTATTTTTGAAAACATCAATAACTCACTTTTTAAGTCAACCAATCACATAATTGGGTTCACTACGTCTTAGAACTGACTTAGAACTAATTTTTACTGCAGAGTTGTTGATTATAAGCCAATCCTGATGAGACCCGGAAGTGAAAGTTTCTAACTTTGACCAAACATTTTTAGAAGCCCATTGCTCAGTGAAAAATAAAGATAGGATCTTTTATTACATCTCAAACGAAAGATAATTGTCTAATGAACAAGCTTGATGCAACAAAACATCACTCATGTACAATTTTCAAGAAGTACAGCAGGTTTAGTACTAAAACTTAAAAATCGTGATTTTCCATATGCAGCAGCAACGAGAGTGGGGTATAGAAAGAGGCCTCGTGGGAACCGAGAACCACCACATTCCGATATCAGGCATTATATTCCGATACAAAATCGAGTGTTAAAAACAGTGGTGAAGTCCATTTTGCTCTACCTTGAACCATTTTCCCAGAAAAGCCCAACGAAATTATTTACTGGACAGCCTAGTATGTACCAATTACTTTGAAGTTGTAACTGTACTAATAACTTTGCAGCGAAGTGACGATACGATGGAGGAGACGATGTCTATAGATAGTTCCGATGTGGAGAGCGTGATTAGTCACAGAAACTTTGATAATGGTAAGTCAGTCTTCCAGCTATGATCTTGTCCTGTGACATGGCAATAATATTGAACTACATTGTCCTCTAGTAGCTAAGTTAAATTTAACAAATGAAACCATTTCTTAACAAAATGGGTAAAAATTTAATTTATCAAACTACACAAAAAACACAAATAATAGTACACTGAGTATAAACCATTCTGTGACATTATTTCTTGCACTACTTGCTAATATATATCAAACCAAATTGA
The DNA here is from genome assembly GCA_020137815.1 of Hormiphora californensis. Classification (NCBI taxonomy): domain Eukaryota; kingdom Metazoa; phylum Ctenophora; class Tentaculata; order Cydippida; family Pleurobrachiidae; genus Hormiphora; species Hormiphora californensis. The sequence goes on along the minus strand of CM035355.1, from coordinate 3,475,798 downwards.
GGTCTGACAATTTCAACTGACAACTACCATGTACTTCACGGAAGACACCTCTTTACACCTCACTAATCACACCTGACACCTCACTAATCACACATTGCAAACCTCACACAACTCAAGCATCTCACACATCACCCTTCTCCCTGATATACGGCAGCACATCTCTACAAAACACAATATGATTAGCCACCGCCCCCGCTAAGAAACATCCCACAAAACAGCTGAAGTGAAATGTATGACGTCACGGCGAACACCGCTGCATTACCCACGCTCCACACAATCATAGTCCATGAGAAGAGAACATCAGATGGGAACCCGTGCATGGTGTCCAGATCACGTGACACTTTCCCCTGGGCCACCATGGTGAGCACTCCCATCCAGGTTATAGTGAGTCCAGCCGCCACTGCCAGGACGTATACCACCCAATCACCCACCGGCAGGAAGGCTCCACCCGTGGTGTCAATCAGGGTCTGGTGGGAGTAGTTGGGGAACACCAGGACGGTGATGATACTCCAGGTTATAGCGGAGAGAGTGCATATCAGGGTGGTAGTTCGGTAGGAGGTGAGTCGGGCGGAACCTTCAAATAGACCTGTGAAACACATCCGACAGAGACCAACTGTGGCACCGAATATTGGGATCAGTTTGCGGTTCTCGTATGTGGCACCTGTAAAAGGTTGTAGGTGAAGTGTCAGATATTTTTTCTGAAAGTTGGTATGTCTATTTTAAATCAACTGGATAAGACCCGATTCTATCAGAAAAGGTCCCAAATAAAGTTGTTTGTAAAACGAAGACGTATAAGTAGTGAAATGTGGTTCTAGGTTTGTCAACATGTTAATTAATATTAATTAATCACTTACTAATGCACATGGGTATCATGATAACAAGTGTCAGAACAGCTCCGAAGTAGATGTTAGTAATGGTAAGGGCCAGGACACCAGGTTCCAGGAGAAATGATACCCAACGGGAACTGTACTGTCGCCATGTCTCGTCTACTGGTGGTGTTATATCTGGGGGGGGGGGGTCAGTTAGATAGTTTGGGGGGAGGGGGGGGTGTCAGTTAGATAGCAAAACGTATGGGATTAAGGAGTATGAGTCACACTGTGTAGTGTGTGACAGTGGCTTAGGAGTTAGGACATCTCTTGGGAATATCGTTGGTTTCTCAAATTGTAACAGCTCTAGTTTACCCCTCAATGAACTTACCATCGTTGATACTCATCTTCACACCCTTCTGTTCCTCTAACAACCTATCCGTATCACTGGTTTCACTATCCAACATGCCCCTTGCCTCCTTGACTGGCAGGATGAGGAGCCCACCCACCAGGGCTGCTACTATGGTAACGATAATGCAGATAGTGTAGAATGAGATCCGGGCTGAGTCTGTTACTTGTTGGGAGCTGTCCAACACAAAGTAGGTTAACACGTTACCTGGAGTTGGTAACGATTTATTAGGGGCGGGAGTATCGATATGGGGTTAGTTAGGGGGGGGGGGTTTCAATAGAATCTCGACGACGTATTTGCTGTCGAGGGTCGAGCCAGGAATGGTAGTTATGTGTTCCTCGGTGTCTCTCTAATAAAATGACTGATTTGGGATTAAGTGATTTGTTTCCCACACTCACCTACGATTCCATTCAAGTTGTAGAGGAACATGTGACAACTCAAATTCCTCTCAATGTCCTTATGTGGTGAGATCACCGTCACATAATTAGGAATCACCACCCAGATCACACCAATACCCAGTCCACTGATAACCGATCCCGCTAGGAGAGTTGTGGTATCCAATAGCAACGCTCCGACATAGAATGCCGCGTGGAGCACACCAGAGGTTATGATGGTTAGTCTGTAGCCTAGGAACAGCCGGACTGGGACTGCAACTAGGGCCCCTAGTACTGAAACCAGGGACACTATACCTGAAGAGGGGGGATTTGTTTTAGAAAGAGTGATATATTTCATATTGAAGTTCCTAAGATGGATTTCACCCGCATCCTCCCAAACTATACCTATAGATCAGCTATTGTAACAGTCTACACTTACCCACACCCTCCATGTTCAACGGCACTTACTCTGGCTCAGGTATCCAATGGTGGAATCCATTCCTGAGTGGCTATCCTCCAGTGCAGTACTGAGTAGGGAGGCAGCGGGGTTGAATGACGCGTTTAGAAGCATTAGAATGACTGTCACCACCACTATGTTCCATATCTCACGTTTTGTTGAACTCAGAATCATGATGACGCTATAGAAATATAATATATGAGCGGTGGCTGCATTGTTTGCTTGATATTAGTGATTAGGTCGTGACCTGCTCTTTAGTCTTTTATGTTATGTATAATAACATAAAGAGCAGGTCACGACCTAATATCAAGCAAGCAATGGGACAAGAAATTGTAAAGTGAGGCCGACCGAGCAATATTTTACAAACATAGCAAGTAGGAATATATGTAGGAATAATATTTTGTACAATGAGGCACAAGAAGTCAAGCAATCTTCTGGAGTAGTGGGGGCTTATCAGTTGGTGAACTAGTATATTGGGACATGTGATCTTTCCAGGTAATTCTGTTATCTGCAATAGGAAGTTTTGGTAAATCATCCAGGGTCTCGTCACATCGCTAAAATTATTAAAATTCACACTTTACAGAATTATTTTAGCACAAAGACCTACTAGGAAAATGAAAGGGCTACCACTCACGCGATCTAAAGGACATATATTATGCGTCATCTAATATAGCTTTTATTATTCTATGAGGCTAGGAAATTTGATATAGAGCGAGTTAATCTACATGTGAGATGTTCTAACATAAATACGTTATGAGTGAAAGACTATATTGTGTGATACCCAAGTGAGCAGCACTCACACTAATATGGGTATCACACTAATATGAGCTGCAGCACTCGCAAAGAAACACACACTAGAGGTGGAGGACTGGGGGTGGGGCTGTAGCACTATTTAAAACTACCGTCAACAAGTTTGAAAACAGAAGCATTCAGAGTTAACGCCCCTCCGCCGTCATTATTACGACCGCTATATATAGAACTTCAGTGAACAGTGTAATTGTTCAATTCATACTATTTTATTACGTGCTACAATTAATCTCAAGCCATTATTACGACCGCTATATAATATATATTAGGGGTTACGACCGCTGTATATAGAACTTCAGTGAACAGTGTAATTGTTCATACTATTTTATTACGTGCTACATACAATTACATAACAATTAATCTCAAGCAATATAGTAATTGTACAATTGTATAGTAATTGTACAATTGTATAGTAATTGTACAATTGTATAGTAATTGTACAATTGTATAGTAATTGTACAATTGTATAGTAATTGTACAATTGTTGTATATGAACAAACCACTTCAAAACAGATTGCAACAGCTGCAATGGGAAAATACACTCACTGATCTTCCCTCAAGAGTCAAGAGTTTGCTTACACGTGTGAGAACACGGATTTGAAGAAAGAGTACAGGAGTAGTGAATAGCGGCCTAAACAGAAAGAAGGCTGAGGTGAAATGAGGGAAAGAGTAGATGTAGAAATCCGACCCACTCTATACTAAAATTTGCCTGGCTAGACTGTGTTTCGGGCGCCCCGCACCCTTTACAAATGTAAAGGGAGGGTTAGAACATAACAAACTAGAATTAGCATGTGTTTACAACAAAAAGTGAGAGTTTTCTGAAAACTACCTGGCTGCACAATGCCGCTGTGTTCGCAGTGCTACTCACTGAATAGTAAAATAGGCCTCTCTGCTCCAAGGGGGGAGGAAGGGGCCGTTTGTAGTATTCATGAAGCATTTCCCCGCCATAACCACTTTTAAACTAGTCTCAAGGGCCGGGGCCATAGATTAAAATTTATATTGCAATGTTTTTACCTCCACGTGTGTTTCTACTACGTACCTAGAGGCCCTCTTATACGTAGTAGAAACACAGCGGTAGAGGTTCTAAGCAATGTTTTAATACCTCCACGTGTGTTTCTACTCCGTAGAGGGTATGAACTCTGAGCGATTGTTTTACTTCCACACGTGTGTTTCAGGTGGTGGCACTGATGCAGACGATGAGTTGTCTTGCTGGGAGGTAACACAGAGCGCCTGGGCCAGCGAAGAGGAGGACATGACAGGTAAATAATATATGAAATAAAGATGTACTTGTTCAATAACATCTTTATTACAACTTGTTGTTACTGCATGACAGGTAAATATTATAGAGATACACTGCACTTATCCATAGAATGATCCATGGAATTTCCATATGAATTATGGAATTTCCCTACTGCCAACCCTAGTTCTGAATTTACATGATGTACACTTAATTCCTGTGTTCTACTACCAAACAGAATCCAGTACCACTTCAAGACGTCAAAATGGTGGAGACCCCGGTACAGTGTCGGGACCTGTAGATCAGAGCGCATGGCAGAAGGCAACCTCTACTGCGGAACACGTTCTGAGCTATCATCCTGTGATACGAATAACTAAACGAGGTTTGTGTGCTATATGTGATACGAATTTAACTTATAAACGAGGTACTTATGGTATGTGGTAATGGTTCTGATAATGGTAGAGTAGTGTTATAGAAGAACTTTACATATTGCATGCACTCGAAAAACACATGTGGTGAATTAACATGCTCTATAGAGCAAGGGTATACCCTGTCTAGTGTCTCAGTGCGCCCCGGTTTGAACAAAACAAGGGGTGAAGTGGTCGAATGGTACACCTGTTGGGGGGGGGGGGGGGAGCACTCCCGTAAACAATCTTTGATGCTGAGAGTTCTCAGTTGTTGTTGAAACAAATGTTATGCAAATTATTATCTCCCAGGCCTGTTTCACATAACATGATTCTCGGGTCAGTAATATTTTAACAAGAGAACAAGTAACGCACTCAAAGCAAGCTAGGACCACATGTAGTAGAGAATTTACAAATCTTACTGAACATTTCTGCAAGATATTTAATTGCACGAGAAAGAAAAAATGGTTCGAAGTTCGAACCCTTTGAAATCGAAATATGAAAGATCTTTCATTTCTTTCAAAAAATAAATATAGCAAATTATCAGAATATGCAAGAACCAGCGAAATTTCAACGAAAATTTAGAAAATTACAAAGAATGTAAGAAAAAACAATAGCTTGCCTTTCTGGCCACAAGCCACAGATCAATTTATCCTCTCTTCCCGTGTCTGCATCTGTCTAATACAGCTACGTTTCGAACTTAAAAAAACCGCAAAATGTAGACAAACACAGAGGAAATTATGAAAGCCACATGTAACATTCTCCCACGCGATCCATTCTTCCTCACTTCCTCCCTATACAGCTGCTGAATCTCTCTCTCTGATACCAGTATCCTTCTCTTTCTCTCTCAATCTTTCTCTATCTCTCTCTCTCTCTCTCTCTCTCTCTCTCTCTCTCTCTCTCTCTCTCTCTCTCTCTCTCTCTCTCTCTCTCTCTCTCTCTCTCTCTCTCTCTCTCTATCTCTCTCTCTTTCTCTCACTCTCTCTCTCTCTCTCTTTCGCTCCTCCACACTCTCTTCTTCTTCTTCTTCTTCTCCTTCTCAGATAATCGCCCTATGCACGTACACGCCTATAATATTTTAAACGTGTTCCGGCTCTCACCTACCCTATCGCACCTATACACTACTACTACCCATTATATCGACATAGTGTGGTCTCTCTCCATATAAAGGCCTCAAAGCTGGGAGGCAGTCTCAGGGCGAGTTAAATAATACAAAGAGATAATGTGTTCGCTGCAAGAACAAAAGAAGGTCATTGAAGAGAAAGAAAACTGGGGTGACTGAGAGAAGGTGCGCATTTACTTATTCGTAAATCTAAAAACTAAAAAAGATGCAGCTTAGCCACTTTTCTAACTGCCAACTCCATCTCCACCAGATAAAACCTCGCGGATGAAGCACAGGGTAACGGGTAGTAGAACGGGACCCCCTGGATCCGCAGCAGTACCATACCCTGAGAAACACTGTGGAGGTAGCTCTACATCAAGTAAGTAGAAACATTGCGGGGGTAGCTCTACATCAAGTAAGTAGAAACAGATGGCGTGCCCTAATTATAAGCAGTAAATAATAGTAGTAGTAATAGTAGTAGGGAAGAAGTAACAACACACTCATTTAAAAGGGGACAAGGCTAATATATTCTCACTGAGTTAATTAACTATGATACTAAACTGCTTTGGTTGATATTCCAGCATCAATTCAATATATCCCTTTGCAGGTCCGTCAATGTCTAGTAAAATGGAGTTTGATAAGGTCTTGAGGAGACGATTTAACCCGGACGGTCCTGGACCAAGTAACTCTGCCATGTATTGTGATTAATAGCTGAACCGTATATAATAGTGGGAGAATATTCTGCAATTAATGGAGGACCTCTTGTGTGCGCATAGGACCTCTTATGTGCTCAGATGACCTCTTGTGTGCTCAGAAACTGAGCTGTATAGCTGATCTGGCCAGTTCTCGTGAAGAACTATGATTCAGGTGGCTCATGGCAGGCCGGGATGCTAACTATAGGTTCAACTTTGTCACACGAACATGTACGTTTATACCATTTAGTCGAAACTCAATCCAATCACTGTACGGGTACCTATAACTACCTCTCATTCTCTGGATTTCGAACTAAATTAGGCTAAAAGAATCCACATGAATACATACAATATAAAATATCAGCAAAAGGAAACTAGAAAAATGATCCTAACTTGTTCGTGACAGAGTAGATGATAGAAATATTTGATAATTCATTAACATTTACCTAGGACCTCTCATGCAGGCGGACGCATATTATGCACGAATCACGATTCGATTCTAATGCAACTGCAACATTTTACTGGATAATGAGTTCCCAGACTTTCTCTCCTCTATAGATCTAGCTATGAAGAGGAGATTAGAGCGAGCGCGAAGATGGTATCGCGCGCTAGCGGGCGGGCGCTCGAGAGCTCTAGAGCGCTCTCGTGCTCCTATGACTAGATACTCTCTCTCTCGATCTCTCTCTCTCTCATCTCTCTTCTCTCTCTCTCTCTCTCTCTCTCTCTCTCTCTCTCTCTCTCTCTCTCTCTCTCTCTCTCTCTCTCTATCCCTTAATGTGTAGATTACAAAGATTAAGTTTTCCAACTAATATCCGGAATAATTCGCTGTACGAATCTCAACCAATATATATCATTAAATCCTATTGCCGTTGGGCCAGCCGAGAGAGAGAGATCAGGAGAGAGAGAGATAGAGAGAAGAGAGGGAGAGAGCGAAGAGAGACCACATCACACACGTATCCAAGCTTATTAAGCCAAATATTAGCGATCGAGCGATCAAAAGATCTCCTGGAGATATGTGTTTGCATGTATCAGTCTATTACACACGTCTAAAACAAATGTATCAGTATTAAAGCGCTCCTCCTATCCAGGTAGAGTCTCTATAACCATTTGCATTTTTTACAAAGTCAAACAAAAGTATAAATACAGTTTTGAGGTAATTTCGCATACTTGCCTAAACAGCCATGTAGCTCCATTATGCCAAGGGAAGGCTATATGGAGAGAAAGAGACCGGTGGACTGGTGTAACGCGCCAGAGTTTTAGAGTGTCTATTACACGTATTGTGTATGCTGAATATGTCGCGGGTGTTTTTATTGTAACTACTAACTATTGTAACTTGTATACTGAACAAGAGTTGAACAAGAGTTGAACAAGACTGAAGAGAGTTTTGTGTGAAAATACTTTTATTTGATCAGAAAATATATCCGATTTAGTGTTTTAAATTAACACCTTTCTTGCTTTACTGAATAAGATTTAGAGAATATATGGTTTTCCGTTGACAACACATCTCCATCCAATAGCAAGGTAAAATATGTTGAATCGGTTCATTACCAAAACAGCGGGAATGCGGTCTCGTGTTGGCTCCATCTCTTTCTACAGGTAGCAGACAGACAGATATGGGACAGACAGACAGACAGACAGACAGACAGACAGACAGACAGACAAACAGACAGACAGACAGACAGACAGACAGACAGATAGACAGACAGGCAGACAGGCATGCAGACAGACAGACAGACAGACAGACAGACAGACAGACAAGCCACCTAAGACGAATCAGCAACAAAACCAGTGTAATTCAAATAGATCGGACCTGTTATACACGTGTTTGTACAGTGTATTGTATTTCAATTGTTTGTTATCACAACAACTTGTCTGGCAGTGACAGACAACATGTCGGTAATATACCAATTCTTGGTGTTCGAAGGAAATAGCGCTAATTAGCGATTTTAAGAGCGCTAATTAGCGCTAATTAGCGCTAATTAGCGCTATCTAAGATTTCGATATTTATAAAAAGTGTTAGAAGCGCTAATAATAGCGCTATTTTATAAAATAGCGCTATTTGTGACCGCTAATTAGCGCTAATTAGCGGTCACAAATAGCGGTAATTAGCGGTAGCGCTATTTTAGCGCTTTTTGCACTTAAAAATAGCGCTATTTTTGTAGAAAAATAGCGGTTCTAAATTTTGTGTTAATTTCAAATTTGATAACACCGCTATTCAAATAGCGGTCCTAAAAATTTTGAAATAGCGCTATTTAAGAGACATCGCTATTTGACGTATCTAAGCCATGATTGGTTGGCGTTGATCACGTGATTAAATAAATCCTTATGATTGGTCAAAATCTGTAACCGCTAATTAGCGCCATTTCTTAAAGATTAGCTATTTTTATTTACAAAATAGCGCTAATTAGCGCTAATTAGCGCTATTAACAATATGAAAATACCGCTAACTAGCGCTAATAAGCGCTAAATAGCGCTAATTAGCGCTAATTAGCGCTATCAACAATTTGTAAATAGCGCTAATTAGCGCTATTAACACAATATATGTATATTACTTTGTTAATAGCGCTAATTAGCGCTAATTAGCGATATAAATATTTTGCAAATAGCGCTAATTAGCGCTTATTAGCGCTAATAAGCGCTAACTAGCGCTATTTGCAAATTATTAATAGCGCTAATTAGCGCTTATTAGCGCTATTAACATAATAGTAAACGTTTAAGTTGATAATAGCGCTAATAAGCGCTAATTAGCGCTATTAATATTTTGCAAATAGCGCTAATTAGCGCTTATTAGCTCTAATAAGCGCTAACTAGCGCTATTTGCAAAATATTAATAGCGCTAATTAGCGCTATTTAGCGCATTTAAAAAAATAATGAATGTATATTTTGTTAATAGCGCTGATCAGCGCTATAGACAATTTAAAAGTAGCGCTAATTAGCGCTATTTGCATATTATTAATAGCGCTAATTAGCGCTAATTAGCGCTATTATCAACTTAAACGTTAACTATTTTATTAATAGCGCTAATAAGCGCTAATTAGCGCTATTAATATTTTGCAAATAGCGCTAGTTAGCGCTAATTAGCGCTAATAAGCGCTATTTTCATATTATTAATAGCGCTAATTAGCGCTTATTAGCGCTATTATCAACTTAAACGTTAACTATTTTATTAATAGCGCTAATAAGCGCTATTAATATTTTGCAAATAGCGCTAGTTAGCGCTAATTAGCGCTAATAAGCGCTAATAAGCGCTATTTCCATATTATTAATAGCGCTAATTAGCGCTATTATCAACTTTAATGCTTACTATTTTATTAATAGCGCTAATAAGCGCTAATTAGCGCTATTAATATTTTGCAAATAGCGCTAGTTAGCGCTAATTAGCGCTAATAAGCGCTAATTAGCGCTATTTCCATATTATTAATAGCGCTAATTAGCGCTAATTAGCGCTATTATCAACTTAAACGTTTACTATTTTATTAATAGCGCTAATAAGCGCTAATTAGCGCTATTAATATTTTGCAAATAGCGCTAATTAGCGCTAATTAGCGCTAATTAGCGCTATTTCCATATTATTAATAGCGCTAATTAGCGCTTATTAGCGCTATTATCAACTTAAACGTTAACTATTTTATTAATAGCGCTAATAAGCGCTAATTAGCGCTATTAATATTTTGCAAATAGCGCTAGTTAGCGCTAATTAGCGCTAATAAGCGCTAATTAGCGCTATTTCCATATTATTAATAGCGCTAATTAGCGCTTATTAGCGCTATTATCAACTTAAACGTTAACTATTTTATTAATAGCGCTAATAAGCGCTAATTAGCGCTATTAATATTTTGCAAATAGCGCTAATTAGCGCTAATAAGCGCTAATTAGCGCTATTTCCATATTATTAATAGCGCTAATTAGCGCTAATTAGCGCTATTATCAACTTAAACGTTTACTATTTTATTAATAGCGCTAATAAGCGCTAATTAGCGCTATTAATATTTTGCAAATAGCGCTAGTTAGCGCTAATTAGCGCTAATTAGCGCTATTTCCATATTATTAATAGCGCTAATTAGCGCTTATTAGCGCTATTATCAACTTAAACGTTAACTATTTTATTAATAGCGCTAATAAGCGCTAATTAGCGCTATTAATATTTTGCAAATAGCGCTACTTAGCGCTAATTAGCGCTAATAAGCGCTAATTAGCGCTATTTCCATATTATTAATAGCGCTAATTAGCGCTTATTAGCGCTATTATCAACTTAAACGTTAACTATTTTATTAATAGCGCTAATAAGCGCTAATTAGCGCTATTAATATTTTGCAAATAGCGCTAATTAGCACTAATAAGCGCTAATTAGCGCTATTTTCATATTATTAATAGCGCTAATCAGCGCTTATTAGCGCTATTATCAACTTAAACGTTAACTATTTTATTAATAGCGCTAATAAGCGCTATTAATATTTTGCAAATAGCGCTAGTTAGCGCTAATTAGCGCTAATAAGCGCTAATTAGCGCTATTTCCATATTATTAATAGCGCTAATTAGCGCTATTATCAACTTTAACGTTTACTATTTTATTAATAGCGCTAAAAAGCGCTAATTAGCGCTATTATAATTTTGCAAATAGCGCTAGTTAGCGCTAATTAGCGCTAATAAGCGCTAATTAGCGCTATTTCCATATTATTAATAGCGCTAATTAGCGCTAATTAGCGCTATTCTCAACTGAAACGTTTACTATTTTATTAATAGCGCTAATAAGCGCTATTAATATTTTGCAAATAGCGCTAGTTAGCGCTAATTAGCGCTAATAAGCGCTGATTAGCGCTATTTCCATGTTATTAATAGCGCTAATTAGCGCTTATTAGCGCTATTATCAACTTAAACGTTAACGGTTTTATTAATAGCGTTAATAAGCGCTAATTAGCGCTATTAATATTTTGCAAATAGCGCTAGTTAGCGCTAATTAGCGCTAATAAGCGCTAATTAGCGCTATTTCCATATTATTAATAGCGCTAATTAGCGCTTATTAGCGCTATTATCAACTTAAACGTTAACTATTTTATTAATAGCGCTAATAAGCGCTAATTAGCGCTATTAATATTTTGCAAATAGCGCTAGTTAGCGCTAATTAGCGCTAATAAGCGCTAACTAGCGCTATTTGCAAAATATTAATAGCGCTAATTAGCGCTTATTAGCGCTATTAACAAAATAATAAACGTTTAAGTTGATAATAGCGCTAATTAGCGCTAATTAGCGCTATTTATAATATGCAAATAGCGCTAATTAGCGCTAATAAGCGCTAACTAGCGCTATTTGCAAAATATTAATAGCGCTAATTAGCGCTTATTAGCGCTATTAACAAAATAATAAACGTATAAGTTGATAATAGCGCTAATTAGCGCTATTTATAATATGCAAATAGCGCTAATTAGCGCTTATTAGCGCTAATAAGCGCTAACTAGCGCTATTTGCAAAATATTAATAGCGCTAATTAGCGCTTATTAGCGCTATTAATAAAATAATAAACGTTTAAGTTGATAATAGCGCTAATTAGCGCTAATTAGCGCTATTTATAATATGCAAATAGCGCTAATTAGCGCTAATAAGCGCTATTTAGCGCTATTTGCAAAATATTAATAGCGCTAATTAGCGCTTATTAGCGCTATTAACAAAATAATAAACGTTTAAGTTGATAATAGCGCTAATTAGCGCTAATTAGCGCTATTTATAATATGCAAATAGCGCTAATTAGCGCTTATTAGCGCTAATAAGCGCTAACTAGCGCTATTTGCAAAATATTAATAGCGCTAATTAGCGCTTATTAGCGCTATTAACAAAATAATAAACGTTTAAGTTGATAATAGCGCTAATTAGCGCTAATTAGCGCTATTTATAATATGCAAATAGCGCTAATTAGCGCTTATTAGCGCTAATAAGCGCTAACTAGCGCTATTTGCAAAATATTAATAGCGCTAATTAGCGCTTATTAGCGCTATTAACAAAATAATAAACGTTTAAGTTGATAATAGCGCTAATTAGCGCTATTTATAATATGCAAATAGCGCTAATTAGCGCTTATTAGCGCTAATAAGCGCTAACTAGCGCTATTTGCAAAATATTAATAGCGCTAATTAGCGCTTATTAGCGCTATTAATGAAATAATAAACGTTTAAGTTGATAATAGCGCTAATTAGCGCTAATTAGCGCTATTAATATTTTCCAAATAGCGCTAATTAGCGCTTATTAGCGCTAATAAGCGCTATTTGCAAAATATAAATAGCGCTAATTAGCGCTTATTAGCGCTATTAATAAAATAATAAACGTTTAAGTTGATAATAGCGCTTATTAGCGCTAATTAGCGCTATTTATAATATGCAAATAGCGCTAATTAGCGCTTATTAGCGCTAATAAGCGCTAACTAGCGCTATTTGCAAAATATTAATAGCGCTAATTAGCGCTTATTAGCGCTATTAACAAAATAATAAACGTTTAAGTTGATAATAGCGCTAATCAGCGCTAATTAGCGCTATTAATATTTTCCAAATAGCGCTAATTAGCGCTAATTAGCGCTTATTAGCGCTAATAAGCGCTATTTGCAAAATATTAATAGCGCTAATTAGCGCTTATTAGCGCTATTAATAAAATAATAAACGTTTAAGTTGATAATATCGCTAATTAGCGCTAATTAGCGCTATTTATATTATGCAAATAGCGCTAATTAGCGCTTATTAGCGCTAATAAGCGCTAACTAGCGCTATTTGCAAATTATTAATAGCGCTAATTAGCGCTTATTAGCGCTATTAACATAATAGTAAACGTTTAAGTTGATAATAGCGCTAATAAGCGCTAATTAGCGCTATTAATATTTTGCAAATAGCGCTAATTAGCGCTTATTAGCGCTAATAAGCGCTAACTAGCGCTATTTGCAAAATATTAATAGCGCTAATTAGCGCTTATTAGCGCTATTAACAAAATAATAAACGTTTAAAATGATAATAGCGCTAATTAGCGCTAATTAGCGCTAATTAGCGCTAATTAGCGATTACAAAAATAGCGCTAATTAGCGCTATTTTTCGTCACATGACAGGATTTCTGTCACGTGACATACATTATCCAATCATAGTGTTTTCTATATTTTGATGAAATTGGAAATAGCGCTAATTAGCGGTTCGAACAAAATGAATTGAGAATGTTAATAGCGCTAATTAGCGCTAATTAGCGCTGATTAGCGCTATTTTTGTAAGTGTTAATAGCGCTATTTTTTTACTAAAATTGCCCGATTAGCGGTTACAAAAAGCGCTAAAATAGCGCTACCGCTAATTGCCGCTATTTTTGATCGCTAATTAGCGCTAATTAGCGGTCAAAAATAGCGCTATTTTGTGAAATAGCGCTATTATTAGCGCTATTAGCGCTATCGATAAATAGCGCTATCGCTAATTAGCGCTAATTAGCGCTATTAAAACCGCTAATTAGCGCTATTTCCTTCGAACACCAAGAATTGGTATATTACCAACATGTCTAATGTTCATATATCTCTAACTATAACGAAATATTACAGCTGTATTTGAGATTTATCTCTAATTAAAATGTTTCAATTCTTCCCAGGAAGTTGGGTGGAACGCTAGGTATTGGAAGTGACATTCCTGGACATACCCTGGACAGTATTGTGAAGACAGAACTTCTCAAGGACGCATCTGCTGAAGAGGTATAGTTCATCACCAGCTCATTCCCAGCAGTCCTTTTATAGTAATAGTACGCCTGTATATTGGAGATTTCAGAATTTATTTGTCCGCGATTCGACCCTTTCAAGATGCCACTCTCACCAACGTCTATAGACGTACTCCAAGTCTTTGTTAGACTTAGACTCGGACAAATGCTACGAGCAGCTTGTAATTTATTGTTGAACTACAATTACACGTGTTTCACGTACAGGTCAGTAAGGTATGGAACGAGTATCACCAGCAGAAGGAGGGGTTTGTATGTGGTGTCATACCCTCCATGCACTACGCTGAGATAGAGGCCAAATCTAAGACATGTCCCCGGGTAATTATAACGACTAATTAAAATGCCAATTAACTGAATAACTTTAGATCAGAGACTGTGATGTGAATATTAGACAACTGAACAGCGTTTTGATGTGTGTACTAACAGACAACACCAGACAACACATTTCCTTTCTTCCCCTGCAGTTTGTGTATGCGATCCCGAAGGATTCCGGTGGATTTGAGATGATGTACTCTGAATTTCACCAGCACAGGGTGTCCTTCACTACTCTCGAGGCGTTCAAGGTATATATTCATCTCATTGGCTTACTTTCACATTCTTCAAATTCACTGTTGACAGTGAACCCTCTGTCGCCAACTATATTTAAAACCCCACCCCTCCATCCTCTCGTTCCTTTAATTCCCTGCCCTGTTTTTGTACCCCATGTGTTGTTTTGCATCCCACTAATACCGTTATTTTGTCCAGGCACTGCAAGGATCAGCCCCGCCTTTATTGGAGCTGTTCCACTATGTTGACTACCAGCAAACAAAAGAGATCGTGTTGATGAGAGGGGTCTACAAGGCACCACTTACCAGTGCGGTACGTTTTAGGACTAGATCTGGTAAATTGGGCTTTACCCCAATTTCAGGCATGGGTTATCGTCTTGGACGCAACCCCCACGCAAGTACAAAACATACATTTCCTAATTCAACTCCCTCCCCCTTTCAGGAGGCAGTGTTCCTAGCGAACCAGTTGCAGATGTACTACAGGATCGACCAGGAGCGGTATAAACTAGTCCGGACCTTCAACCACAACCCCATGTTCTTTGACTTCAACGAGCTACTAAAAAACCTGGACTCCCCTGATGTTAAGATTCCCGCTCACAAACAATCGACATCGACATCATCGGAATAATTGATCAGATTCAGGAGGTGCTTTGAATTGTTCATTGGGCATATCAGGAGCTGATATGTGATAATTTATTACTTTTTTACTCGGAAAAGAGGATCAATGAACTCAAGACAATTTCCAATGAGAAATGAATCCAGGACAGTTTAATTAATAATATCGGGTTGATATGAAGCGGATGATCAGAGCTGTGTGGTCAAAGAAGAAGAAGATATTTGAGGTCACAGGTTTGTAACCCAGAGTTATATCCACATGATCTAAAGTAAAGCTCTGGTATCAAACCATATAATGACGTGTCTCGATTATGAAGCCAACTGACTCAAGGGCTGTCTGGCGCCGCGACCCCATCTGGAGCCGCCAGACAGCCTAAGGGCAAGATCTTGCCTTTGTTTACTAAAACCATAGGCCAAAGGCAAGATCTTGTTGAGTCCAAATCGCTGCTAAATTGTTCGCTGCTTATTGATCGCATGTGTTCCGTTCCTTTTTAACTTTCCCGCTGGTTATATTTCTGTTTTGATTTTCTCAACAATTGAACACGGCCAAACTAGGGCATAACTGCGCCTAAAATATAGTTTGGGTATTATGGGCAAGGAGATCACATTTGGAACCATAATTGCCACCTAATCACTTCGATCTTGCACGCACAGGTGTCAACGTCACTAAGGGTCACATACGGTGTTCGGAACGGGATCACAGGGCCAGAGGTGAGACTGAGAGGAAACTTTTGCCCAGACTCCAAATACATCCGTTGCAACTAGCACATAATCATCATCATATCAGTGATAATGACACCCATATCATTTCCATTTTCCACAACTCATCATCATCCGAAAACTTACTTTCAGGCAGGGGATTTGATTTGTGTAAAGACTTGGATTGGACAGGGACTTGCCATGCCGGACAGTTGGATAAACTTCAGGGCAGCTTCAAGATAAATCAGCCATCAGGTTGGTGATGTTGCTAGATCTATAACATGCAAGTTTATGGTGGTTTTAATTCTAGCCAAATTTGGAACCAGGGTTTTGAACTTATCTATTGACCGGGCCCAAAAACTCATTTTGCAACACATTTAATTATTTATGAAGTTGATGATATGTCCATTTAAATTTGGGCACAAAGTTACATGGGGGGAGGGGGTAGAAAAGGATGTAATTATGTTAAGCGTGACCCGAAGCGTCGCGCAAAAACTATGCGGCGAGTTTCGACGTCGCGCTTTCAGATTTCAATTGTATTTCAATTTGATACGTGCTTATCCAGTTATACACACACCATATTTGTCTAAATTAAATCTTTTACTCGCTAGGTAATGCTCATATCTCGGTGACTTGATGATTGATCGATGATCATGTCGTTAAATAACTTGCTAGTTAGACCCCGAGGATGCCACTTTAAATCGGCGCCCGACTGTATTGACCATTCCCAAGTAAACTACTACTACTAAACAGAGATAATGTCAATGAATCCGTACATGATTCATGTGTACAGATGAGAGTACTATCATTGTGACGACTGACAGTTTCGTATTTCTGACAATGTCATTCATTCTGTCTGGACAGATCTAAAAGATCTATAAGGTCTATCAAGCTTTGTTAGTCAAGAGTCTGAGTAGATGAAATCCAGAGAGAGAGAGAGAGAGATAGAGAGAGAGAGTCAGGATTGAAGGGGATTGGTTTGGCAAGCATCTAGATGACATCTATTATAGATGTTCTCTTGGCTCAATTCACTGAACTTCTGCTTTGTCCCTCTGCTTTCAGTGTCAGATTAGCATTTGCATTGGCCTATTCTTTACCCTATTCTCATTTCTTTCACATAGAGCCGCGGTCAGATAGCTTGATAGCTTCGTTGCTTTTCCTAACGGTTGAGTAACTCAAGGTGTGGGTTGTGGTTGTTATGCTCTAACCCTTTTCACAGTGGGTAAGGGAGGGTCGAGCAAGGTTGTGGTAATTAGGAAACAAGTTGGCACACATGTCGACCTCAATAATTCTATTGTGGGCTAAAGTTGGTATCGTACTGCTGCGACTCTGATAGTGATAGCCCAAGCAGTAAAAAAACTGTCAGGCCATGAATGCCCTAACCACAGTTCTCACGCAAAAGAAATGGGAATAGGGTCATGCCAATGCTCTTATAACAGGTTAAACACGTCTCGCACTAGTTCTTGAAGTTGTCAAATTATGATTGCAATTCGCGTACACGTGACAAATTATTTCATGATTCAGATCAAATCAGTTCTAGCAGTATATTAGATAGGTCAGGAAGTAATTAGATGGTAGAAAATCGTACGATTTGTTGCTCCAAATATATATCAGATATATAAACATGGACTAGCTAGTTTCATATTTTCTGTTCATATTTTCTGTTCATAGTTATAAAATATATCCTGCAGTGGAAATCTAATTAGGATCGTCCTCCATCTTCCAAGTTGTTTCTCTATTTCTATATTTCATACCCTCTTCGTAGCCACGAGACTTTGTTTGTTTTTCACGGCCAGACCATTGCCCGATTCTCTGGAGTTTTGCAAGGCCAATAACTTTTTATGATTTTATAAATGTTCATTCCCATGGATGATTTGTTGAGTAAGAAAGATGGGTAAAATGTTCCCTCCTCCCTTCTTAGTTCTTAATTGGTGTCATTTTTGTGAAGCGTTTTGGGTGTAGCTTGCTTGCCAAGAATCCCGCTTCGCAAGACAACAACGTGATGTGTCAGCCCGCAAACTAATCTTCCCATATACTCGTTATTTATATAAAACACAGACATGGTCTTGGTCGGTTTATTTTGTCATGCTGAATTTCATATTCTCCACTTCAAATATATCTTCCATGGTCCATGTTTTGTTGGAACATGAGAATTCTTGATTCGTTCTTGTTAGGTCTGTATTGTCCTCACATCTTGTTTCTAGAGAAGTTTTTCTCGTCAACATGTTTTCGATATTGATTGTTATGTATCCTCGGCAAGAACCTGCTCTCTCTCTATCTCTCTCTCTCTCTCTCTCTCTCTCTCTCTCTCTCTCTATCTTCCTCTCGCTTCTCTCTCTTTTTTCTGTTGCCATGGGAACACCATTCTGCATGCAATTCATCCTATGTACAGATTACAAACAAACCTTGAAATATGTGTGTACCAGCCATATATTTTCTAATCAAGAAGAAACAACGTGCGAGGTTTGTGCTCCGCGGAATCCGTGGCCTAATCCAGACAAGCTGTTCTGATGACCATGTGACCTGTGTCTTCAAGTTGTTCTTTACTCAACAAGTCTTAAAACCTAAGAAAATTGAGGTTTATGGTCAAGTTAGAAACTAATATTGATGCAAACTTTTTTTTTCATTATCCTTTCATTGGTTTTGTAATTCAAACAAACTGAAGCTGAAAAAGATTATTGATGTGATGGCTAGCTATCTATGATTGGATGTAATTTAATGTGTGAACACAGAAACTAAGAAACAGAGCAATTATTTTCTTGCCGTATGGGCGTATGATGCCAGATTGAAAAACATGGTTACCAATTTATTCAATTGATTATTGAAGACTGAAATTGTATTTCATTGATAAGTTTGATTGTTGGATTGCTTTATCGTTTGATTAATAATTGTTAATCTATAGTTCTAGTACAGTGTCAGTGAGAGATGCCACAATACATCTTGTCTCGTCGTATCATTTGAGCTTTTGTTAGTTTTGCTCCTCCTCTCAGCCTCTCTATGAAGTAGAAACCTCCACATTGTAGCCTAATTGTGTTTGACAATATACTGTTGGTAATTTGTCTGTCAAAGTTTGATATGACAAAGAATACGAGTGTTAGATCGTGTAGACCGATATAATGAGAAGATAATGATGGACGCCGATTAAATGACTAGACAAGACACCTGGTGCTCCCACCAAGATAAACTGGTATCACGGAATTTAGTGTAGACTAGGGGTTGGTATTAGTCTGTAGTGTGATATTATATAGTTGAGGTTTCGTTCAGTAAATGTTTGAGAGTTTGTTACTACATTAAAAAATCGAGGCATATTATATCATCATGAGAGTTTGAGTTATCGAATGGTGACACATCGGAGCAGGAAGATTTATCTCACTTTCTATTATGCTCATGTAATGTTATATTATTATTTATTATTCTCATTTGCTGATCATAATTTATTATTATATACACCGCACGGAATTTTATTCATCTGAGAGGTGATCGATCAGCTGCTGCACAGTGCAGTGAGTCGTCTAGCTCTTCGAGGGGGTAACAGGCCAGCTATGAATTTGTGTATGAGGACATGATTGACATGATAAGTTAGGTTCAATAAATCGTTCTTACTTTATTAAGAATTCAGCCCTTGGGTAGCCTCTACATGTTATAATTGTAATTGTAACCTTCTGGGCATCGTTGATCAGATCATCAGCTTTAATTCTGTTACAATCCTAACATCGTTATCCTTAAAATAAAATCACCTAGTAAAGCTACCATCGAGTGGAAACTCATGGAAAAGGATCTGTTTTCGTCTTTGAATCTTTTCTAACAATGGGAAACATGTGTGAGATAGCTCCCTGACAGGAGAGAAATGTACTCTGTTGCGTAATTAGGATCCTAAGGATCCTAAATGAGCATGATGCCAAGATATTATACAATGCGATTCTGTTCGTGAAAGTGTATGTATTAAATCTAAGAAGTTTTCATTGCCAGTGCCTTGATTTGCCACGACTAGTTTATTGGTCACAAATAGATAATACGGGATTTCATTCGATAGTAAGGGAACTAAATGTGAACTCGAATCGGAAAATTATTTACATTTCTGTTTGGGTTATTGACTGATTATTTTCCATAATTTGTGCATCTTTTGGATCCGGCACACCAGACAACCAATTATCATTTCCTTTGTGAATATCTGCATAGATCTAATTATGCTATTTGTTAATTGGTGTTGATTGCGGATATTATGTTTGTGGGAGGTTGTTGTCAATGTAATAGTCAATCTTCTAAATATCCATATGATTTTATCTGGTTTTCAAGTGAAGCTGACATATTGCATAACAATTTTGCAAAAATGTTCATTTTCAGATTGCTCATCTGAAACGTATGGGATGACGCTTAACTACTAAAACACCAGGTGCATCCTGTCTTAGAGAAAAGGGGGATTGAATTTCGAATATATAAAATTTAGAGAGAAGCGAGAAAGCTGGAGAGAGGTCGAAGAATAGAGTATTACAGCACGGAGCTTCCACCACAAAAGAAAGAAAGCCCTTCGTCGTTTGTTAGTATGTCGTTAGTTGATCAGCTCCACTTTTATATCACATTGTATATAGTGCTCCATCACAAATATAGTATAGAGGACTGTATAATAGCAGTCTGCGTGTTAGGGAGCTGCCGATATATATCTACTGTAACAGTAGTGCTCCATCACATAGCTCGACACAAGATTCGATCCTCCTTATTATACACAGTGTATACTATATACTCTGTGAACATACACACATCTAAGGGGCACATTCTAGAAACACGGGTGGCCTTGCGAGACTCGGTTTGCTTCATGAATCATGGCATACACCACACAGCACTGTATATTTTATATCTTGGCCCTAGTTTGATTTGTCTACCTTGGCCCTAGTTTGATTTGTCTACCTTGACCTTGGACACGCAAGAAGAGCTATGAAGTGAGGTTGAATCCCTTTCTTTCCTTTCCTCCCCTGGCCCTCTCTATCTCTCTCTATCTCTATCTCTCTCTCTCTCTCTCTCTCTCTCTCTCTCTCTCTCTCTCTCTCTCTCTCTATCTCTCTCTCTCTCTCTCTTATTCCTTTCTTATTTCCATATCTTCCTTTTTTCTCACTCACTCTCCTCAATTTCATATTTCCATATAGACATAGTCTCAAACTATGCTACAAATTACCCGGCTGCACGTGTCACATTATCTATATATTCTGTCCCACATTGCCCTTCTTAGGCACACATAATTATCATAGATCATTCAACTATCATTTGCAGAGGACGAATGAGCTTGTTTGTGTAACCGTGACACGTCTTAGTTGTTTCATTCTCGCATTTGAAGCTGTGTAGGAAACTTTGGCGGAGCTTGAAGTAGGAGTGAAGCAGGGATTACCATGTCACGGGGCTTGGGGAGCTCTAGCTGGGCCGACACTGTCAAACAGCTAATTGAGGCTAAACGGTAAGGAATGCATTTAAGCTTAATATCTATTACGATTTTTAAATTCAAATCGTTGATCAATCCCATCCCCCTTTCTAATTTCTCTCTCTATTAAATATTATGATTGGCCGGGAGCATGAATACCATACAATATTGCATAAATTATTTGTTCTGAAGAACTTTCTTGATGATTAAAATATAATTGAGTTGAATTTCTCAGTAACGCTGCTTGAATCACTTAGCACCTTAATTCTAAATGACTATTTCACAAACCACTTTACTACACCACTTTAAGCTCTAGCTGCTGGTGGTCGGAGAGACGCTTGTGAATCTTAAAAGAAAATGATTAAGTATTTGAGATTAAGTCGCTAAAGGACGCTTTCCTCATATGATTTGATGGTTTTTGAGTTTTATAACCGTACGCTTGTTACCAACCTTTATGGCTCATTTAAAAAAATCAAAAATCGACTTCGAGCTCTAAGCCTTTCATATTTTTAGGGGACACTGGAAGCAAATTTGTATTCTAACACTATGTACTAAATTGCCATATATTGTAATACGAGCCAGTTCATTGCTTCATATTGTACATCACCATCATGGATTCATGGGTTACTCATGACCAATATATTGGGGTGTACATTGTACAAACACCATGGGCAATTCATGATGAACATTGTACCCTTTGTTCATCCAGCTCTATGTTGTTACTCAACAATGTCTTAGCCGGGTGTTACTTTCATCACACGATAGTATTAGTATGCACATGTCCTCTCTACATAAGGTGTATTACAACATGGTTGAATCGTTCTTGTAGCCTTTGAAGAGCTGTATACGGTAGATCTGAGAAAACAGTAATGTAGCTACATTTTCTCAGATCTACATATTGTAGAAAGTCAATGGTAGTAGTGTTCGTGTGCAGCAGATCTCGATATCTCTGCAAGTCTAGTACTGCAGATGATACAGTTCTTGTCATGCAGAAATCAACGCTCCTTCAAACTCTTATTAGCGGTGTCTGAAGTTGTATATTTTCTCTGGATTGAGTCCATGAAGGTGACAATTAGTTGGGCGACCAATCGTTTCATTTTTTTGCAAAGTCATATCTTTTTGCGTTCCAAAAAAGCTATTTTTGGCATCTGTATAAGCCTACCTGGCCTCCTGGCATTGATCTATTTGATTTTTGGAAACTCTTGAGTCTTCATTACACATTATACAACATATTATTCTGATGTACCCTATATATGTCATATGGAGCCAAATTTCCTTCTATGCCATTACAGCACGATAACAGCACAGCAAAGATTGCTCTCTCCCTCTCTGGTCTGACTAGCCTCTAGATATTATCTCTCCTAGATAATATATTATGGTAGCCCCGCCTGTCCTGAGAAAGACAATAGAAACAGACTACAATATGTACGTGTGGCTTGTTTCCTCTAAGCTTGTACGTTTCTAAAGGTATTATATGCACCTTTGATCCAGTGTATCATAATAGAGAGGGGAGAGAGAAGGAGGGAGAGATGGAGATAGATATAGAGAAAGACATAGAGAGAGGGAGGGAGATAGAGATAGAAAGAGATAGAAAATTCTCTCGGTAGAAAAGATTAAGCTTCCACTATTTCCGGCCTATTATCTCCCCATGTGAGTTATTGACAGTTGTTACAGTTCAAACTACACGTGTAATAATATTGCATTGATAACTAGTGCAGACCGGTGTTGGCAATATACATTTAATATTTATTACTTATGTATTGGTTTTGAATTGGCTGTTTATAAATCTAGTATAGCCGATTAGGCTCCAATACCCGCATAAATTGTATCTTATCGCTTTAGTTCTTCCTTCAGAGGCGACCTTGAAGTGGTAGGCTTAAAGCCTTCGGGAGGGCCTGCTACAGATGGCTGGAGGCCCGAGCCGGAACCAGAAAACCCCTTAAAAGCTACAAAAAAATCTAGGATTTTAGGGTTTAATAGTGAGACGGTTTTTGGCCCCCTAAATGTGAGGACCATACGCGAGGCTTATCGTAGAGATGTCATGGAGAGCGAGTTTTGAGAGGACGGCCTGTGTACCTGGGGGTGCAGGAGCACCGGATTTGCACTCTGAGAGGGTCTGTGTGCAGAGAGGGAGAGGTTTCTCGTTTATTTCTACATCAGCCTGGAGGTCTGGATCAGGGGCATCTTGCGGGGTGTAGGAGTGTATGTAAATCAAGATGCGTACTCGGCAGTGAAAATGGTGGAAGTCATACACTACCGAATACTACTTGTGACTTCACGGGCAACCCTGCTCCACTGTCATTTGTGTGTACGCCCCTACTGAGGGATGATCCAGCTGAGGCAGAGAGTTTCCATGAGGCCCTGAGGGGAGCTATCCATGAGGTTCCAGCACAGGAGTTTCTGGTGTGTTAGGACCTAAACGCCCATCTGTCTAGGGAATCGCCGGACGAT
Source organism: Hormiphora californensis (assembly GCA_020137815.1). NCBI lineage: Eukaryota > Metazoa > Ctenophora > Tentaculata > Cydippida > Pleurobrachiidae > Hormiphora > Hormiphora californensis. The sequence continues at coordinate 3,452,071 of CM035355.1, read as the reverse complement.
GGGGGTTGGTATTTTCATTCAACGTCGAATAGGAACGGGGCGCTGCTCCGTGATATATGTTAGAAGTAATCTGGTGGGGCAGGTAATCATCGTTTCCAGAAAAAGCTGGCAAGCTTCATACTTTCCACAGTGAGGGCACACTCTGCCAAAGTCAAATTGATTATATTCTGGTTCGACGAGAAGTGGAAGAACTCTTTGCGTAACGTAGAGGTAGTGGACACGTTTGGTAGTGTAGGGTCGATCATGAGCAGTTCGTGTTTCCTTCGCCTCAGTCTACGGAAGACTAAACGTGCCAAAGGACAGATCAAGTCGATTATACTTGTCTCAGAGAGGAGCCTGACCTGTGTGAGAGGTACATGTGGAGGTGAGGAATAGGTTATGAGTGTTGAGAACAGATGTGGAGGATGCTCTGGAAGGTATGGGGCATTTGTGTCGGCTGTTGGTGAAACCAATAAGCACCTACTGCCACGGAAGCGCAGACGTGCTACCGATAGCGCTATGAATACCTGAGAGTTCGTAGTGTAAGAGACGAGTTGTTCGAAGCTAAGAAAGCTTTGTTTCTCCATCCCACTGAGAATAATAGAGTCGAGGTTTAGCGAGAGGAGAGAACTCTTAAAGGAAACGCATGCCTCAGTCACTGAAGAACTATTTCTCAGAAGATTTCGTGGTAGAAACTGCTAATGATGAGAGGAAAAATAAGGTGGCGTGGGACCTCATTAGAGATGTTACTGGGGACTCTAAAGGAAATGGTGGTGGCCTGTTGAAGGTGGGAGTGCTGAGGGGAGGCTGGAGTCTTGGAGAAACACTTTTCTGGGATACTCGGTGAACGCCTAGTGTTCCTGATGAGGACCTTGTCATTAATACAGTGTGAGGAGCTCCCTATATCTACAGATACGTCAGTCAGGATAGTATACCGCAGCTGAAGAGGTCCATTAAGGAGGGAAAGCGCCTGGAGATGATGGTCTAGCACCTGAGGTCCTGAAACGGGAGGTGTCGATGACATTGATTAGAGTTCTTCAACGATGCACTGGAAATGGTAGTTTCCCTGAACAAGGAAGAGCCTCTTTATAGTTCCAGTTCCTAAAAAGGGGGACCTCACTAAAACTAGTAACTATAGGGGAATCTCTCTGACCTCCGTTCTCTAAAAACTCTTAATAAGATGATCCTCAACCGCCTACTACCCATATGAGCCTATTTGGAGGGATAACCAGAATGGATTCCGTCCGGAGGTCAACTACCAGTCACATTCTGGCCCTCCGGCGGTTGTTGGAAGGGGTAACAGAAAGGAAATTAACTTCTGTTCCTCTATTTATGACTTTCGGCGTGCGTTTTGTCTTTGCACAGGGGTATTTTATGCGCATTCTGAGAGCTTACGGTATTCCTCAAATTAGTTCGGCTTATAGAATGTTCGTATGAGGACACCATGGCCCGGTTAAACGGAGGACGGACTCACGGAGGCTATATTAATTCTGGCTGGCGTTTTACAGGGGGACACCTTGGCTCCATATTTGTTTTTATAGCTATTACATAGTCATGAGAGAGCTCTGGCTGGTAGGGACGTTGGATTTACCCTCAGGAAGAGGAAGAGTAGGCGTTATCCTGAAGTGAAGATCACAGACACCGATTAGCGGATGACCTGTCACTCCTTTCGGACACAATCGAACACACAGGAATTCTTAGAAAGTCTGGAAACGGCAGCGGCTGCAGTTGGTCTTCACCTGAATGAAGGGAAGACTAAGTTTATGGCTACTGGTATAGAGGAACCTTCCCTCGTTAGCTCACGGGAAACTATCTAGAACAAGTGGCGATTTCGTTACCTTGGTGCCCACCTTAAATCGACGGAGAAGGATTTTAACATAGGAAGGCTAAGGCCTGGGCAGCCTGTCATAGACTCAAAGGAATATGGAAAACTGACCTGAAAAGGAGCATTAAGGTAAACCTGTTCCGTACTACTGTAGAGGCCATTCTATTAACGGCGCTGAAACGTGGACCCTTACATCTACTATGGAGAACACATTGGATGTTGTGTTATAGTAGGATGCTACGAATGGCGCTTGGCATCAACTGGTGGGATAGGGCTCTATGAGGAAGTCTTCCAGAATGTCCCCGAGTTTCTGAGACTGTGAGGACTCGTAGACTTAGGCTGGCTGGACATGTCCACAACACGAGGAACTACAGCTCACCAACTGCTGTTTTGGGAACCTGATAGGGGCTCTAGAAGCCGGGTAGACCCAAGAAAACCTATATTAACCAGCTCAGGGAGGATACTGGCCTATCTAATGATGGCGATATCAAGAGGCTAATGAAAGATCGTGTGCTGTGGCGGACCGAACTGACTGCTCGGACAATGAAGCCGCCTTAAGTCAAGTAAGTCAAGTTCAGAGTTTTGTGGTTGGCGTGTGGTTTGATCCATTTTCATATCGGAATTTCGAGAAGTTTCCTTTTTTGCCTTATGCAATGATGAATGTGTGTGGGTGCTTCTATCGTTATCCGAATTTCCCTCATAAGAGCTGGTGCCTGCAGAGATAGCTATAACAGCTAGGCTATGATTCAGGAGCAATTTCGATATCCGGGTTACCCTGCTGCAGTTTGTGGAGAAAAATGATCGTGGAGAGGAAAAGCGATCGAGTGTGAAGGATAGAGAAAGAGAGAGAGAGAGAGAGTGAGATAGAAAGAGAGAGAGAAGAGTGATAGAGATCATTGTGGTTGGATGTGTGTGTATAGAAAAAATGATGGAGAGAAGCATTGATACACAGCACTTTTAGAGAGATCTATATATACTGAGCGATAAACCATTGAGGGTGGTGATGAGTGGTATTATATTCCCCTCGCTATACTACTACTTCCCCTATCGCAGCTTGGCAAATTAACATATATTACATTGCTTGGTTTTTCGACAAATGTAACCTCAATCTTGTGTTGTCATCTGTGTGACAGATTTTCCCTGACGTTATGATCTCCAGGTATAAATTAGTTGTTTCACTTTCGTCTCTAATTTCCCCGATTATTATCTTTCCAATTTATCCAAACTTGAACAAATCCAAGAATTCTTCACCGTGACTAATTGCCATGGCAATCAAGATAATGTTGATTCGAGTGAGACTCTCTGTTCGTTATATGAGTTACCAATTGCTAATATGTTCGGGTGACAAAAATCACCAAGAAACACATATTGATGAAACCGACGAACCGTGCCATTTCTTTTGTGTAGACTGTAGATTATAAAATTGCTCGTATAAATGTCCAGATTCTGTAAACCTTTTTTGATGCTCAAACAGTAACTTGCCACTTTTCCATATACAAAATCCCTGTTGCTATCTGCTCTTGTGATATGTTTAAATTCCCACACAGGCTCTATGGCAGGAGCATCCAACGGATGGCAAGACTCAAACAATGGTGGGACACCATCAAATCACAACAATGCCAGCAATGGACCACATTCTAATTCTTGTCAGTCCCCAGCAGCAGGCTCATCTTCACCAGATCATCACGTGAAAACACCTTCATCAGATCATGTGAAGACACTGGAAAACAGTGCCACAACCCAGACAGATATCCAGAGGAGCAAGGACATTTTTATTTTCTCCAGTCGGACAGTAACCCCTGATCCTAAGAATACCTCCTTCTCATCACTACCACAGTCATCTTACAACGAATCAGTGCTGAGTGAGGATGAAGATACTATCCCGATCATGACGGATGGGAGTGTGACACCTCGTGGTCAGGGTGCCACCCCGACACCCCCCACACTCAGCAGACTGTCCAGCCAGGCTTCAGTAGAGACCGCCCGGTCCTCAGAAAGCGTGGCAAAGTTTAAATGGCGGAAAACCCATATGGCGGTAAAGACTTCACTCAAGTTTCAAGAGGCCGGAAGGCTGGCTAGAATTCGACAGACGATGGAGAAATTAAAAGCAGACTCTATAAATTACATGTGAGTGTCACTTTTCGATACATTATGTATTTAGATCTCCACCAGGCGCCACCTCTACTACTTAGTAGAGTCTATACTAGATAGGTTTGTCCGCTGTACGCACAGTTCGAGAATAGGTGCTCTCTTGCCTCTTGAAATGCATTATAATGCCGTCGTATCTCGCTCATGAATTGTTGTATCTCATGCATTATTGTCCGGGTCCCTTTGTACACTGGCGACAACATGCTGTCCCATTGTTACTCTGCCTCCAAATACAGTCGAATTTACGAAATATTTTGGGGAAATCGAAGGCCGGTAAATCGGGGGCCGGTAAATAGGGGTCCCACTGTATTATATCTGCTTCTAATTCCATATATATAGTAATCCTGATCTGTCAGAAAATGTATGACTCCCAAGCTGTCTCAAAGTGAACACTGAACGCTTTGTGTGATGTTAGAGTTAGAGATGTATCGACTCTATGGACATGTAAACTTCACTGTTCTCCCACGTTACTTGGAGAGAGAGAGATAGAGAGAGAGAGAGAGCGAGAGAAGAGAGAGAGAGAGAGAGAGAGAGAGAGAGAGAGAGAGAGAGAGAGAGAGTGTGTGTGTTACTCCTCTGAATGTAGCAGGAAGTGACCCCTTGAGATGCGATAAATAGATAAAAGTAGAATAGAGACATGACACTATATCGCTTCACAGCATCACTTCTTCTGTTAGCACCTTTAGAACCCTCCTATTATTACATTTCGGCGTAACTCATTTCCTTGTATCGGTTAATAATAGTCGGTTTGAATATTTGTGTAGTACCATTTTGGAGTCTCTCCAATGCAAAGGAGCGCCCGCTGATGATCATGACAACTCATACAAGGTAAACTGTGTTCAGCTGCAAGAAAGAGCGAAGTTGCATAATATCCTTACGTAGTATTTCAAACATCCTTCAACCATTTTAAGTCCTTCAAATAGCTTTTATAACCATTTAGGTTAAGCTTCAACCCGTTGCTTTTATAGTGTCTCGCCTAGCGTCGTAGTTCTAACACAAGCTAGTTGCTGCTAATGCTAGATAGAAGCCTAGGGATGGCTCCTTCGAAAAGCTAATATTATGCGTGTTGTCCTAAAAGCTCAAGAACACATACCCACCAGTAATTTGCTAATGCGTATTTATGGCTGATTGCACGTGTAGTAGTTGAGCTCTCGGTGTGATCCCAGTACTGAGAGCTTAGTAGCTCCTGATCACTTCACACAATCATTGACAGATTAAATCTTCCTCTCTGGATCATTCTCTCTCTGTCTGACTCTCTCTCTCTCTCTCTCTGCTCTCTCTCTCTCTCTCTCTCTCTCTCTCTCTCTCTCTCTCTCTCACTCTCTCTCTCACTCTCTCACTCTCCCTTTCCTTCTTTCTCTATTTCTCCACTAGTAAGAGCATCTTGCGAGTTCTTCAATCGCACCTCGATGTCCCCACAATTGTGCTTATTGGACTGTTACAAACTTGATATGCGTAGCAGCATCTTGATCCGATACATGTCACATGCACACCGGGCCTACTTAGGATTTCCCAGTTTTTTGCGTGATCTGATTCTCATTGCCCTGCAGCTCCAGTTGGATGATCATTGCCCAAGTTTACATAAGTTAGCCTTAAACTGAACCCATAAATGAGTCCTCATGCAATAGTGACTCCATTTTTATTGTTCATCATGTGTCCTTCTAGATGCTGCTAGTTGTTGTCGGAAATACGAGTAGTGATTGAGTTCACCACCCGCATCCCAATGATCCCCCAGCACCAATGATCCCCATTATCTACTGATGCACGGCCGTGTAATTCAACGCAATTTCTATTGTTAATGTGGTACCTCTCTCTACCACGTTCTATCACACAAAGTAACCACAACACACCTGTTCACCAGTTAACCACCGTCCTGAGAAGAAGAGTTCTCACAGCTGTCCTTCTTTCGTAGTGTTAACGCCTCTTTCTCTCTCTAGTCTCTCTCTCTAGTCTCTCTCTAGTCTCTCTCTCTCTAGTCTCTCTCTCTCTCTCTCTCTCTCTCTCTCTCTCTCTCTCTCTCTCTCTCTCTCTCTCTCTCTCTCTCTCTCTCTCTCTCTCTCTCTCTCTCTCTCTCTCTCGCTCTCTCTCTCTATCTCTCTCTCTCTTACTCTTTTAGTCTTAGCTCTTCACTCAGTCACATAAACGTAATAAAACGCTGGCCCCTCCCCTCGCATCACTGACAGCTTTGCTGTTTACTACTTTGATAGCTGTGAGAAAATATTTCTGATTCGTTTGAAATCGTCATGTTCATTTGAATGGTTGATTGTTTAGTGCCATGGTAGGGCCAGTACCTGCTGCTGACCACGGCGGCGTCTCCATGGTTACCTCTCCTGACAACCAGAGTGTTACAATGGTAACTACTCCCATGGCTACCAATGCGACCGACATGATGACTGGTCATGTTGATATGGATCCTATTGATGCAGGATCTAGGCGGCCTAGTTTCCTAGAGTCCGCAATCGATTATATTTCTTGCAGAAGGTGTGGTCCTTTATTTGTCTTTTAGAGCAAGTTGACACCTTTGCTATTATACGACATCTTCCTCTAAGCAATATAAATAATATTTTTAATATTCTATCGATATATTTCCGGTAAACCGAAATTAAGATCTTGCTCAAAAATTTCCCTTTTTAATACTCGCCTAATCAGTTACTCGCCTAACCAGTTATAATAATAAGCTCAATTATTTCAGTAACGCTTTGGCGAAAGACAGCCTTCCAGAAGAGGAGGACCCTTTTATTTTGGAACATTTTCACGACCAGCAACATAGACCGAAACCCAACACTCCACCGCCCAGGGCCAGCCCACAAGATGGAATTTTTATTGTTGATCCTACCGGGGATCTTTTCTTTTTTACTCAGGTAACTTTGAAAGTTATACAAGTGACTTTCGAAGGTTGCATTTTGACACACAAAAAAACTGGTATCCGTATCAAGCACATGGAAGTTTATATCTCTTAGATCCCCAAATCCTCACAAATTGTTTTCATAACACGACAACTCACACCAGGGATTGGTATCGATAGCGATGCTGTACAACCTTATTACCAGTGTCCTCCGAATGACATTTGGAGAGTTCGAGGATGATCACCAAGTTTTTATCTTCGTTTTTGATAGTCTTTCAGACGTAATTTATTTATTGGACTTTGCCATTCGCTTTAGAAGCGGGTACTTAGATGATGGAATTTTGGTAAGTGTTTTTCATCAGTACAGATTATTCTTAGACGTTATAAAATGTAATGATTAGAGATTAGATTTGCATATTATGAGTGAACACTTCACATTAAGATAGCAGTAATAATCTTAATCTAAATTCTGTTCAGGTGACAGATCTTGTAAAGATAAGAGAGCAGTATATGAACTGTGGGACATTTTTGTATGATTTGATAGCCGTTTTACCACTTTGCATCACCTATGGAATTGCAATGGAGTGTTATCAGCATTCCGCTTTTCTAATTTTTCCAAGTAAGAAAGGAGGCGTCGAGCTGTTTAAAACTAGGAAACCATCTTTAATCGCTAAATCATTCTGAACCAATGGCGAGTGGCGACGACGAGACATAAAAAATGCATTTAGGTTAAATATTTCGAAATATGTTTCAGGTGCAGAGATAGAAGCCTCTATGATAAAGAACATAGTGATAGGGAAGGCAACTCTACGATTAGCTAAACTATCCAAATTTTATGCTATGAGAAAGTAAGATGACCTTGAGTTAGAAAGTGTTTTGAAATATTACGTATTCTAATCTAGGAGTATAGATTTTATTCTATGATGAATGATTATAAAACATTAATTGTTTTCAGTTTTTTTGAAATATTTGGCAGCAGAACGAATAGCCCAGGTGCAATGAGGGCATTCTGTTTGATAGTGTACCTCCTCCTATCTATCCATTGGGTTGGATGTGGCTACTACTGCATTTCAGAGGTAAATGACATATGAAATATCTAAATACTCGCGTGATAATATCCCGGTGATATCCAATTTTGTTTTCAAAATTCAAGTTTCTAACTAATCGTTCTTTAGTTTGAAGGTTTCGGGAGTAACAGTTGGGTATTTCCGTTGTACGAGGAAGGCGACTACAACAACCAACTTTCACGGTGAGACACATATGCATATGCTCAGCACTGGGCCAATAATTACGGCTTTCCTTGCACCTCCTCAGGAGATCTCCTGGAGATCTCCGTAGGTGCAAGGGAGGCCGTTAATGAATGAATTCGAATTTTTTGTGACGTCTGCAATTAATCACTCATACCTAGATCGTGCGGCCGACCCGTGTCATTTATCATATCTCTTGCTAATTCATTGCATGGATCATATATTCTCACTTAGAATCTGTCCCTCATCAACTACTCTCTCTCTCCCTCTCCTTTGTCTTTCATGATCAAGCTGCAGTTGTAGCGTGTAATTTCAGATTTATGGCGACTAATTACAAATGGTGGGTACAACGTATCTCTCTTAATCTTGAAACAGCTTGCCCATTTTCTTTCCCTGAGTGAGTTAATATCTCTGCAAATTCTCTCTTTCCATTTCTTATTCTCTCTCTCTCTGTGAGTGTGAGTAAGTATCTCTGCAAATTCTCTCTTTCCATTTCTTATTCTCTCTCTGTGAGAAATTGTGAGCGTGTTCCATTAGTAAGCTCGATAATGAACATAACGGCGACAACAAGGTTATTGAATGAGAGAGATATTATACTTGTGTGTTACTAACAGGCATCAACTGAAATACCACTCATGCCAAGACACAATCTTCAACTATCCAGCCCAAAAGTAACCGTGCCAGCAGCAGAGGGCATTGAGAAACCTTCCAAAAATACTGATCACCCTACTAGCTATCTCTATACGTACCATTCATCACCCTACTATCTCTACGTACCATTCATTATGCAAGATTGCAAGAGCAGGGATTGCAGCTTTTATCCAACGATTCATAACAGAAACCACAACATAGACAAAGTACAAGTATCACATATATATGATGTCTGGTGCACGCCTCGATCCAAGCAGTCAAGAACGTGTCTGGTATTATATAGACAGTTCTTTACCAACTGTTGATCAATAAAGTTTTCTTTACAGGAAGTACATACAATGTTTCTACTGGTCCTTCCTTACCCTGACAACGATTGGTGGCCCGGACGAACCCCACACCACATTAGAGTACATCGTAACATGTATCGTGTTTCTCATTGGCATCTTCATCTTTGCTGCTGTAGTGGGAAATGTGGGTGATGCTATATCCAGCATGAATGAGTCTAAAACCACCTACCAAAAAAGGTACAAAATTGACCAGGATCAGTATATTGTAAGGTGTTATGAGTTCCTCACTGATATGTGGTTGTATAATATGTCTTTAGAATAGTATAGTGCCTCGACAGGAGGGTCAGCTATAATGAATAAAGGATGCCAGGTGTTCATATATTATGATAGATGATTATGTCTGGAGCTCAAAGTGCTACATTGCAGGGATTCTCTAAAATATATGTTGTACTGAATGAAATGCTTCAAAATGAAATGCTTCAAAATGACATTCTTCAAAATCATCATAGTTATAGCATATTTATCACAATGATTAAGAACGATTGTCAAAGAACCTAAAGACCTTTATATCGTGACCTCGATAAACGATTTAATTCCCCAAAACAGGGCAGATGCGATTAAGCTGTATATGCAACATCATGGTGTCCCTGATCTCTTACAAAGGAAGGTCAAGAAATGGCTGGAATATTCGTGGCAGAGAACCCAGGGGGCAGACGAACAGTCGCTAATGGATGCTCTACCAGAGAGACTCCGAGCCAGAATTGCCATTCAGATTCATGTTAAGACTCTCAAAAAGGTATTGCTGCAGCAGGGATTTATTCATCATCAACGTAAAAATAAAATTTCGATGATTCCAAGATAAACCGTCTCAGCAAAAGCGTCTGTATCTTGATGCAGTTGACGAGAAAAGCTTGTTCATTTTAGGTGAAAATATTTGAGAACTGTGAACACGGTCTGCTATGTGAATTGGTGTTGAAACTCCGTCCCCAGATCTTCAGCCCTGGAGATTACATTTGCCGAATCGGAGAAATAGGTATAACGTGATCTTGTATTTAGCACTGTATACATGTGTGTTTAGGGGATGTGTGTATTGTGTGTTTAACTATGAAGACATGCTCGAAACTGTAATTCATCATTTCTGCAGGGAAAGAAATGTTTATCATAAACCACGGAAAAGTGGAGTGTATCATCAATCTCCCATCTGGGGAGAGGAAGGTGGTTGCAGAGTTGATTGCGGGACAGAGTTTCGGGGAAATTGCCCTCCTCGGGGTGGAAGGATGCAGCAGGCGTACCGCTGATGTGAGGTAAACATTTTTTAGATCTTCCTAAATATCCAAACTGCCCATTCATGAGATGCATCATTTTGCCCCACTTTTTATCTTTATTTTCTACATTTTAGATCGATTGGCTACTCGGAACTTCTATCGCTTTCTAAAAAGGCTCTGGCCCAAGCGCTGGATGATTATCCAGAAGCAAGGGAACAGTTGGAAGCTGAGGGTCGAAAAAGACTCGGTAAAGGCGGAAACGGACAGCCATCCAACCTTAAAAACAAGTAAGCTTACTAATACTTTAGTAGAGGGGGTTACTAATAAGTTGTTGATTTTTCCTTTACGAGAACCGCCAATCAATGCGATGTTTTGTTCGTGATGCCCCCTAACCGAGGCTGCCTTCCCTGGTCCACCCGGGACGACTCGAGCGGCCGGATGTCGGGAGCCGCCTCTGAGAATACTATTAAAGACCGCCTTATTAATATTTTCTCTTGTCATATTTAAAATACAAAACATTTGATGGGCGGCACAAGCATTTGATACAAACCCTAAAATTTCATGTGGATTGCAGGCGGCTAAACACCTTTATCTTTCAGCGAGGAGGAGAAGGATAATGGTGAGAATATGTCCACTGACAGTCTAGCATTGAAGACACTATTACATGATCTACGGACATTTGATAGCTTGGTAGGTGATTTTGGATATACACCGGTTTTAGATCACATTTTAAGCCATCATCTGCATGCTTTGGTAACAATCACATATTGTAAGAGAACATATTTGAGAAGTTATCTAATCATTGTTCTCTTGAATTTCAGCGTTATAAAGACAAGTTAGAAGAACTTGAGCGGGAACGAGATGAACTCCGGTTAGAGTTGGAGAGGAAGACTAAAGATTTAAATGAAGCGAAGAGACTGATCTATGATATTACAAAGAGCACTCGATCAAGACTGAAAACTAGTTAGCTTGTCCAGACTACCTTTATATCAGCATTCAACAAGACGAACAGTATTTTAAGCTAGCTATCGCATCTGTATCACGCTTTGTGTGTTAGGCGGAAAATCAGAACCCGAAGTTTTCCAAGTATCGATAAAAACATCGAGTGGAGTTTTTAAAAGTCAGTGTTTTTTTCCTTGTTTTTAAATATTTTAAATTTTTGCTTTGTTTTTGCTATATCGATAGAAAGACAGGTTATATATTGTGTATATATATTTTTCAGTTTTTGAAAATATGACTCTTAATTTGACACTTGACAGTTTACAAAAAACATCAACGTTTAATAAAATCGTTGCACAAATATTTCGGTTAAGCAATCTGAATCAAGTCAAGTTCTTTTGAAGCATGTGTTAATGTTACGGTCTATTACACATGTCCCATATTTCCGCGATTCCTTTGGCAGACCCCATGTGCATGCAGCTCAATTGCACGTGGCTAATAGGCCATGTGCTACACCTCGCTGTCTTATGCTTACCCCATATATATCTACACCATCAAGAATTCCCACACTCACATATTCCTTTTGCGGATCTTCTGTTTGTAAATTTGTTGTAGAGCCTCAAACAACGCTTTTCGTAAGATAGCATATTAGAATAATTACAGCAATTTGTGCCAGGTAAACATTGCTGAAAAGATTGTTCTCACTACAAGCAGCAATGTTATTCAGGATAAAATTGACTGGTATGGCATCATCTCCAGGCTCTGACAGCTGACTGTTAAAATTATTGACAGAATCTGCCTGGCAGATATTACAACTCCTGACAGATTCTAAAAGCCTATATTCTGTATGTAGACTCTACATTGTAGAGACTTCTCTGACTCTCAGCTAGTAACAAGATGTACCAAGTGAGATATAATAGATGACGGAGAGTAAGAAAGAGCTATATTTGTAGAGGATTGACCGTAGTAGAGAAAAGGATCTTAGTTCATACATTGAACAGGTGCTATAAAGCCAATGCCGAGTGTTTAGCCTCATTATAACATCTCAATACTAAATAATCTTCTTTTTTTCGTTTGTATTTGTTAGTTACGCTACCCTAGTAAACACACGAAGTCTGTATGTTGCATTTACAGATCTGTATGTAAATGCAACTTATAGAGGCGCGGAGCTACTTACAGACCTCCTGTGTTTATAGTCCATTTTTTGTCAACTGTTCACCCCCAAAACTCGTGCACGGAATTGTTTTGTGCACCTATCACATGTTAACGTGTAGTGCGCACATCAGAAATTAAAATATTGCATGCACTGTGCATTGCACACGAGTTGAGGCCTGAACAGTTGAATAAAAATGAAATTTATAAATAGTTTGCCTGCCTTCGGTGTGTTTTCACCATATGTTCAATGTTTACTACGTATTATGCTACTCACTGATCACTGACTTGTGAGACATGAGTAGCACAATACTGAATACTAATAACATTGTGTTTGTTACTCAATTGCAACTTCTAGGCATACTAGTATGGTCACATGCCTGTCGCCCATCAGGATCATTATCGGAACGATAGTATCGGGAATCGGTGTACAGTGTGCTGCATGTGTTTGCCAATTTGTGCTGTGATCTAATTGTTGGGATCACACACCCCACACTATAGTAACACTAGTTCCCAATTTCTCTATAAATCGCCTCTTTCCCTCTTATTATATGCCCCTCTGTGACGATCCTTTTCTCCCTGTTTCTCTCTCTCTCTCTCTCTCTCTCTCTCTCTCTCTCTCTCTCTCTCTCTCTCTCTCTCTCTCTCTCTCTGTTTCTCTCTTCCTCTCTTTCATTCTCTCTGTGATCAGTGGGTATACAGTAGCTTTGAGCAGGGTAGATAAAGTAGCTCCATAGCTGCTGGCTATAATATTGGATTGCCTTTGTCGCTACTACGGTCATCTCCCCTCTGACTCTTTTTATATTTTGCCCCTCCAGCTCTCCTTCTTTTGCTCTTCTCTTTCTTCTCTCTTTAATATGTCTTATTTTTCTTTTGATGCCCCGGCTTTCTTTCTTGTTTACACCGACCGAAACAAGTAAACAACCAATCAGGACTCGTTATTTAGGTCACGTGACTGGTTATCAGCCAATCAGGGACCAGTATTTCCTGACTCGGTCGGTTCCTGGTTTACACCAACCACAAACTGCATTGTTTGGAAATTGTTTGAAAGCCGGTCGCTTATCTCACATTTTACGTAGCATCATGGTATTATGTGCGCTTTTGCACGGCTCTTCTATCGATTTTCTGGAACCTGAAAGGCGATTGAAATGCTTTTCAGTTTTATTGTTACCGATTTGTTCAGTTTTTATGCTATGATTGTTTTAGCAATATCATTTATGTTGCAGCATTATGAATCGTAGATAGTATTATTGTCAGTAATATTAGTAATATCACAAGATGCCTCATTATTTATTGAGTAAGGGGTTATTCGACAACTCATTATAGCTTTGTAAATGAAAATCACAGATTGAGGGGCTGCTTACCTTACAATGTCAAAGCAAGAGATAAAGGTAGTGAGAGAGAGAGCGAGAGAGAGAGAGAGAGAGAGAGAGAGAGAGAGAGAGAGAGAGAGAGAGAGAGAGAGAGAGAGAGAGAGAGAGAGAGAGAGAGAGAGAGAGATATGATCTTCGTTTCCACCTGTTGAGAATGAGATTGATCTACTCTAAAATGGGAGGGATGTGTTTTCAATTACGAACCACCATCACCACCATCAGATTTCTTGAAATGAAAATTGAAAGCGTCATAAGCTCTCCCATTGATCCATTATTGGATACCAAAAGAGAGGTAGTAGAACTAGAGAGAAAGAACACACAAATACAAAAGAAAACAAGTTTTCTATAGTTTTCTATGGTCTTTTGTATATTAGATGATAATATTCTTACCACTTCTACTTTACCTGCTGAAGAATTTCTTCTTTTTCTAAAATCATGGTCATTTACATAATTATTACCCCGTCATCAGTATTATAATGGGGCATTGCAAGATATTTTCCCAGATAGATATATTTTGAGTCGTTAGTTAAAAGTAGCGAAGTTCACAAAGAAACACTTTGAATCAAATATGAGATCCCAATTGAGGTACCGACTTATCATTAGCATATCATTAGTATTTTGTTAACATTATATTCCATTGTTCTAAGCGTTTTCAATATTAGAATTCAAACGTAATATTACTAATAACTTTTCTTTCATTTAACTATCAATCAAAAAGAAATGCTAAAGGAAAACCCAAGCAACAATAGCACTCAATTGGGTTTTGTGAAACTTCCCACGGTCATTGATTCACCCCCTGATGAGATAGAGGTTAGGAAGAACTCGAAATGGTCTACCTAACTACAAAAAAGTCTCTATCTCATCAGGTGTGGAGCAATGGCCGTGAGAAATTTCACAAACACTTAAGTGCACTTAAGTGAGGGCTATAATTGTTGCTTTGGTTTTTCTATGCTCTAAATTTGATATGTGACAAATTATAACTTTACAATCCATGCCGATTTAACCCACATGGTGCTCAAGTCAAATTGTCGACATCTGGCCCGATTATGATAGTATGAATTTGTAGTATGAACTTCTATAACTAGTATTATGAACTTGTTCAATGTTCTACTTCTAGAGAAAACTACCGAGGGCCAAAGTTCATCCTTGGATTAGATAATATCTTGTAGTTTGCCGACGTGACTTGAACCTCATGAAATCTTTAGCAGTAATTGTGAAACAATGGGCCCCACACCCACATAGATATGATCAATCGTTGATGCATATCGATCATATCTTTCTCCCCAGAGGACAATCAATCGTTCCTGGTGTGTGTGTATCACCAAAAACCTACAAATTCCTGTATTACATTTACTAACCATACGCCTTTGTGCGAAATTGTTGTTCTTTCATAAAGCTTTTGATCAACTGTTAAAGCTGCTCAGATTGATTCTTAAAATACCTTTTGATTCTTTGTTCAGCACTTTTTATAGGAGTTAATAAGAGAATTTACAATCAATTCGTTGAGCAATGGCAAATGAAGGATACCCACCTCATTCTCTTGACGATTATTACACTACTAGACGTGCTACCATGTGCTTCATCTATTGCTCGATTGTCGAAATTCGTTCTTGACGATCATTGCTTGTACTGCAGTTTGCAGAAAGACCAACGTAGAGAATTAGTAAACAATCGAGAAAGAAACATTGTTGAATGCTATTCATAAAGTGAAAATAGAAGATTAATAGTGGGAAGAGATAGAGCAAAAAAGAAAAAGGGAGGAGAAGAAAGAGATGGAAGAGGAGCGAGAAAGAGAGAGGGAGCGTGATCGAGAAAGTAAACCGAAAGGGAGAGTAAACCAGAGGACTAGCTGTAAAGAGATCACCGCTATGATTGAGAGTCTAGCTTGGCTGATTGAACTTTTGTGGTAGTGGTCTGTGTGCAGGTACCGTGTTGGTAGATTGTAGCCTTTGTTCACCACAACATAACCCTCGAATTATAGTCTCCTACCACTTCCACTCTCTCTATCTGTCTCTCTCTATCTGTCTCTCTCTATCTGTCTCTCTCTCTCTCTCTCTCTCTCTATCTCTATCTCTCTCTCTCTCTCTCTCTCTCTCTCTCTCTCTCTCACTCACTCTATCTATCTCTCTTTCTGTCCCACACCCTTTCAGTCTTCCATGCGTTAAGTGCCCGTACCGACGCGTTGTTGCATCCTCCTCTTTCCCTATTTGCGTTCGGCTATGTCTATACCTTCCCCTCTGTATCACATATGTATGACTAGAGAACTAACCTTCCCTCTCAAACGTTTTCTCTCACTATATCACTCTCTCTCTCTCTCTCTCTCTCTCTCTCTCTCTCTCTCTCTCTCTCTCTCTCTCCCTCTCCCCTCTGTCTACCACACTGAATATCCACAACACACCAATCGCTACCCCGGTGGCTATGTCCGCGGTGTATTATTATAGTTTGCAACCACCCCCGGCAATTGTTAGTGGCTCCGTTTGGTCGTCGTCCCCCTTACTGCACATGTTTTATGCCGCCCAGACCGCCCTTCTTCGGCTAGTATCTCCATGAGATATATCTCAATTGTCTGCGTGCATTTTAAACGCGTGATTAAAGAGATACGATATTCCTATATTTATTTTCCTGAATGCGTTCTCAAGGCATGTGCTCTTGGTCCGCTACCATTATCATAGCTAGGGATAATAAATATCAAATAGATGTAAACTATTCGGCACACGGGCACAATAATGACAATTTACATACAATGACCTTGGTCTCACTTAATAGGTCGTTACAGATAGTAAATATGCTAGTAAGACCTCGCTTTATTCGACGATTGGTAGCTTATTGAAGCTTTGTTGCTTGATATACCGTTCTGCGTTTGCCCTGTAACTGTTCTGCGTTTGCCCTGTAACTGTTCTGTTTGCTAAATTGACATGTGACTACCAAGGATGGATTTGACTCCTGGACCACCCGTTCAGACAGAGTTTGCAGATGCCATCATCCCTGCTCTTGATAGAGCATGGGGCGGAATAGGTTAGTTGATAATTGTCTTACAATGACATAATTGAAGTTTAAATATTAATTGAATTCGATTTTTAGATAGGCAAGTTAATAATTGTTATTTTTCTGCGATTATCAGCTTAATAACCGATTTTTTTCAGGTATTTTAATGGGGTCATTTACGATAATCGGTAACCTGTTTGTTTTTATTGTTCTGCTGAGAATACGAAAGAGAAACCTCTCAGATTCAGCTATTTTTAATCTCACTATTATAGGTCAGTAAAAGCACGTGTATTGGTTGATCATCCTCGACCAACATTAGCAATAACTCAAAAACGTTTTCTTGATTGTTAGACCGACTACATTATTGCAGATACAGTTAGCGGTTTGACCTCAGTTTTAGCGTCTTGGTTTCTAATCGGGGAGCGTAGCTGGGAGATGGATCCAGATTTGGCGAATTGGACGCAAGATATGTTTTGTTACATGACAGGTATAGGACGTGAAATACTGATAAAATTAGAATTCATGAATTTTCTTACCACTCACTTTGTAATTGTATTGTAACAATTACACATGTAACAGTTGCAATACACTTGTGGGTAGTTGAACTATTTTGGTGTGGATTACTCACTCTCAATGTTTCTTTCCAAGAAATCCACATGCCCATGATATGTGCGTGTATTTTGTTTCAAGGAATTCCCCATGCCCCACACACGTGTATTTTCCAATATCCCAATATTACACGTGTATAATATGATCTCTCCACAGGAGTGAGTTGGAACGTCGCCTCCCTGACCACACCCCTCTTGGTGTGTGTAATGAGTGTGGGTCGAGCAGCTGCGGTCTACCTGCCCCTCCGATACAGCACCATATTCAGCCGGAGAGTGGTGCTGGGGCTCATCTGTTATTGCTGGATTCACGGAGTGGTAGCCAGCTCACTGAGCTTCTGGGGAGACGACCAGGAGGGTAATTATTAGGGGCGGGAGATTTTTAATCCGAAGAAGTCATTAATTTGCCAAGTCTAGTGCTGCAGTCCCCTCCCTCTCACTAACTACAACAAGTAAACTTGAAGCCGTATAATAGAGAATTCGTGGAAACAGCTCATTAATTCAAGCCTAGTCTCGGCTAATTAATTTCAAGAATAATCAACATGAACAACGCCCTAATTTCACAATCTTTCAAAACACTACACCCCATGCTAAAATCTATTACATAGGCTACAATCTAATTTTTCGTCAGGTCGCTATAGGATGCACCGACGTTGGGGCTTCTGCGACCAACAACTACGAGAAGCATTCAGCAACAAAACACTTTATCAAGGTTAATTTCACGAACGACTGGTCCGCTGATCTCACATGGGGGTTACGCCTAATTATGAACCATTTTAAGATCTTGCTCATTATCATTATGATGAGTTATTTCCCTTTCAGTTTTGTATGTGTCTGGATTCATGTTGCCCATGCTGGTAACATGTACTTTGATAATAATCTGTAATCTCTGCGTGATGAGCCGCATTATAGGAATGAAGGTGGCCGCATCACGAATCAGCCAGGCTCGGAGAGTCTCCCGGTCAACCCCCAGTAGTGGAGGAGGTGGACCACCTCCTACATCACAGGTATGATGTTTTGTGACTGTCAGGCCAATGCTCTGACAGTTTTGTGAAGGAGTATTATGAAGGAGTAATTTAGCATTAAGGTGTATCTATAAGATGGACCTCAAAGTTTTTTAACTCACAGTTTTTAACTTAAAGTCTGAATTTCGAAACCACCCAAATGCTGTCTTACCTAATTTGATTGAGATCATGGTGAAGCAAGCTACTTAAAAAAGCAGGTCATATCATCACTACGATGAAATTAAACTGAATGGCGTGTCAATTCATTCAAACTCTTTTGGGTCTTAGGTGTTACTATTAATAGCACCATATCTATGGGAGAATTTGATTGTATAGGCTTAATAAAGCTCATTCTGAAGCTATAAAAGGCTGTATGTGTAGTCATTAATTACGAATCTATACAGCTAAACCCCACCCAGCTTAGTTATATGTCGACTTAAAGAAATTTTGAAATTCTTAACAAGCCAAATATTAATTTTAAAATTAAGATACATAATTCATTTTTAGACGCTTTTGTCGAGTATAGAAGCAGTTTCAAGGAAGCTCTCACTTGCGAAGGCTTACCTACAACGTCCAATGACGCTAAACACGGAGGAATCCAGCTGCGGTAAGTCAAAGAAGTAAATATAACTTAAACAAACTCAACTATTCTTCCGGTACCGAGTTCCAATATTCCACAATAATTACAATAACTATCGTGTATCATTCAGGAAGTTTCAGTGCAGCAAGGTCGGATGCAGGGTCTCAACAAAAGCCTTCCTCAACCAGCGCCACTACCAACGCCCGCCGATCATCCCGAGTGAAACGATTAAAAACTTTTCAGAAGATGAAACGAGCCCGGAGGGAGAATAGAGCGATCTTAATGTCATTTTTAGTCTCCCTTAGCTACCTTCTATGCTATATGGAGATAATAAACTTTTACATCACAGCCATATTAGACATGACAATCCCATCCCTGCCCGGTATACTGATATCTCTATTCATGGGCTCAGAGCCAAGTGCTATGGCACTGGAAAAAAAGACTACATACCTTTCCCTTTGGTACTACTATTCTCTATTTGTAGCTGCCACATCTAATGTTTTCCTACATTTATTATTTAATCATATTATCAGACGTGGCTTGGGCGAGATTAGAGACGGAGTGGTCGGGAGAAGAGTGGCTAATGGGGCCGGTCCTCGTGGTGCCGTTCCGAGGGGACATGCATGTGCAAATAGCGTTGCTATGTAGCGTTGCTATGCGTGAATAGTGTTGCTATGTGTGGATAGCATTGCTATGGAGAATTTTGTTGTGTTGAGCTAGTAAAGAGAGTTTTTATCAAAACGAAAAGCACATAAAACAAATTGTTGAACAGCAATGATATGATTCTTGAAAGTAGTGTGTAACTTTTCCTAGATTGTTTTTTACAAATCTCAGTCCTCTGTTTATATCATAGCAGTCCTTCATGGTCACACCATCACCAGCTGTACATCAACGTACGCAAACACTTAAAAACACATCAGTAAACGGAAGAATTAGTATTCTGATTGGTAAATGTAAATCCGTTGTTAACAAACTCTCGCACAAACTTCCTGACTTTCGGATTAAAGCTATAATGAAGAAGGGGATTGATTCCAGCGGCGAAAAACAGCGAGAAATAATACCACAAGTAGACATAGGTAACATTGGAAAATATCACAATGTATGATTGTTCCCAGTCCTCTTGGAACGAGACAACAACATAGTAATGGATGATCTCTATGTAGCACAGGAAGTAGTTGCAGGAGAGGAGAATGGTCATCAGAATCGCCTGATTTTCCCTTCTCCTCTGTTTCGCCAGCTTTTTATCACGTGCAGATAGCTCTGTTTTGGTATCTGCTATGTTACCCGTCTCGGCATCACAGACAAGGTTCATGCCCGTGGCACCTCTTGTAAACTGCTTCTTCATACGGTCTCGGAGATGGTTAGCAGATTTGTTGAGGTTTTTCATTCGAGTTAGGGCCTGGCCTGCTACCAGACTTGCTCTTCCCTGGCTGGGCCTTCTTCCTACATCGGGCTGTTTTCCCTGGAACTATGGGAGAAAACATAATTAACATTAACTGGTAATAATCATCAACAATTAATGCCAATATAATTCTTGAATAATATGAGCTATTTTAAGAATGAAATAATCTTGGAATTTCCGGATAATAGTGGGACAAAAATACCATATTGATCGATGAAACCTATTGAAAATTACAAATTATGCATAATAATAGCAGTTATTATTATACAGTAGAAGCTACTACTAATTACCTTCATAACAGCAATCTTGACGGCCACGGCCAAGTTACAGGAAATAATGGTCCCGCAGGACAAGATGACGGGGAGGGTGAAGAGGGCCACGTATATCACTGAAAATAAATTACAATTTACATAAGGTAGTAATACTACCGTAGTATGACATAGGACCGTCGGGGTCATTTCGAGGTCATTTCGGTGTTATTTCGGGGTCACTTTGGGGTCACTTTGGGAGCGTTTGCACGTCATTTCGTTTTGGTTTGGTTTGGACTTTGGGTTGCTCATCTGGGACTGTAAACAGTCACACAGCCAAGTCTCGCCGAACAGGCGAGACAGCATAGTGCCGGATCATCCTTTCGGAATCACCACCAGATCGTCTTCTGGTCCGGCACTTTCGTTGTTGGCCTTTCAGTTGAGACTATTTATACTTTTTCTTTGATACGCTAGGCCAAGGGTATACTCTAATTACCCACTGAGGTTTCTATAGAACGCTAGCTTGGTTAACCTGATGCATGGCAACGATCTAATTTGATAGTTAGGACGTTTTGATCACTTGGAAGAGGAGGGAGGGGTACCTGTTTGAGATAGTTCGTCTGTATAGCTAGAGCTTATGTCTTGGTCACAGTAGCCCCAATCAGCCCACATCGCATATGCTGAGAAAGAGAGGATGAGATGAGAGAGATAGACAGGGACAAACATGGAGACTAATTAAACATGAACCTATTGAGCCTAATATCTCTCTCTCTCTCTCTTTATCCCC